>WOVY01014865.1:0-119890 GCA_013436015.1 Rhipicephalus annulatus | reverse complement strand
TCAGCGTCTGTGCGTCGTGATGTGACTATTTGCCCATATTTCTGGTAAAAAAAGAAACTATTAATGGCCAGAGTAATGGAATTCAAAATGTGTTTTGGCTGGAAGCGTGATTATGGGACGTTTTCGAACTCAATTTTCGAAGTAGGCAAAAGACGAGTGCTCCGCCAGCAGTGCACGTGTGCAAATTGTTGGAGCAACTGACAATCGGAGGTTTGCATACATCACAAATTGCATCTGATTGATCTTTATTAATTTTTATTTATATTCCCAGAAAGAAAGGGTAATTCATGATGTGCTGATGCTGCAAGAAGCATGCGACATGCCGCCCGCGTGTCACTACTGTGTGGCAGGGAAGCACGTGTTCTTTTTCACATGCACACATTTTAGTCAACCTCAACACCACATTTTTTGGGGGGAGAGGGGATGGGGGCTGGGGCTGTCTGAAAGATGTCTAGGCCCAGGTGCTTCACCTGTCACCCATTCAGGGTTCATACGGGTCCTTGAAGTCTTTGAAAATCCTTAAAAGTCCTTGAATTTTTATTTTTAATAAATGTTACACATTATTTGTGCTGCCATATATGTAGCAGGTGGCATATGTGATGTGCTCATCACAAAAGAAGTCAATACCGTGCATATTTGAAAACTTGAAATGCAGGAGATAGTGGACATTCCAATAAAAATTCAGGAGTAGTTATCACTAGAATACTGAAATTCAGGAATACTGAAAGTGATTGTTTATGCAACTCCAAGAAACTATGATCGAAAGTTCTCTAGAAAGAAATGTCATTGCAGCCATGTTTTTTGTGTTTATCCAGCGATGTTGCCCCTTTTTCCACAAATTCTAATTATGTCAAGCCTCCATTCTCTCCTGAAATATGTTAATTTGGTTCCTGACAGACAATGTGGTCCTTGAAATTCAGACATAGCCTTGAAAGGCCTTGAATTTTTGTCATGTCAAGGAGCACGAACTCTGCCCATTAGTATCATGACATGACGTGTGGCTCTAAAGATTGTTTCCTCTGATTTGCACAAAAATCAGGATCGCGAATAGGCATATGGCACCCCAAGTTTTCGAATAAACCGAACAGGTGCTCACTGCTGATTGCCGCTTTAAGTTAACCACTCAAAGTTACATAGTAAAAAATACAGGGCTGTGGAAATTATTTTAGTCAAGTAAGGTTTTTTTTTAATAACCAAGATTGAAATAATGAGGTTTTACTGTAACTAAAAAATGAACGGCGTGCACACACTTAATCATTTTGGGGATTGCTGCTACAGTCAACTTTTTACGGCTGGTCTTTGGAGGACGAACTGAGCATCATGTACCACTGGCATGTGGCCTCGAATTGCACATGGTGGGATACACACTGAGTCAGTAAAAAAATAAAAAACTATTGATCAGTACATTTCTTCGAAATTGCAAATCATTATTGCTTGTCTAACTTGAAAGTCTATGCAAGCATACAAGAAATGTACAGGGGTGTCCAAACGTTCTCAGGATACTGTCCCGTGTATTCGTATGGCAGCAAGACCTTTGAATGCCCTGGTACATAATGCCAGTATGCAGACAAGGGCTCACTGGAAATAAAAAAAAAAAGATGGCGATGTACTTTATGAACAGTTTTAACTTGAACGGCAACTTGCCTGCATAAACATTTACATAAGACAACCATCTATAGAATCGTCAAACTCTGCAAACAAGTGTTTATCAGATGCAGATACCTTACCTTTAAAAAAAAGAAACTGTTGCACCTAGTAATCTTATGGTAGCAAAATACTGATATCAGCAATGCAATTTTTTACAAATTGCAGTGGCATCCACAAAATAAGCCTCTGTCAAGCTAGTAACCTCTATTTTTATGGACACCTTTCAATGGTTTGCTTTACATAGCAGGTCAGCAGTGGTAAATTAATAAGCTTTTGCAGATATGTAGTACAATCATGTTCAAAGCGAATAGTAGCTTAATCAAATTTTAAATCGAATTGAATGGTTTGAATCCCTTGTATGAAGAAAAATGAGCATATTGTCATTACCCAACTGACCTGCAAAGTACTGTTCTAAAACTGAAGCGAGACGCTTTTAAACATGAAAAATAAAGGATCGATGTGGGTTAATAAGTGAGGCTTTGTGCCAATGCGAATAGCCTCTGGATGGGTGTTTTTGCCGTACAGCATGTCTACACTGCAGTGAAACCACCTTTAAAAGGGGTTGCATGCGAAGTAATTACATTCATCAATTTCCAATCGAGACTAATTCAGGTGCTGTAATATTCATTCAAATATTTGCACAAGCCCATAAGTTAATGCACTGTGCACAATTTGTAGCTTTTACCCAGCGCAGTATTCGTTTGCCAGCTGCAGGCACGAGAAACCAAGCAATATGTCTTGAAGTATTCGGTTTGTGTTCGCAGTGTACTTGACCTTTTTTGATGTCGTGATACTTGAATTTGCCGAGTAAACAAGCGTTTGATTTACTATGTAACTGATATTGTCTTGTACCATTCATATTCAGTTTCATTATAGCAGTCAAGTACTCACTAATGTTAAAGCATAGCCTATCAAATCTTGGATTTCCTTCATTATGTCCAGTAATTTGTCATACCATTCATGTTGATTGTAATGAGGTTTTGCCTTGTACTTTTGCGCCATACTTTCAGCTGCTTTTTTTAACAGGTCTTTCTGCCGCTTTTTTTTTTCTTTGCTTTCTGCAGGGAATGGGTCCGTTGGGAGGGCCAGCTGGAGGTCCGGGCTTTCCAGCCGACTCTCCGTTTTCAGACGCGGGATTTGGTGGTATGTTCAAACTGTGTACACTATAGTCAAGTACCCTTGCAAGGTTTTTCATAAGGATATTTCAAAGCAAGGTGAATGTTGTGGTGGGATCAGTAGAGAAAGGTGTGGTGTACTTAGTTGGCTAGGAATGACAATCTCTATGTTCCCGTCTATGAACTTTGCACAACCTTGTGAGCTGATTTCCCTTGTTTTCTGGTTACGGCAATAACTCAGCTTGAATCTTCGATTTACTAGCACTCCGGTTAGTTCATATTGTGCAGAAACCCAAAAGTTGCTGGTCTGAAATTTGAATCCCCGACCAGGGCATTTTTTTTTTTTTTTCCGACTGTGAGGCTTCATTTGTAGCTGCGTGCTACAGTTTGGTGAATTACGCTACTTCGATTTCGTTTTTTCTTGTTGTTTATCCACATCTATCTTTGCAACTTCTTTATTGTTCTGTGGGCATTCGTTGAACAAATTTACGATTTTATTGTACACGTACCAGTTTCGTTGCGTATACCTGGCTTCTGCAACCTTGCCAGCCTGCTTTGGCTCTTTTTGTCAATGCCTCAAAATTCAAGAAATGTGATCAAGGGGGCTTGTTGGTTACTGTTTGTTATCTTGTGCTAAATATAGATGAGCGAGGAAAATTAAGAGAAGCAGCAAAGAAGTAAGCGTCTGATAAGTATAGAAGTAGGCTCATGAAACTAAGATATAGCAGTTGAAGAATGGATGGATGATTTTCTCTCTTAATAGGCAACTGGAACGTGAACAATTAAATATTGCCGTTGCCAACTTCTGGTGCAACGACTGGTTTGGTGTACATTCGACAGAGCAGGAGCCTCAAGACCAATGAAAGAAGCTTCGGAAGAAAGCTACTGACAGCATAACCAGGGATTGAGTGAAAAAATGCACAGCTTTGCCGCAAAGATGAAGCAATGAACGCGATAGCAACAATTTAAAAGGTCACGCGCAGAATGGAAAGCAGATCGAAACGTGCCCCGCGTTTCTCGCGCACAAATTGGGCATGAAACGTACTCACAGGTACTGATGCACCCGAATAAGCGTCTCATTTGTTACTTTGCTGAGTCTGAAAAGCGCGCGCTTTAGCGAACGGAGACTGCAATGACTGCAGTGACCTTTGGCAACAGGTAACTGCTGCAGAATCGTTCCACGTAAAGCCAGAGGCCAGCCAAGGTGTACGATCCTTCCCTCCTCGCCACCACGAGATAAGGGCGCGTGAGGATCGTAGCTCCCCTGCTCTAAGCCTAGCAAACTACGCCTAGGAGATTAGAGTGGGCGCTGCGGTGCGATGTGCGCTCATTGCGCCATTTTTCTGGTAATACTGGAAACACAGCAGCGGTAAGTATTAGATATAAATAGCTTGCCACTTGAATGATGAAGAACATTCTGCAGAGTGGCTCAGTGGTTAACGCCTCGCTTTCACAACGCAGAGGTCCCACGTTCGATTCCGCGCGACAGAGTTTTTTTTTTGGATTTTTTTCTTTCCTGCGTTTTCACATATATAGATACGTATACATATACGGTGCACGACATCCATGCCGGCGGAAAAATCCAGCCGAGTGTGTCCATATAATTGCTATTGCAATAAAACTATACGTATAATGCTTAAATAAGGCAGTACGGCAGTGAGGAAGAGAGCGCAAACAAGGACAGTATCCAGAATTTGTAATGGTTGTTATTTAGAGAATGGAGTTTTGTGAGCCATGTAATGGTGGTGCTTAATGGTGGTCTATAGGCTTGTGCATATAGCGATTGCATTCGAATTCTGAGTTCGTATTGTATGTATCGCATATAATAAAAAAAAATGAGCATACTTGCCACCCAACTAACCTGCACAATATTTTTTTTAAATTCTTACAAGACATGTGCAAATGTCATATTTTTTGGTTCAAATGAAGTGGAAGCAACTTTGAATAGTAGCACGATTTAACTTTCACTAGTATGCATGTGATAACCTGTAAAATATGTTATTTAAAATATAACCTGTAAAATAAATAAAACCTGTAAAATATGTTATGCTTTAAAATCTACTATACTTTAGAGCATATAAACCGGTATAACAGGCTTTTAAACTTAAAATATTATCAATCAATGCGAAGGTAATATGTTTATTTAACTTTGACTGGGGCTTCACGGTCAAGCACCAGTCTATTGCAGTGAAACCATCTTTACTGGAGGTTGCATGCGAGTCAATATTAATTTTTTTGTTTATTTGGGATACTCGCACAAGCCTAGTGGTCTATTACAGCTACAGCATTTGCACAGAGTGAGAGAAACGGAGTCGAATATAGCAATGAAATAAGTGATGAAATGGAATTGACTGACAGAAGATGGGTATCATGGAGAATTTTCAGGAGGTATTGCATTTCCTAGAGCCGGTTGTTTCAGAAGGAATTGTTTAGAGTCCTTTTAACATAGTTCTTGCATTGTATTTTTGTGTACCCTTGAGTCTGATCCTTCATGTAGTGTTTTTTTTTTGTTTTGTTTTCAGCACCTGCGAGAGGATCGTTGCTTGGAGAGCGACCGTCAGTACCTGATCCAATCAGAAGCAATCCATTTGATCCCCGCGGTGAGTATCATTACGCTAATCACGTGTAGTACTCAAGTTTAATATTTCTATGTAGGTAGTGTCCCAGTGCTGCCTCTGTCAGGAGCGTATGCAGACGACTCCATAGATAATCAGAGCTGTTTTTAGCACTCGAAGGTTTCCGGTGTGTGGAACCTTTGATCTAGGAGACTTAGCTAGTTCTGCCAAGTCTACTTGAAATGCTGATAGTTCAACTTGATTTCTATCTTCGTTCCTGGATTCAGCTTCAGTCACAACACTTTGGGTAGACAGTGCGCTCTCGGCAAAGGCTGTGCATGCAGAAAGGTTACAAAGGCATTAATTTATTTGACAAATAGAAACTTGCAACGTGACACCGAAATGACTGACAGGGTGTTACTGCATGTTTGCAAGTGAATCAGAAATGCACGAGCTTGTTGGACAGATTCACTTTCATGGTTTCATGACATAGTAAGCTCATGCTGCAGTGACACCATTTTTTCAGTATGAGAGGAGGCAGGCTATTTGTGGTAGTGTAGATAATTTTACATAAGACACAGGGGCACCACTACTTTGGGCTGTTAAACGAATGTTTTCTTGTTCTTGTGACATGAATTGATAAGGTAATGAATTGCCGAATGAACCAACTGATACCGTTCTCACTTGTCTACTTTAGTGATGTTCATTTAGTTGTTGGCAGCGAGGCTACAGCTTAGTATGGCAGCACTAAAACCGATCTGTAAAATGCTAATAATTTCTTTGCAGTACTTGGAAATTTCGGAAAATTTATATACATGTTGCAGCAAAGCCAAATACTGCAGCATTCGTTTGAGTACTTAAAGCACTCGAAGATTGGCCCATGCCTAATTAAGGATCCCATTATGCACAGTGATGGGCTCTCTGGGTCCTGGCAGGGGTGGACCTGACCCTCGCCTGGACCCTCGGGGTGACCGTGATTTGCGTACCATGCCCCCCATGGGTGACCGCGACATGCGCCAGCAGCCACACCTTGAGGACCAAGACCTGCGCACAGACCCACGCTTCCGACCCGGGGCGCCATTTGACCCCCGCAGCCGTGGACCCTTTAGTGCCCCTGGAGGCCCCAGGGACGACCCGCGCATGGCAGGCGGTGGGTCAGGAGGACGCCCGGGTCCCCCAGCCCCAGCCGCAAACCCAGTCATTTCTGCGCAAGACCAAGAGAAAGCAGCCCTCATCATGCAGGTGAGTGGGTGTGACCGTAAGTAGCTGCTTTAGGCGCTGCTGCATATACTATTTCCGTGAAAGGAAATGTACATTGATTTAGGCTTTAAGCTGTCGTCTGTTTATCTCACATTCACATGGTTTTGGCTTCCAGACAGCAGCGGTAACGTAAATATTTCACTAAACGGAAATTTTAAACGAAACCCTCGCTCCTGTTGATAGCCAAGAAGTTATCACAATATTTCGTAGCCTTAAAAAGAGCACTTCGTTAGACAAAGACAACTTAAAGAATCTGTAGAGGCTCCGCCCACACAACCGAAGCACGGCAGCTACCGTATATACTCGTGTAAGGGCCGCCCTCGTGTAAGGGCCGCACCCCAACTTTGAAAGCGGATATTTCGAAAAAAAAAAACAAAAGTTCAAAATGTCCCGCCAGAAAAGTGTAGTTAGTTCATTTACAGCCAGATGGCGCTGCACGCTTTTCCGCTTTTATTCTACTTCCGCCGACGCGCCGACCACGCTGTTGACAGCGCGCCGCCATATTTGCCTTGTGCGGCCTCTTTGTTGGCATCGTTCCTAGCATCGTGTCGATACGTTGGCAGCGCGACTTCAGATCGGTGTCGTCGGTGTCACTTTGTTGGTTGTAGTGAACCCTGCAGAAGCCAGCGCACGTGACGGACGATGGGCCGGCATCTGAGATCATTCACTGCAGCATTTAAGCTGCAAGTGATTGACTATGCCGAGGAGCACGGGAAGCGGGAAGCTGGACGAAAGTACGACGTCGATGAGAAGCGCGTGCGTTACTGGATGAATCAGAAAGATGCCCTCGCCGCTACTAACAGGAGCCGAAAGGCGTTTCGCGGGAAAAAGTGCAAGTACCCGCAACTCGAAAGCGAGCTCGTCAACTACGTCGTCGACACACGAAGGGACGGCTACGCCGTATCGACTGACATGATACGCGTCAAAGCCCTCAGCATCGCTCGCCACATGGAAATACCCCCGGCACAATTCAAGGCAAGTCGGGGCTGGGCTACGCGGTTTATGAACCGTAACCAGCTTTCTATTCGGCGCCGAACGACGATTTGCCAAAAACTGCCGCGCGAGTACGAAGACCACGTCATTAAGTTTCATCGCTTCGTGAATGCTCTCAGGAGGGAGCATGAATACGACCTGTCCCAAATTGGGAATGCGGACCAGACACCTGTGTGGTTCGATGCACCGGAAAGCACCACAGTGGATTTAAAAGGTGCGAAAAGTGTGTCTGTGCGCACGACTGGTGCAGAACGCCAAAGGTGCACTGTGATGTTGTGCATCACGGCAGACGGCAGGAGGCTTCCGCCGTACGTCGTATTTAAAAGGAAGACTCTCCCAAAAGAGAAGTTCCCTCAGGGAATCGTCGTACGTGCGCAAGAGAAGGGCTGGATGTCCGAGGAACTGGTCGTTGACTGGATTAAGACCGTCTGGGCAAACAGACCTGGAGGGCTGTTACAACGGAAAGCCCTCCTTGTTTTGGACAGCTTTAGGGGCCACTTGACCGACCGCGTCAAGAACCGAGTTGCCGCAACTCGTACGGACTTGGCCGTCATTCCCGGTGGCCTGACGAGTGTGCTGCAGCCGCTCGACGTATGCGTCAACAGACCATTCAAAGTGGAATTTCGCCGATGTTACTCTGAATGGATGGCTGGAGGCGTCCACGAGAAGACCCCTACAGGACGGCTGAAGCGGGCGTCGCTCCAACAGGTGTGTGAATGGATTTTGAATGCGTGGCGTGCCATGTCAGTAGAAGTAGTTGCTAAAAGCTTCAAGGTAACGGGAATTTCGAACTCCATGAACGGCACCGAAGATGACCGTCTCTGGGAAGACGCGGACGCCGAGGCGAGCTCCTCCGAGAACGAGGACAGCGAAATGGAATCCGAATAAAAACATTTCTGGCATGTCATTTGTGACTCTTGCACTCTGCTACTGTTGCATAAACAGTACAGACCTTTGGCCTGTACTGCCTGTACTAAATCGGCCTGATTCGTGTAAGGGCCGCACCTAGCAAAATTTTCGAAAAAAAAGTGCGGCCCTTACACGAGTATATACGGTATACTCTTGTTTCAGAAGCAACCTTCAGCACTGTGGAGGCTACAGGCCACTCAGCCAATAGGAAGGGCACTTAGCCTTTCCACATGTATTCATTCGCGCCGTGTCGTCTGCTTATCGTGCTTACGGCATCTGCTCGATGATTGTAGTTATTATGGCTAGTTCATTAGCTTAAAGATTCAGTATAGCTATTAAACAAGCAACTACACCGGGAACTTAAAGAAGCGTGAATTTGTTGCTCTGCTGAAGATCGGTAGAATCCCACCCCGGCAAATAACTTTACTTTGTGGCTGTTTCTCCGTCAACGCATTCCTTCGAGTCACTCCCTGCAACACTCCTTTTCTTTTTTTTTATGTTTCCACCAAAGGAGGACCCCACGCGTACGGAATACTGTGCGAGGTTGCATGTCTGATATTTGGAGATACAGCGTTCTTGGTCTGACGACGCAGTCTAAACACTGCCTCGGCCCATTACGCTTAGCAAAAGCGGCTAAGCAAGCAGCATATCTCGCTAATATCGATAAAATGTTTCTGATGCTTTATTCCCAGAGTGAGATGAAAAAAATCGATGGCTGATTTCACCATTAGTTTTCTGCTGTCTGCACAGTAGGTGTGTAGCAAGAGCAAGTCCGGATCGAAGCGGGCAGTCACTTCTGCATGGGCGCTGGCATGTTGATTTGTAAACACACTCATCGGCGGTAACCCACACAAACAATTAAATGCTTAAAAAATAAATGGGAAGAAGAATAACCATATCAAGTATTGATGTGATGTAAAACACACTAAGAAAATGCCAACTCTTACCAACCCGGTCAATTTCAATGCACTTGTTAGTGGGACTACGTTTTGCTGCGCAAGCGTGTGGCTTTCTTACACCCCGTAGCTTTGGTAGTGCTGAACCAAAGTGTAGTTGCCTCTGCTGCTGTAGTAGTAGTTCAACCTGTGCACCTCACAATGAATATTTCTCTGGAGGTGGGGTCACTGGTCGTCTGGCTCATAACGTCAGTCTGGAGCGCACTCGCATTGGTGCAGACTTTCGAATTTCGCTGCTTTGACTACTCGCAACTAGAAATGAGGCGATCAACTTTTGGAGCTTTGGTTGCACGAGCATAAATGACGTAGCTAGTCTAGTACTTTTCAGGGCATTGTTTTATCGGTTTGGTTTTTGGAATGGCATTATGCCACAACTTGGTGAGCGAAACACGCTAACACAAGCATTTCACGCTATACTAAAGCTTGTATATAATACAAATAAATGTTGTCGTTAGCGCTTCTCCAAGATCCTGTTGAGGCTTCCTGCTGTTGTGTTTGCAGTGGCTGAATAGTGAAGGCACTGAGTCAGGATTCAACATTCTTTTCAGTTTCACCAGTATTTGGGTGGGGAGAAACCAATAGCGTTTATATTCGCCATCTTTAAAGTGCGCCACGTAAAGCTTACCACTCTTTGTTACTTCCCATTCTTTTCGTCTCGCTACAGTAACCCGTAGCTTTTGAGGCTTCACATTTTTTGGGGAAAGCGTGAAAGCTGGTTCCTGCCATAACATGCCGTACCTACGGCCCCACGTTTTGTACTGCAAAATACACTTCTCTGAATTACCCACTCGTAGAGGGGCATCGCGCAGAGAAAGAACGGATGTGGCTGCAGGGAGTTCTGCTCACGAGCGGTGGTGAGGTGCAACTGACGTCATTTCCGTTTGTGTCAGATTTGTCTGGGCACAACGCTAAGGCCCGCTTCGTCTGATAGCTGAACAGCACCGGTTATAAAGGAAACATGCGATTGCAAGCATTGTCATTATCATTGCTTACCTAATATATGCTACACATTCTGAGCCACTTTTGCCCAAGTCAAATTTTGTTGCTGTTGCCCTTTATCATCTAGCCCAGGCCTGCACACACATTGGGTAAATAATCCAGTGCTATGTATTTATGCAGTTTGTTGCTAACATGTTATGGCTAGTGAGTAAGAGGCTCTTATTCGTGTGTCGTAACATAAAGATGCTTTAATAACAGTGTGAAATATGTAATTGCCTGTAGAGTCAATAAACAGGGCACCAACAAAACAGTACTCTATCACATTTCGTTGCGTTTCAATAGACATCTTCTTGTTTACGAAGTATTAGGACTGTCACAGCCCCAACACATTACATATAGTGGGTCAAATGTTTTTTTATCTTTGTTACGTTATTGCTGACAAAAAGCCGCTTTATTCATTAAAAAACGTCAACTTTCCTACGTGATCAGGCATATCAACTGTTATACTATTGCTCTCAATATATTTATAATGCCTGGGTTTCTTTCAAAACCTTGTCATTAATTTAGCATTGCAGATAGTTCTACTGACAAAATAACGTCTCTATGTGTTGGAAAACCTCACTTTCCTGTCTTGATTAAGCATGGCGACTGTAGCTCTCATAGCGATAAGGGCCGCATGTTTTTGGATTAAGCGAAAAATACCGATTTCAATGCTTTGGATGTGTTGAGAAGTAGAATATACCACATCGAGGGCTCACACTGCATTGTATCTATGAGATACAATCTAGCTCTTTTGACACTTGATTGAGGCACTAAAACGCAGCAAAGCAGCGGGTTGCCACACAATATTTGGTGATGACTTTCGTCGTTCCGTGTGCAGGTCCTGCAGCTTTCAGACCAGCAGATCGCATTGCTGCCGCCGGACCAGCGACAGAGCATCATGGTGCTCAAGGAACAGATTGCCCGCAGCACCCAGCAGCAGTGAGGCCCTAATAAACGTCCTTGCTCGCCTGCGCCCAGTAATTTTCACTCTGCATCTCGTTGAGCCGCGACACTGTCCGTTCAAAGGCAAACATTTCCTCTTCGCCGCTGAAGATGCTCACATCCTGCAACACGAGTGAACGGGCACAATCAGTTGTTCAGTACTACTTGACTTTGAGGTACATGGATTCTCAGTTAACGAAAACAGAAATCCGTTCAAATGGAATCGCTGCTTGAATAGAAGAATTTCCAATAATGCTATTGGTTTCGGACTTGAATTCTATGCGCCTGTTCATCTCTCAGTGAATGAAATTCCTGTTAAACAAAACAATATCTTCCTGGCCTCTTCAGATTTCATCTACTGTATATTATTATAAACACAAACCCACAGTGTGTACCACAGAAATGCACTTCTTGTTTGAGTAACTTTAATGTTTTAAAACTGTACTAGACGGCAATACTGCAATTGTTGCATTATTCAAAACACTGACTTTGTGCTTGAGGCAAGGATAATGCATTAAATTTTATTGCTCACATTATATGGCATTTTCCACACACACACACACAAAAAGGATGTTCAGATATGTAGAAGTTATTTGAGAGGTTCCTAAAGTGCCAGACAAAAACACACAGCTGGAGTAAGAGCTGTTGTAGCATTGACACTTGCAAAACTTAGGCATTTTAGGGGAGGGAACCCCATTCAACAGACTAGAAGCAAGTTTACTGCACTGATGTGGGGATGCCAGAAACAAACGGTTTCTTTTAGCAGCGTTTGTACTTACAGGTCAACCTTCCTGAAATGTTTCAGTAACGTGAATGGGTTGTGGCAGCTTCCAAAGTTCCCCAAAAATGTAAAAATGGCATGAAACAGCCAACCTACCTTGTCACTAATTTGTAAGTCGTCCATGAGCGAACGGTTCTCGTCGGTCAGGCTGCCGTCGCTTTTGACCGCCTGGAAGAGCTTGTCTGCCGGAGCATCTGCCGACAGGACTAGTCGGACTCGGTTGTCGTACAGAGTGTCCACCAGGGTGATGAATCGGCGTGCCTGCGTCTTCTCGCGTAAGGTCAGCACGGGCACATCTCGGATCAGTATCGTGTGAAATATCTGGCTCAGTGCCAGATAATCAACAGCACCAACTGCCTGCATGAGTCAAGAGCAGTATGTGTCACACCAGCAGCTATGTTATTTTAATAAAACTGTGCCGCACAGCAAAAATCAAGTGCAAGACTCATTTAAGCATAATATTTAAGCACAATTAGTTGCTTGACTGTAACGTAATGCTGACATAATTGTGAAAGTGTTTTTTTTTATTATTATTTGAGCAACATTTTTTTAAATATAACTGAAATATCCTCGGGCCCCAAATGGGCGTTACGTGAGAGTTTGGTGGACATAAATGCAAAAAATTTCAGATCTAAAATGCAGGACAAATATATTAATAACTGATAACTGAACTAGGGTCTAGATGCAAGCCTAATGCAATGGCAAAGTAGCATTCCATTGCCTTAGGAGACTGGTGACAGCTGCCTTGAAAGACGTCACATCTTTGGCACAATTTATTAATAATGTAAATGGCTGTACAGTCCTATGGTGCAGCAAAAATCTGTACACAATTAACATTTATGACGTAACACATCACTCTTGGTGTCGTGTGTGCTATGCCATGATAATTGAGATGGCCTAACTGCCATGCTACAATAATGCCTCGACGTACCTACAGTGCAGGTACACTTGCCCGATATAAACCGAGTATGCTGCTTAGTTGGGTTGTCACTTTTTTTGCTATTCTTTGTGGTGTCACTAAATTTGTAAAATGGGACATCGTTCTGCATAGGTAATAGGTTGGGCTAACTTCTATCTGTTGAGGTTCATGTTTGCTCTTGTAAAAACAGACACACATATGAGACCTTCACTTGTATTTTGTATTTGAAAGCTAGCGTTTATCATTTTGAAAATCTTTGTTTTTGCTAAAACATGAATTTCAATGATGTTCCGTCCTACTCACCCGATCGCACAATTCTGAGAATGAAGCATCCAGAATGCGGCCGCATGTCTTGTGGAACTCAACGTTGCGTCCCTTGATGGTGAGGACACGCGGTCGAATAACTGCGAGACACAAAGGGATGCCTTTCTGTCAATACGGACGCATTTCCCATCATCTGCCAAGTGTATTTCAATGCGGAGAGCCAAACAGTCTTATTCCTATTTAGGGGCCATTAAAAAGAGCTTCTGCCTTGACTTATATAGAAGCACTACAACAGAGCATTTCTATTTGGCACACAATGCATCAGTTTACAGGGTCTAAAGTGAACCACTGACATCTGGGAGCTGCAGCAATTGGATTTCCAATTTATGCCAGAAACACTTTTAAACACAAATACTTGAAAACTGCGACATTTCATGGAAACCACAATTATTAAGGTTACAGCTGTGCAAGTTGGCACAATTAGTAAGATCAGATATACATATATTTTTGGTTCAGATTATGTTCCTGGTGTATAAACGTATGTTTAATAAAAAAAAAGACAATCCTGAGGTGCAGGTTGTCTTGGGCGATAGCCAGTTGCCAATAGCATGTCAATGGTAGCCAGTTACATTTTGAACTAACTTTTAGCTTTTTTTATTTGAGTATAAGCAAATGGGAAACTACAACACCACCAACTGTGGCTGTAATAGTTACATTGCTACAAGCAGTAAATTTAATTATAGCAGGGTTACCTTCCTGCTCCAGGTAAGTCAAAATATAACACTGTTACTTTTTGATAGTAACATGCCCATAACTGCTTGCAGGTTACATGCAGTGTAATAGTGCATGCACTGCACTTCTATCCCTGACTTCTGATGCAATACATGTTCACTCACTGTCGTTCTCTTGGCTGGCCAGAACCTTGAACAGCCTGTCCAGCTCCTTGTCTGCATCACTCTCGGACTTCCTGTAAAACAATAATATCATGAAAAGTTTGCAACAGAACGTCCATGAGCAGACCAAACCACAGCCTCAACTCATGACAGAATGTGGTCTCAGTTTACATAGCAAGGTTTCAGATGAGCCATCCAAGTATTTTGTATGGAATGATTCATTTGTTTTGCATTGAGCAATACCCCTGTCAGATGACAAATCCAATGTAATTGAGAACGAATGACGGACCTAATGTCATTTTGCCTGCGTGCTATCACACGACAAAAACAAATGTCATTTTGTAATGATGACCATGATCTTAGGGCTCCTAAGCCACGGCTTTGGGAGAAATAAATGTATATTAAAGTTTGCATGTAACATGCATGTACCCACAAAAGTAATTTTTATGAGTGAAAATTGCCCCTAGAACATAAATGTAGTCATTTTACACAACTTGCCACAGCTGCACGACACACTCGAAAACCAACATGGCCGACGATATATGACTGGGCGTGAGTACAGTGAATTAAGCAGGGTGCACGACTGACTTCCCGGCTGCAGAAATGAGATGGCGGCAGTGATTTCATGCAGTCATCACATTGGTCACCACAACACATGCAATCTGACTATCAGTATCAGTCAACAAAGCACAAATCTAGTAACGAATAGATATTCACAAATTATAAAAGTTACATATACAAAAATAACCAGCGATCTCCCTAAGTGTCCCTGGCGTTGAGACTACTCATTCAGTCCAAAATTGAATGTGAATGTGTTCCGGATACTCATCTGACGAAAAATGTCATTTTCATCAAATGACATTAGTTTCCCCGTGCGACAGCAAACAAATGACATTACAAATGGCTATAAGTTACGGTAGATTTTTCGTGTGACAGGAATATAATAAGTGAAATTTTGTGCCACCTATTACAGCCTGTTACGGAACAACACAGCTTGTTTTAAGGTCTTTCTTGGGATACTTCAATGTAAAAATTTCTGTCTGTCTGCCGACTTGTCTGCGTGTCCACCGAAACGGCTCAAGTTCAACTACATTCGCAGTGCCTACCAATATTGCTTTGGTTTCTGCGTTCATACTTGTGCAATTGTCGATTAAAAAGCAAATATTGCGCATATGTGAGGCACAATGGCAACAAGTCAATGTTCTATGGCGTGTTTGTTTATACTAGAAAAGGAATACATAAACAATTCTAAGAACTGCAGCGTTTGTCATGCCGCGCTGAAAATGAGACGCTATGCACGAAAAGGCGAGTTTCCTATACTTTGCCGAGACGATACGGTGCTGCCATATACCAAATATACAAAATATGGCCTCTGAGATAGCGTGCGCATGCTGCGCACTCACTATAACTGAAGCCATTCTTTCATTTTCTGGGATTATTGCAAGACAGCGCTCATGTTCATGCAGCACCGCCGATTTTCTAGCGCAAAACATCAAATGTTTTATTCACTTTCTCCAGATGGAAGACTACTGTCTTTCGATGACATTTGCAGTTCAACATGCAGATATGGGGCAAATTTTTTTTATTGATCACATGTCCTTGTATGTATATTTGCATCCAACTTATCTCTGCTCGTGGCATTTTATGAATACATAATAATTATTGAACAGGTAGGCTTTCACTTTTTAAGTAGGTGCTGGACTTGAGCTTGTAAGTTATATGAAGTGCTAGAATTAACCCACTATACATGAATAGGAAACAGCGTAGATTTGTCTACTGTTAATAAAAGCACCTGAAACCTTACTAACATTGAAGTGGTGATGGCAGCTTTAATTCGCAATAAAAATTTCCTGAAAAGTTTGTAAAGTGGAATACCATACCAGTATGATTGCTCAAAATGAACATGTGGGCTCCCTTGACCACTACTACATGTTTACTGTGGTCTCTTTTGTTTCTGGCCACATTAAAAGTACAAGATATAAGCGAAAGATTTTGAGAAAACAGGATGAAGAAGCAAGCAAACATACCCATGTGTTAATACAAGACTGTTTTATTTGAAACAGGATGCAACATACATATCTAGGAAAAAGAATACATGCACGAATGAAAGTTACATCCTATGTCCGTCTTTCTCAGGTTTTAAGCTAAAGGTATTTATAGTTTACGCCTTCAGTACCTTGAGAAGGTGCTAAAATGTTGCCACTTGCAGATACTCATGTTCATGTGACCACTTGCTTCATCCTCATATTTTTAGTATGATGATGAAGGACATTTAACTTACCAGCATTGTAGAACCTGAATTTTCCTAAATAGACAAAATGATTGCAACTTCACTTACACAAAATAGAAGCTGGTCTTGGTGGCACCTTTCTGGATCCTGTAGTCAACACCAGAGTCGAGTGCCACTGGCAAGCAGTTTTTCTGCAGGGAATGAAATTAAGAAAAAAAACAATAGTGCTTATGTTTAATTAAAGAAGTTTGAAAAGCTCTGAATCTGTATACCTTCAAGACATCAATGAAAGGCACAAAGTTGCTGCGCTGCAAGCCGTTCTTGTACAGATCTGCACGGAGAATAGAGGATGAGACTGAAGGGCACGTATCAGCAAGGTCGGTTATAATTTTGTGACGATGATGCCTGCTAACACTACGACAAAATATTGTGCCAATCTCAGCCACCAATGAGACTCATTCTCTTGTCGCGAGAACAGAGTTGATGCATGATCGCCAAGAGTGTATGGGGCAGTACAAAACTTCGGGTGAAAAAGCTAAGGAAGTGTGGCTGAATATTCACTACTGCTACATGGGAAAAAACATGATAGCAAGCTCATTATAAATTTCAGAGGTATATATTTCTATATGTATCTAAATGTTCATCAGGTCCTAATGGGCTAGGGACGCACTTGTCCCGGCTAGATTTATTCTGGACGTTGGAAAAAATCAGTTAATTATACCATGTGCAGATAGTTTGAATGCCAGTGAGGACGGTAAGAAAAAAGAAAAGATGTGTGGCCATCTAGCATAACACTTTTGCATCATTAGCCATCTAACATGAATTCTGACATCTGCTTAATATTTTCAACAATGAAAAAGGAATCGTGGAACTCCATAGGCTCAAATATAGGGAGGTTAAAAATATTCTCGATACAGAAATGGTCCTGTTGCACTAAAGTATTTTGATATCTGTTTCCTACCCTAAAGTAATGGCACTGCAGTATTGCACATGTGTAAAAAATGTAAATTTCTGCCTTTAATTTCAGTGCTTTTCTACCATGTAAGTGAAAAGAGAATCAAAAAATATCTTATAATGTTTTAGCGTTTCTTCAAGCTTTGCCTAAACCTGGTACCCAAAAATTTCATTAAGCCCAACGAGGTGTCGTTGGTCTGAATTGTGTATCTTGCTATGAAGGTCCCACATACCATCAGGTTTACGGTTTGACGTTGCTACAACCACAGCGCCCAGGTTGAAAAGGTGACTGAACAGGCGCTTGAGGATCATTGCATCGCCGATGTCGGTCACTTGGAATTCGTCCAAGCACAACAGCCAGGCTCGGCCACAGATTGCTTCCGCAACAGGTGGAATTGGGTCATACTGAGGGGACTTGCGACCTCGGCCAGACTGGGCCGACTCTTGCTTCCAGCTGTGAATGCCTGCCAAGGCAAGATAAGTGTCTCAAACGGCAAGCTGATGAAAAGGCTGTTAAATGATAGGTATCTCGGCAAGAGAAGTGCTTTTCACAGCTATCTGATAAGGATCCGTGACAGGCTTGTTGTTTTACGATTATAAAGTGCACCTTACAAAAAGAGAGACGCGCACCTTTTGACGTTCTTTCTCGACCAAGGATGCAGTGGATAATTTACTGCACTATCTACATTTTTGTCGACCATGAACAAGTGAAGGTAGTGTGTATAAACGATGCGTTCTTTACGAAAGCATGAGATGCATTGCAGATGCAAAACGCTCAGTCGAACTTTGTCTTCTGGTAAGTGGGCAAGTTGGTATTCTTTATTGAATGCAGTCTTATCATAAATATTAACGTCTTTAATTTCTTGTTCCACTACAGTGTCCCCCATAATCATTTCGTGGTTCTGATACATTAAATTCCAACAATTATCATTGCAATAGTAGATTTTGTATCATTCAGAGTAATTGCAGCTCTATGCAAAAGAGAACGAACGTACGGTTGTGAACGTCCAGCATGAATGAATGGAAGTGCACTCGTTGCTTGCTCTCCACCGTTGTGGACTCGTAGAACATGTCCATCAACATTGTCTTGCCTCGACCTTGAGTGAAAGATAAATGCGAAAATATACGTAATTCACAGAGACAAAATTATGTTTGCATAAAGAAAATGGCTTCTGGCATTCGCAGATTTTAGCGATTGGCATCGTGCTAGGCACATGTATGCTTGACATGCGCATGTCCACGATTGCTACGCATATAGTTGGATGTAGTTCTACACTTTGTGTGACAATTGTACTTATTTGGTGGAATTCAGGAATGCCGTAAAACTTACCCACTGCACCATATATATACAATCCCTGTGGCTTGTCAGCAGGCTTTTTTGCCCTGTAGAACCACTGTAAAAATCAATTTTACTTATACGGTCGAACATCCTGGAGCAATGTAATTAATTTACCTTTTCAAACATGCCTGGGGTGTGCGGCGTATAACCTGCAACTTTGTTCTGAAGTTCCTTCAGCAGCTGGGCGATCTTCAGCTGATTTTCATCGGGAAGTAGCTCTCCCTGACCGAGTAGCCGGTAATAGATGGACAGCACATCGTCGCTGGCGGTTTCATCTGCGCGCGTCAAAAATTCAAAGGGTTTATGTATGACGCATCACTCCTAATACATTTGTGTTGTAAAGTTTGTTCAGTTTCTCACCTCTCACAGTTGTGACCAGCCGTACCGGCTCAAAAAAATGCCTACCACCGCGCCAAGCTCTAGCGCCATGTCGCAGGTGGAAGGCTTTCAAGGTTGACAGCGATACGGCTGTAATTGCTATCATATCGCCGTTTTATGACTTATTGCGTATGATATACAATATCAACAGATTATAGCTGGCTGTCAGCTTCCGCTAGAGCATGAACGTATAGTTTCAACGGCGTACGCGGCACGCAAGTCCATTTCAAACGCATATGCGCAGCTCGAAGCAAAGACGGCCGCCACAGTGACCTTTCATTCAATAGCGCTTTGAACGAACTGTACTACACAGCGTGGTTCCGGTCGACGCTGTCCGGCAACGAAAGCGACGCATTCGCGCTCATATTTCATCGTGATGGCGATTCGGACAAGTCGCGATTAATTTGGGACGATTAATTCGTGCACATCTTGCGTAAAACCGCTGCCTACACGTTTACGTGCACTGCAGCAGCCGACAAGCAGGGTCAGATAGCCGGTTGACACCATTCTAGCCGTGGTTTCGTTGCACCATGAAATTTGCCAGAAAGCGTTGCAAACAAAATTTATAAACTTTTTTTCGCTTTTAAGTTTTTTAAGTACAAAGACAAATAATTTTTTTAAATAAAGTGCGTTATTTAATAACAAATTTTGGAAGCTATGCTTTTTTTGTTCTGCTTCTGCTTTTTAACAAAATTATGTCGTGGCCACCGCCGAGTTCGATAACTTAGCCAAGTCAAGCGGATCCAGTCTGGCGTTGTTGTTGGTTTCGTTTCTACGATTATTGCGGCTTCGCTGTGCGCTGGCCGCAGCTGCCGAAGGCGCGGCGCTGTTTTTACACCTTATTTCATTGCCGTCGTCACGTGCCTTCCCGTGCTCCGCTTAGCGCCTCGTTGCTATCGGTCGTGCGGCCCTTCGACGAGGCACCGGCGAGCAGCCTGTACAAACCATGACCTACTACACTCCTGACCTGTTCAGATAGCGGGGTTCCTATGGGAGCGCGTGTCCCCGCTCTCGTTCAACCGCTCACCATTGGTGGCGCTACCTATAACCTGTTCGTCTGTTTCTTTACGGTTGTTTTGTAGGCGCTGGTATAAGAATGCCTGCATTCTGTAGTGAACTGGCGGCATATATGTGACTATTTCTTCCCATACATTGCTGGTTAAGCAAGGTGTTCAGAGCGCTTGAGTATTTATAGCACACTGGTTGACAAACGTGGGAACCCGTAGATTTACACGATGTAGGGCAGCCTATGCGTGGTAGCGTGCATTTTATTGCAAAAAAATTCTGAATGTCTTTTAGTATTATTATTTCTGAATAATTCTAAATTTTGGATCATAAATACGCACTACGAGTGCTTTGTTGGTCAAAATTTGACCACAAAGAGTGAAGATGACGTCAGCGAGCAGGTGCTGACTAGCGCCACGCCGCTCGTAGGTGACGGCCCTAGCGGCAGAAGGTATGAACTAGAACGTGGGCGCTGGAAGAGGTGCTCTCTGGGCAGGTCAGGAGTGTAGTAGGTCATGGTACAAACTACCGGCTGTGAATTGACGAGGGGAAGCCCAGCTGGTTGCCTCCGCACCGATGGCTCGTGACTACCGTGTGCTGTCCATACAAAGCCATGTGGTTTCGGGATACGTCGGCAACAAGAGCGCCTGCTTTCCTCTTCAGGTTAGTTCCGGGTCGTTAACGTCGTCAAGTGCGATACGTGCTTTTGCAAATCATCGCGTCGCGGTGTTGATCGCAGTGCTTATAAGGCACCCGGCCTGAAAAATGATCGTAATAGCATTCGAATTCTTCTTCCGCGCGACAGACTCTAGGCTTCGAAGTGGACTTCATCAACTCTGTACAATTCACAAACCACACCGGTGAGTCAGCTACATTTTTTACAAAAATAATTTGGCGCCACGCTTTGTGGAAACGGATGCGTCTGTCCGCCTAGCGCGCCGTATCTCACAAACAGTTTAGACAGAAAAATCGCCCGAATTCCTCTTGAAGTTTGTACTGGTCGTACAAGGACGGTATAACGTGTGTACCGTGAGAACTGCTGGGCGGTACGGTTCAATAGAGCTGTGAACTTTTTTTTTTTTCCTGTAACATATTCTAGGATATCCGTTTTGCAAAGGACAAGTACTGAATGCTGAAGAGCTTCAAGACCTTTACGATGGCCTGAAGCTAAACAGAATAACCAAGTACTCGCACATATTAACAGGTACGCCTGCATTCTTGCATAGAAATCTTGATATGTGTGTAGCTGTACCTGTAAGTGCAACCTAAGACTTGGCTTTTAACGCATTGTTTTCAGGTTATGTTGGCTCAGATTCTTTCCTCAACAAGGTAGCCGACATAGTGCAAGAGTTGAAGCAAGAAAATTCTTCGTTAATGTACGGTAAGTGGCGACGAAAGGTCATTTCACAAAAGTGCTTGTCTTATCACTATTAGCAATTAGAAATTAACATATTCTTCTTTCCCTACTTACAGTATGTGATCCTGTAATGGGAGATAATGGAAAGCTAGTAAGTATCACCACACTTCATGCAGTTCTTGAATGTTTGTTAATCCCAAAGAATTAATTAGTAGTAGGTAACGCCTTTTTAAAAAGACCAGAGTGTGGTTTAAGTAGTAAAAAGCATCAGAAATAATGTACTGAAAATTGATATTCTTTACAAACAAATTATTGTTTTCAACAATCGAATTAAACGACCATAACTGGCTTAATTGTATATGCATATAAATGAACAAAGTATTAGTTTGCAAATCTACATTATCAATATTACCGTTTATATTTTAACAATGTGCTGTTTTTGTCGTATCAACCTAGAGGCTGGCTGATGCACCCATCAGCCTTACTTTGTGCACCAATCATGCATCTTTGGCTCCACTTGACCCCATAACTCAAGTGCATTGTGGGGGAAGGCCTCGGTGTATTGAACAAGTTTTTCTTTTTTCTCCACACAGGCCGTCTGTGTATCTGTAAATGTGTGCCCATATCTTGCTGTGCTCTTATAATGTTTCATTTTGCATCTGGAATATGGTAAATAACTAATACCCTTTCAAGACTTTGCTCCCCCTATGTTTTGTGAATGAACATGTGCTGGAGTCTGTTGTGGATACAACATATTTTGTTGAGGTAATCACAACAATACTGAACATTATTTAATGACCAATCATTGAAACAAAGAAGGCCCAAAATTCATTGAAACAGAGAGGCTTCTGGTTGTCTTTAATATTGGCTGCTTCTCAATGTATTAAGGCAATTACCTTTCACATTTAGCACTACCTCTAAATGTGTGTAAAAAAAAAAAAAAAGGTCAGCAGAGCGTACAGCAGTGCTTGCACAGTTTCTGAAGACATTGCAAAAGGAACACTTTTGCAATACGAGCAAGCTGATAGAACAAAGCAGTGCTTTTTCCTTACTCTCTAGAACTAACTTTATGGTTATTTTATTACATTATAATTTAGCAAAATGCCGAATCAGGAAAGAGGTGTGCTCATGTGGCAGGAAAACTGCTGCGTTCATAACTGGGAAAGCAACTTGCTGCTATGAGCATGCAGTTATCTTATCTGAGAAGAAGGCTGCATTCATTTCACAGGCAAGGATTAGCTGGCACCAGACATTCCTTATCAAAGCGTAGCCCTTGTTTCGAGTGGGACTGTGTGCGATATAACAGGTAAATTTATCCGCACCCTCGAGGGAAAAAGTGTTGTTCATTGGGTCTCCTTTTGTAGAGCACAGGAAAGAAAATTTCAAAAAAATCTTGTAAATGAATTGAAGTTTCATAATGTGGAAAAATTAAGCACCTGCTAGCAGCATAAAGCTATGAGGAAAACACAACCAGGTTTCATAGACAATTACTTGAAAGGGAGACGTGTAATCTCGGTGCAGATAAATGCTGATAATAACCCCCCACACACAAACCTTTTCAAAGAAAACCTGTTAAGTGAGTTGCCCCTGTGAATAGCACACCAGCAAATGTGGCAAGGAAAATCATTTACTAGTTCACTTTCTCAAGTTTGCATTTTATTCTGGCATCGCACAGTTCATCTGTGCCAATATTGTTTCTCTGGTACACATTCAACACACAGGCAAAACCACAGATGATAACTTTTTATTGTGAACAACACTCTGAAGCAAAAAGCAAAACACTGTGAAGTGAAAAGTGTTTTAACTGGCTTAGTTCAAACAAAACATTCACCTCATTAATGTTATGATCACCATAGTCATACATTTATTTGTATGCCCAAGAAGCCATATGTAATTGTTAGTTTACCTGGTAAGATCACTTGGGTCATTTTTCTGTGCCTTTCTTATCATTTTTATTCCTACCCAGTATGTGCCTCAAAGCCTAGTGAACATCTATAGGGACCGGCTTGTGGCCATGGCTGATGTGGTCACACCAAACCAATACGAACTAGAGTGAGTATAGTTTCTGTTTGCATCGTATCCTGGTGATTGAAATTCGTTATTGCTACATAACTTGTGCAAACAAGCAAGGTGTGCTCTAACTACATAACTAAGGACTGTAATGTCGCCGTCAACTGCTGTAATCATACCTCATCAAAGCTATGTCACAGTAAAGCTTTCAGATGCCTGCTCACAAACTATTTTATTAATTATCAAGGTCTCTTGTAATAGCCTCGGGGACAATGATGGCCCATGTGCAAGTGTGTCTAAATATACAAGTATAGCTGGTCAGTGTGTGCTATGACATTATTTATACCCAAGACAGTTTGTGGGTGTAGTAATAATCTAAGCTGTTCTTGTTTTTTCCCCACGGTAATAAGAATGACTGTCTGACTTTTTAATTGCATAAGTTACTGTAACACAGTCCAACATCTCTTTATTTTTTATATCCCTTTAAATGTAACTTGAAGGTTGTGGGATCGAATACCAGCAACGACAGCCGCATTTTAATAGAGGCAAATCGCTAGTTGCCTGTGTGCTTAGATTTATGTGCACATTTAAAAACTCCAGGTGGTCAAATTTTTCTGAGCCTTTCACTACAGCATTTTTTATAATTAAGGGTGTGTGAACATTCGAAATTTTGAATATTTTTCAAATAGTTTTTGCTATTCAATTCATACTCCATTTATACTATTCAAACTATTGCAACTTCCCGAAGACAAATACAGTCTATGTCCAATTAACAGATGTTCAATTAACAGATAGATGTGGCAGAAATGGGAGCCGAATCAATATTGTTTTAGACCCGAAATTTTGGCCGAAAGTCTGAAAAATCGAACGCTTAAGATTTTTAGCATCCAAAATTTCAGATGTTCTTATTGATGTCTATGAGGCAGACTTTGAACTCCAGGTTTGAGTACGCCATTGTCAGCATCATCAGTTAGGCTTCCACAGAAGCTGAAAGAGGAGGAGAGGCTATGGAAATAGCATCTTTGCCTTACACGTGTAATGTGTTGGCAAAACTTTGGTTTCACCAAATCATGTATGTACATAAATACAGTTTGGTTTCTGCATTGCTTCATTCTTGTTAAGACAACTCTGAAACATTACCTTGCCAGCACTTCATCAACCTAGTCGAAAGAAACACTTAGGAATTCTCTTTAACTTCTTTCTGCAGTTTCGCTTCAAAGTATTCATAAATTATTCTAGAAATATTCGAGAATTGTTAGAAAAATATTCTATTCATTTCGCACTCGCACTTCAATATTCGAATTTACTTTGCACCCATAAGTTTGCCAGTTACACAGCTCTATTTATAATCATATCGTGGTTGTGGGACGTTAAACCCCTAGAATTTATCAATTTTTTTAAAATGATGCTTCCAAGCTTGCTGAGGATCGCATTTCTTATTTCAGGCTCCTTTCAGGAAAGCAAATTACAACAGAGAGCACGGTGTTGGAGGCGATGGACGTGTTGCACATGAAGGGCATCCCGATCGTGGTGCTTACGTCGTACCGACCGAGCGACACGGCCAAGGAGATCTACCTGTACGGCAGCAGCAAGAAGGGAGGCACACGAAGCGCCGTCAAAATTGAGATTCCTGCCATTAATGCACAATTCACCGGCACTGGCGACCTGTTGGCGGCCTGCATTCTCGCCTGGATCACTCGCACAAACAACCTCAAGGTTTGTACGACATTAGTTAGTGCGGAAGATGTGTATTTACTGTTTCATTTGTCAAGAATGCGGCGAATGCATTATATTTGAATTCAGGTGCCAAAGCAAGTTAGGATAAAATGGCATGAAACGCAGGCTCAACTGGTAGCTTCTCGAGCAAGCTTGCATACAATTACCAGTAGGTACACTAAAACATGGTACCCCTCATGACAAGCCCATTGTATTCTAAATGTGTTCTAGAGTCTTGTTTTTTAAATGCAAGCTATAGTATTAGGCACTGCTTCAATAAATGATGTGACTGCACATAACTTTTAGCCGGTTAAACTGGAGCAAGTGCACGATTCATGTGTTTAAAAATATCAAAAATAGAGAGCTGCTTGTTTTGCAGTTGAATCAAACACGTATCATCAAAGTGAAATGAAATGCTCACAGCAGCAAGCATCAGCAACGCTATAGTGTGCACCATTTAGTTATCACCATTGACAGGCACTCACGTCTGGTTTTGGAGAACTGTAGATGCGAGGGCCTGACTGCGGTGATAAATGGATGGCGTGCACAATAATATTGCTAATGCTCGGTGCTACTTGTTTCTCATTTCATGCCGATAGTACATACAACCACAGGTCGGCAAAACCTTTGAGGTTCTCTCAGACTCACTCGTGAAGTATATTTTGCGCTTAGTGAATCACACTCACGAAAATTTTCTTCAACTGGACTCACTCGAAACTCCCCAAAATATTACTCATCCACAGTCACTCACACCTACTCATTTGAGTCTGAGTCGACTCATGAGTCGGTTAGCCTAGAATTAGCTTTTTCGACCGTGGTGTCAATGCTCTTTAACAACAATATCTCGTGTAACCAGGGTTCTTCTTAGTGCCTTTTGATATAGTACCCTAGAATGTGTGTGTGTTACGAGTGCTCGCAAACCAGTAGGGTCATTTTTCTTGAAAGAGAACAACAGAAGATGTACTTATCAAGAACTTTCGTGAAAGAGTTGGCGGGGCAGAGGGGAGGTCCAGGCACCCCGCTACGTAATTTGCACGTTTGGTTTATAAATATTAAAGTGGTGTATGAATGACATCGTTTTAGAATACATGTTAGGAGAAGTGAGTATATAAATGTGAATTCAAGTAAGGCTGATATTAATGCGGAAGATGAGTAGATAGGACCATGTATGTCGGCAAAAAAAGTGGAACTCACTCAAACTCATTCAAGAAACACAATTTGCGCTTTGGACTCACGCGGGCTCAAACTCATCAGATTATTATTCACCCAAACTCGCTAATAGTCGACTCATTAGTGAGTTCACCAACCCATGTATACAGCAATCGCATAACTGCAAGTCAGTGAAAAAAAAAAAGTTTCATTGCATGTAGTTCATGCAGTTCAAACCTTTTGTAACTGTTGGAAATTATATTGCAAGAATGTTTTGATAGAATGTTTACTTGTACATCAGATGTTTAGGTAATGTTGCACAAGCCACACGAGATATCTTTATGAATGTGTATGTGTATGAGTCCCAACGCAAATGCACATTCAAAATTACAACTAATTCACATGTTTTCTGGCTTTAGTTTTCTTATGCTTATGCTTGAATAATCTATTGTGGCTTCTTTGAAGCATCATTCTTCTACTCCTTCTCCCCCTTCTATTTATTGCTCGCATTTCCAAAATCAGCCTTGGCATTTTGGCTGCAAGATGGGGCTTGATGGAATGGCTACGCCCAGATAGCAAGTTCCTAATATCTTGTACAGCTGCTTCGAAATATTTTGTCACATAAGCATAAAAATGACATCTGCTGACCACTTGTGCTATTCTTCTATATATGTACTATTATTCCATTGTGCTGCAGATGTAAAGAACGCAATGCACTGTGATACCGGCATAAGTATGTGGAGTGGCTATTCCCTAGTGTTGACAGTGTCTTAGTGTGCGCTTTATCTTATCTATGCAACTCTTGTACAGGTACACTTACGAGTGTACCTGTACCTGTACGAGTGTACCTGCCTCTATTTTCGGTCTTTTTTCTGTGTGTGAGGTACACTTTTTTTTTACTCGACAGATTTACTCAGGAAATAGTTACCTTTTTCTCTGTTATCAAATAGTAGATTACATTAAAGAGTGCATTTGATTTTGGTATGAATAGTGCATCCTGTCTGAGTGCCTGTCTGTCTTGTGTTCGAGAGAGCTTATCCTTTTGTTCTGTTGTCTACGCTCAGCCATTCAGTGGTCAGTCCTGTGACTAGCTCTGTACTGGTTCCGAAACAATGCCTTTGTGTAATATAAGGCGTTGTGTAATATAAATAAACTCGTAGTCCCTTTTGTTCGTGTTTTTTTGTTGTTGTTAATATCTTTCTTCTTGTTCAATAAAATTTGTTGGGCTAGTTGGTCATTCGTCATACTGTAAGATATTTAGCGTAAACTTCACCCCTCAAACAATCACACAAGGAGTGTTTGAGGGAGTGAAGTTTCCACCAACTATCTTACAATCTTTCTTCTTGCTCTGCTAATTGAATAGATGTTCGTTGCTACAGACAAATAGTTTCTCGGAGTAATTTCTTTTCTAGATGCAGATTCATTGCTCTGTCTGGTAATCTTCATTGTTTAGGAGGCACTGGAGAAAGCTGTGGCCACTGTTCAAGGTGTTCTACTCAAGACGTTCAAGCATGCGTCAGGTAAGTTTTGCTGTTGCCTTCCCATTATCAAGTGTGCTTATTGTTCCACTATTGACCACAATGTAGGGGCAAGCAAAAAAAAAAGAAAAAACTTCTAAGAAAGTTCTCCTGTACGAGTCAGATATTATGTGTATGGCAGTGCCCACCTATCTATGAACATTGCAGGCCATACTTGAGGCAACTTGCAATGTAATTATTTTGTATTTTTCTTGATGATTGTTTAATAGATAAAGTTCACTTTAACTGTGTATAAAAGGAATGCTATGGGGTCATGTACAGCCACAGTAACAAGTAAACAGTGCAGTTTGGCTCAGATTTCATACTTATTTCTGTAAATAGACATTGAAAAAGAAAAACTGCATTTCATCAAAAAAGAAAGACTGATGACGCGATGCTCCATGTCTCATCTGCTTTTTTTTCTGCCAACCCGCATATGCCGTAAAATAGAACTTGGAGACTTGTGTAAACTGCCAAATAACTTTCTTGTACTAACACAAGCTCAGACTTGGCAGCCCATAGTAAATGACTGCTCCATTGAAATCTATCACTTTAAAACCACCACTTAAGGCTATGTGATATAACTAAACGAATATGTATCTTCATAATCATTGTGCTGAAAATGTTTTCACATGAATGCCAACATACACAGCCCGGTAACTGTTGTCACTGTATGGCCCCTTCGAGCGGGCAAAATACAACCTACAAGGCTCCTAGTTTTAATGTTAACAGGTGCATAGTTCACATTTGGCAGCCATTTGTGTTGGCTTTTTGAAGATGCTCTTTGTATTTCTTAAGGAGCAGTAACACAAAGATTTCGCATAATCTTTTTTTTTTGTTATAAGTAGATAAGACCCACTTATCATGGCTAGAAACCTCGTTTGTGCGAGTGTGGGAAGATTACTTATTTCGAGACATTTTTAGAGCACCCAGTCGCAGTTTTGGCTTCAAAGAGCACCGAGCTAGGCAGGGGAAGTCCCGGTGGCTAGGTATGTACAGCTGGCCTCGCGACTTGGCAAAACTATGATGTGGACGCCGCGCTCGAGAGAGCGCTGCACTGAAGGGCCAACACAGACTTGTGACCTAGATTTTTTTACGTTAAAACTGCATTGATGTCAACATCGCGAGGTGCTCCGCATCTCGCCCAGGCACATCACATGGCATGCACTTTAAAATTGATTCTAAGCATGTTCTATGCTCTATTTGTTCATGATGTTCTGTAGTTGTGTACATCGCCACATAAAGCCATGTCACCCGTTATATTGTGCTCAAAATTTTGTATCGGTGCTTTTTTAACATTCAGAATAAAATGAACAAATAGCTGAAAACTTGGGTGACTTCCCTCTCGAGCACTATCTCAGCCCCCGAAATTCGGTAGTTACACGCATGATTGTCTGGATTTGTCTCATGTTGCAGAGAAAGAAAAGGAAAAGGAAGGTGAAGCTGCAGCTGGCACTGCACCTGCATCTGAGGCGGAAGGCAAGCCCGCTGCTCCAGCAGCAGCGGCAGCAGCAGCAGCAGCGCTCTTGGAGCTACGCCTGGTGCAGAGCAAGGAGCACATTGAGAACCCACACTCAGACATTCGAGCCATCAAGATCTTCTGACGTGTTCCAGCAACGAACTAGAAATGCTCAAGAAGATAAAAATAAAGTCCCGTGTTTTTAGTAACCATGCACAGTAACCTCTGCCCAGGATCCAAGACAGTCGAGCTAGGATGCCAAATCTTCGTGTAGGGATGGTACATTGTGCCGTGCCCATACCACTGCAAGCTGCCAAAATATTGCTTAGCATATTTAATAGGCTTGTGCGAATAGTGAATTTCAGGTTCGAAATGAATTTGAAAACTATAATGATTTTGGTTGTCGAATTAAATTCGAATAGTATATATATATATATATGTGTGTGTGTGTGTGTGTGTGTGTGTGTGTGTCTGTGTGTGTATGTGTGTGTATGTGTATGAAGATGTGGGATATAACACAGTGGGAGCATTGTCAACAAGGATAAATATATTTATTTCCTAACAGTTTTGGGAGGGGACTTTCCTTCGTCAGAGGATGAGTTAGACTAAAGTAGACGTTCAAACTTGGTTGCTGCCGCGTCCCTCTCACCTTGAAAGAGGTTTGAAAGAGTCTCTCTTCATTATTTATTTTTTTTTCTTCACGTGCACGTACAAAGTGAAGTGTTTATGCTTGCCTACAACTTGAAGGCTAATGAAGGGAAACGAGCGAAGAGGAAAGGTAAAGAGGCGACCGACCATTTAAGGGGACACTCTTTCCTTACGCGCGGTGGCATAGGCCCCTGTTGCCACCGCAGCGGCATTCTTTGGTGGCCCCACACACGTCGAGAACTGGCCAGCACAAGATGTGAACCAGATGTAGACTTAAACCGACTTGTGGATGTGCACAGTCTGTTTTTGTGCTCAGCACACAAAGTTTTTTTTTTTCTCGCAAAATTCTTTGAAGGTGCGAGGAAGTGTCACTTCCCTTTTCTAAGCGGGGCAAAGTACACGTGGGAGATTAAGAGCGCTCGCTGCCCGGTGATGTGGCGACACGCGCTCATTGCGCCATCTTGCTGGTAATGCTGAAAACACAATCCCCCCCCCCCCCCCCCGAGATGCCCGTCAGCAGTGGTAAGTATAGCTTGCCGTTTGAATGTTGAAGAACGTGCTTCTGGGTGGCAAAGTGGTTAACGCCTCGCACTTATGATTCGGAGGATGCAAGTTCGATTCCATGCGCCTGAGTCTTTTTCTGGGTTTTTTCTTTCTTGCATTTTCATGTATATAGATACGTATACATATACGGTGAGTGACGGGGACGTCGACGGCAAAATCCAGCCGAAAGTGTCCGTATATCTGCTATTGCAATAAAAATTAATTGATGTGAGGGTAATATTTTCATTTAACCTTAAAGTGGGACTTCACGACATTGTCCATTTCTCCTGTGTATTTGTTTTTACTAGGCCTGTACTAGGCCTGTGCGAATATTCGAACAAATAGTACAGTATTCGAATTCGCTATAATTTAAACTTAAGTTACTGAAAATTTCGATGTGTTTGCAATGACAAAATAATTTTTATTAGTCCACATGTAACAATCTGTAAAGATGGTTTCACTGCAGTAAAGGGGTGCTAAACAGTGAAAACATTTATATAAATGTATTAACTTTTTGTAAAGATAGTTTTACTGTAGTATAGAAATGCTAAACCATGAAAACACCTATTCAAAAAAATTCGCAATGCCACGGAGTTTCACTTCAATGTTGAATAAAAATATTATACTCAAATCGATTCATCATTTTTTTAAAGTTTAAAAGCTTGTTATGCCGGTATATGCTCTAAGTATAGTGAATTTTGAAACTTTACATATTTTACACGTTATCACTTGCCTTCTACCGAAAGGCAGATACTGCTACTATTCAAAGCTGTTTCGAGTTTTTATTAACAAAAGAAAATGCATTTGCACAGAGGACTTGTTTCAATTTCTAAAAACATTAAGCATGCAAGTTCGTTAGGTCATGACAAATATGGGCATTTTTTTATATGTTATGTGTACTATTTAAATTTGATTCAATATTATTCGACCAAAATCACTATTGTCTTCGAACCTAAAATTCACTATTTGCACAAGCCTAGTTTTTACGGCTTAGAACTATTTTGCTGCAGTGAAACCATCTTTACAGTCAATTACATGCAGACTAATAAACGTTTAGGCGCTTTCATGGCTTAGCACCCCTTTACTGCAGTGAAACCACTTTTACAAAAGGTTTATTCGTTTGTTTCGAGTACTTCAAAAGTTTCAAGAATTTCAATTCCATTCGAAGCGAATTCAAACACAGCATTATTTGTTCGAATATTCAGAGAATTTGAATATTTGCACAAGCCTAATTTTTTTGTGTGGCAGACAATTTTCAGTATCAATCTTCTTTTTTTTAATATTGCAGCTGAACCATACTGCAGTTTGACAAAAAGAACGGGTGACAGAGCAAATTTGCAACACCAGGAAGAATTCTCTCCTCATTGTGCTCATTGCCTTGTGTCCTGTACTGTATTTATTCATCCTGTGTGTCTGTTAACAGAGTGCACTTTTGAAGATGAATCAATGTAAACTAGCTCACCTTACAGCTCTCCTTGATTCCCTCAGATTAAGGAAGGCTCATATTGAAGGACATATACTGGAAGCTCTGGAAGAGGCCAGAGGAGCTGGAAATGGGTCATGGCAGACATCATCATCATCATCATTTATTTTACCCTTAAGGGCCTCTCTCGGGGCATTACATAAGGGGGGGGGGAACAATTCAAGTACAAATTTCAATGAAAATGCAGGTCATGGTTACAGTTTTTGAATTACTAAAACATACAGGTAGCAACAAAAACAAAAAGAAAACAGAGCATGTCAAACGAAATATTCAACAGTCAATTCGCGGTCAAAAATATACGGGCGGCAGAGAACAAACAACAAAAAAAGACAAACAGCGATTAAGAGTCAAGGGTAGCTAGTAATAAATCTCTAAATTTAACAGCAACTTGTTCGCTGACAATAGCATCCGTCAAACCGCTCCACTCATCGATAGCCGTAGGAAGAAATGATTTATTAAAAGCGTTAGTAGAACCAAACAGACGTTGGATACTCGGGAAATTAAATAGGCGACGAGATGTTCGGACAGGCGGAAGTAAAAGTGAACCATGTAGGTGAGGAAAGCTGTAGTAAAGTTTGTGAAAAAGACAGAGACGTGAAATTTTGCGTCGAGCTGACAAAACAGGGAGACCGAGGGATGATTTGATTTGACTGATGCTTGCTCGTTTGTCATAATTTGCGGAGATGAATCTGGCGGCACGATTTTGGACGGATTCAAGAATGTTAATTAGGTATATCTGATGAGGGCTCCAAATTGCAGATGCGTATTCCATTTTAGTACGAACAAAAGTTTCAAAGGCCAATTTGCGAAGGCTTGCAGGTGATAATGACAATGCATTGTTCTGCTTTTGTATACGCATTTTACTAGTTAGGTGCTTAACTGAAAAAAGTTCATTGTGCAAGTGAAAGAATACCATATGTATATGTATGTTCTAATCTCTGTATATAAAATGTTTCTCTAGTATACAGGGCGTTTCTTTTTTAGGCAATACTACAGTTTTTTAAAATAAAAATTCAATGACACTGAGGCTCTTGTCGTTTTCCCACATAAACTTTATATCAAGAAAGAAATACTTAGCCCCAGCTGAAATTGCACTGTTGCGATTAGACTTGATGGAAAAAACATGGATATAATGAATTATCGGTTATAACGAAGTAGATAAGAAACAGCTTTGCAATAGACACAGTGTTAGGAACATATGTTTGTAATAAATTTTTAAATATAACTAACTTATTTTTGTATAAGATTCAACTATTATAATGAGGCCTGACTGTAATTAACAAGAGTTTTTTTTTGTCTTGTATTTTTAATTATTGACTTCACAGCAGGTGTTTATACTAAGTTTAGTGCATGCCAATTTGTAGTATACCCATTTTCTAGAAATCACCAGAGTTGCATGTAGTTTGAGATATGCACCATTAAACTTAAAGAAAAAATTGGGACTGATCACACTGGGCGAGCATAAAGCGTGATTGTTCTCTTACGTCAGATCGAAACTACCTGTAACAAGGGAGTGACAAAATTTAATGAAGGCGCACTGTGGCTGTCTCTTTTTGTGAAAAACTGCAAGTAATCTTATTTATGCCAATGCATCGCCTCACTTTCGTATGTAGTGTTTGGTGCTTATCTGTTTATTTTGAATGGTGCAGAGGAAAGGTTCAATATCAACCTTTTCTTTGTCTAGGAAGCATCAAACTCGGGGGCAGCCATCAAGACAGGGAAAATTTTTTGCACCTATTCGTAGTTACAGAAAGAAGCAGACAGGCACTACACTTCACAGGCAAGCAGTAATCTGTCTACTTGTGTATTCCAGATTCCTCGCCAATTTTTCTGAGCAGATTCTACTTCGCCACACCACTTTGCCATTGAAAGTGCATGATAAATATCTCATACTACATCAACTTTAGTGCTTGCTAAAAACTGGGTGTGCCATTAAGTTATCAGGCACTACAACTTTCTAACATAAACAACTGCACTTAAGTCAATAATTGAATAGCTAGTTAACAATCATTGATTTGATTTGATTGATATGTGGGGTTTAACGTCCAGAAACTGCTATATGATTATGAGAGATGCCGTAGTGGAGGGCTTTGAAAATTTTGACCACCTGGTGTTTTTTAACATGCACCCAAATCTGAGCACACGGCCTACGACATTTCCGCCTCCATCGGAAATGCAGCCACCACAGCCAGAATTCGATCCCGCGAGTCAGCAGCCGAGTGCCTTAGCCACTAGACCACCGCGGCGGGGCTGTTAACAAGCGTATGCTAATAAGATGCATCTGTGTAATTTTAGATGTGAAGGTGTATTTTCATTTTGACACGGTTCATGTTTGAAAGCAACAGAAGCCCGACTGTCATAAAATTATCTTGAAATAAATCTGCATCGTTTGAAAAAAATACTGAGAAGTATGTCGTACCTATGAAGCCAGTGTCGGACTTTTGCCAAGAAAGAGTGCACACAATCAACAGCACAGGACGTGTAGAACAAAACATTTCATATCTTCTCAAGTTGTTCTGGCTCAGATGACAGAGTGATAGCCTCATGTTACTTGAAGTCATCCGGTTTATGTCAAAATGGTGGACAATGTCAATACAAAAGGGTTCGAGACAGGAATCTGAAAATTTAAATTTGGGAGAGGAGCGCTGAATACCAAGTGTTTTCGTATCAATTAATACTTTTGGCCTTTTAATCTTTACAAGTACAAACTGTAAGTAGTCTCGTAATGATGAATCTCTCTCATAATCACGAATCACTCTGTGCGGAATTTCTCTATAGGTTTAAATATACGTATACTCTGCGACAATCTGGAACTGCCTAGGCAACATTTTATGCTAGAAAAATCATTGAAACAGTTTAGAGAGTACAGAGTAACAGACAAACTTGATTTCAACTTTTCACTACAGAATGCTGGCCCACAAGAATAATGCATAGAAGCAGATTTAGCGTGTGGACAGTGCCCATGCCATACACGCTGACAAACATGGCGATGTTCAGTAACTTTCATTTACTTGTCGACACAACATTATATTATACGCATGTCCATTAGACTACTCTGTCCTTTCGCCTGAAAGGACAGAGTATGAAATATGGCAATATCGCAAGCAAAGTGCCTAGTACAATATAATACTGTCGATTACTATATGTTACGAATTTTGAATGAAATTGATGTATGTTTGTATGCCCCACTTTTCAAACACAGACATTAAGCGCAGAATGGTATTGGTCTCTTTACAAACTAGTTGGTGCGAGTTGACCTGCAAATTCAAGCAATACGATAACTTCTCTTGCCTCACTACACAATGCATGTCAATGACATTTAAGCCTTATATAGAATAATCTGCTCCCACAAGTTCATGTAAATAAGCACCAATTAAAAATAATTTAACTGTAGAGCGAGCACATAGAACAGCAGCTAGGTAAATTTTGCTGCAAGAGAAGACACACAGGCAGGAAGCACACACAATTGTTTTTTTGTTTTTGTTTTGCCAGTGCCCTACTGCCCCAGAATATTAGACATTTACAGTACAGTAAAATCTTAATTCAGCCCTCGTCAATTTGGAAAATCAGATGATTCGGATGTGTTATCTGAACATGACAAGCATATAAATTGTTTAATGGCATCAAACTATTATTAATTTGGTCATATCTGGCTGCTTACCGGTCAATTCGCATGATTCTCGGAGTGCACCGCCCGTGTAGTGCCACAAATGTGCAATGCAAAGGAGCAATAATGGTGTTTGCAGACATACAAAATGAAGCAGTACAGTTTGAATTGCCATCGTTATCAGCCCAAACCTCCCAGTAAACATTTCAGGTTAATTATAGTTCATTACCTTATAGACTAAGACGGGCGGGTCGAGCCACGGTCACATTGTGAACACAGCCCCAAATTGCAACAATTGCAAATTTTACTTTGCTCTCATGCAAATTAAGTACTGTACTAAGTACATTAAACACTTCGCCCAGCTGATACATTTTCCCGAACAATACATCTCTCAGAATTTATGACCATTCTTTCCTTTCTATTATTGATTTTCATGTTCATGTCACTTCATGACCATCCATTTCAACTATTCTCGTTATTTTTAGCACTTTTTTCATAACCTTTTGTATTACTTTTTGTGATGCTATACCTGTAGGTTTATTTGATATTCGTTATGCATGATTGTCTGCCATTCCTGCTGCTTTGTCAACTTCTGAACGGGGTCAGGACCTTGTCAAGCTCTTGAGCTTTTAGTTCTGTACTCTGCCTAATCAAAAGGAAATAAAAAAAATGCTGCAAAAAATTTACGCATTCTTCAAAAAAATGAAAGTGTGTTGATGTAAGAGATGCTTGTTCACTATTTGATTCTTATTCCTCTCGATAATTCGCCATTTGGTCAATTCAGACATTTTTTTAAGATTTGGGAAATCCAAATTAACAAGCTTTTGCTGTATTTGCTCAGTGCTAGGTGCAATTTGTTTGTCGCTATGGAAAGACAATATAGACTTTGAAGAAACAGGAGAGCCAATCTAGTAGCTTCAGAAGACTTTTAATGTACAGAAACAGCTAAAATAAAGAAATTCTATTTTGATATGCTTGATGTTGCACTAGCATACCAGTAACGCAATTAGGCCAATTGGTAAATACAGCAATAGAAACTAGTATGCCCCCCACCCATTTTTTTTTCTGTGCCAGTGAGGAAATTTTCCCTTTCAAACAAATGAAATCAAAACTTTTAAAGAGAAGTTCGTCATTCTATATACGTACGTACTATTTTCCCCATCATACCTTGGGGTGCCACTTTTTGACTTTGCATCTCTTCATTAACTGCAGTAAGTATGTTCGCATTTGTGAGGAGCACAATTAAAGGAGGCAGATTGAAAAGCAAGAGTTTTATGACACAGCTTAAATCTTTGTGTTAAGTCTTGATCGACTGTCAGAAAATTAAGCTGGAAGGTGAGGCAACACGCAGAGTCTACAAAGAAGGCTCTGCAAAGAGTCTGTTATAAGTCTCAGAAGATATCCCTAACAACTTGCAGACTGTGCCACTGGTTTTTCACTGTCTTTGACATGAATAGGGGCCATTCCAGATGCTCTGTGCACTTCGTCCAGTGTTCGAACAGCTATTTGGCGTGCTCTCCTCGAGCCTTCCTCTAGAATGTTCCACAGGCGAGCACGATCCGACAGGTGCTCCTGCATTCGTTGCTGTATTGGTTCCAGGAATATCACGGCTGCGTCGGCAACCATCAGCTTGAACTGGCCAGTGTCGAGGCCGTCTGCTTGCAGGCACACCTGCAAGCATTGTGAACAAATTAAATAGGTAGCAACAGGGTACTGTGAGCTGGAACTACAGTTGAAGCACACATTGCCATATGACACAATGTAGAATAGCTTTGAATAACACCATCATGTGGTGCATCGTATCGCATGAAACTGCAATGTGTAACTTGAGCAGTGGCTTGCCCTCTTAAAGGTGCCCTGTAACGTTTTTCTGTCTGGAATGTAGTGCTGAATACTGATGTGAATGCAACAAGAATTATAAAAAATTGGTATGGTTGTGGAAGCTATCAGTCTTCAAACTTCAAAACCTTAGCAGATAAATATACAAACATTCCATTTCGCATTTCACTCTTCCAGTGACGTCAAAGGCCGGTTCCAATCACACAGCGCCTCCTACAGAGACATACCGAAAAACTTGCCTCATCGTGGCAGTTGTGCAGCACACCTAGCATTGTTTTTGAATGATTCGAAACATTTCATAATTATTTAAAAACAGAAATCCTTTTGTACCTCAGAAAGTATAAGGAGTGTTTTCATAATCTTCAGCACACAATAGTGTGGCCTAGCTGGGACCATATGAATACTGTGCGGGATCTGTCGTGTAAAACTAATCAAAATGCTCAGCCAATGTCATTTCCACATGATGAAACATCACTTTCGAACACAAAAATAGCCATTGCTTGTCGCTCTAATTCGAGACTGATGTTGTGTAATTGTTAAAATAAAATGATAACAGCTTTGTTTCTCACGTGGCTGCTTTTGCAATGATATCAGTATATTCCACAGCTCCAGAAGAAGCAATGAAAATGACATGCTTAATTTGTGTTGCGGGACTCCTTTAAGACAGTTATAGCTACAAAAGTCTGTTGCACATTGCTGCAACCCCTAAGATGATGACAGGTGCACCGCATTGCTTCATGCTATGAATGCCTGGCTTATACAACTCATCCTAGCATATATTTATGTCATATACCTTGAAAAACCTCGCAGAAACAGATGCATGTAGATTTTTTACACATATAGTTTCTCCAAAAGAAAATTTAGTTGCAAATAAATGCCATGGTCATTTGAAGCTGATGTGTCATTTTATGTGTGCATTGCATACAATATGATTCCTTAATTGATGATGTAACAATAACAGTCACCTCCTCGGGACTCAGGCCAGTAAGCAGACTGTGTAAAGCCACCAAGTTCGCAACACCTGGCCGGGACTCTGGCTCAAAGGTTACTTTCGAAGTGCAGTCGGTGATCGCCCGCTTGATCTTCTTGCGCACTGCCTCAGGTGGGTCATCCAATGCGACATAGCTGCGAGGGTCATCGCTCGATTTGCTCATCTTCTTTGTCGGGTCACGAAGGTGGCGCAAACGACCAGCCTCTCCAGACACTGGCAGGAAAAAAAAATTGGTATTAGTATATATCAGCATCACTACTGTGCCCTCTAGTGCCACGCAGATGAATTTTTTTGCAGAGGCTTACACAACAAGTGTAGCCTGCTGCGGAACAGTGGCATTTGTAAGTTGAGGAGTAGGCAAATACTTGCCTAAAAGGGCCTCAGGTCTCGGAAAGACCAGCCCAAAGCGTTTGTTGAAGAGCTCCGCTGCGTCTTGCACTAGAAATATGTGAGGCAACTGGTCCTTTCCGACGGGCACCTGTGTTGCTCTGCGTACAAAAAAAAGCCTCACTTAATTACAACCAGGAATGGCAACCCGTGACGCTACCGCTTACTTGTACAGCAGCACATCCGCACTCTGAAGCACGGGGTAAAGGTACAACCCCAATGGTGTTTCCTTCATGCCAGCAGTCTTGTCCTGTGCAAAGCACCCAAGATGTTTTGAGCAAGCAAACAACATAAGGTAAAACAAACTTGGCCATATCCAAATTTATTTGGCATCACCCATTCTTTAAAGCTCTCTATGGTTTGACTGAGTGCTTAGACATCCATAGCGTGTGCTGCAAGAAAATTTTTGGTGAAGGTTCAAATATATTTCAACTAAAACACTACCTTGAGTGTTGGTAGATGCTGTAGCCTAGCTGTAGTGAGCAAGCATCCAAGGATCCACGAAAGCTCTGCGTGCTCTGGAACCTGAAGATAAAAAAAATCCGGTGCCAGCATCGGCAGCGTTGCTGGTAAGGAAGTTTGTGCACACCTTGGCATAGTTTCAAACCTTAATGGAGCTACACTACTATGAAACCAGAGGAAGTGTGTAGCACGGGCCATAGAGTTTCCTAAAATTAACTAGACGGGACTCTGGCACTGCGATCGTTCAGCAACCATAGGTATAATGGGTAGTACATGCATTTGCCTAGTCTTCGTGCTTGTGAGTTTCAAACACATTTGTGGCTTTGTTTATCACTGTGTTTTGGTTTCATTTCGAACGAAACATGGGACGGTTGCGAACTTTGTGACCAGATTTGAAAAGGTGAGCCTAAAAGGTTATGGTAGTGAAGTGCAACTGCTGAACTTTTGCTGATTTTTGTTTCGTAACAAAGCAGCTTTAAGCCATGCGAAGCCAAACAGAGACAAAAGTATGAAAATTCGACAAATCCGTGTACTACCCATCATTTCCATACTCGCTGAAGCGCTATGCATTGCAGCTGCCTTAGACACTAGCGCCAGAGTTCCCTCTAGTGTATTTATAGGCAACTCTAAGGGATGGGCAACCCGGCAATGCCCTTGGCGCATGCCTTGGCGTTTCCCCCCGCCTCGACGATCGCACGCTTGTCGATGCGGTGGCGCCCTCTCTCGCGCGGTGTGGGTATCAGTCGCATGTTTTAGAAGAGTTTCTTGCGATTTCAGCTAAACTGTTGCGATTTACTTATGGTTATTTTTGTAGTTTATATTACTTTAGAACTTTTTGGTCTGTTTTTCACTGGTTTTGAGTATTTTTCGCCTTGCTTGAGCCCTGTTTTCACCAGAGTAAACTTGACCATTGCGTGACCATGAGGGTTGAGACGGTGGATAAGTCGGGCTTTGAAGTGTTACGCACTTAAAAAAGCGACGCTGCATAACTATAGTTGCCAACAAGGAAGTGTTTCAAAATGTAGGCAAGTTCTCACCTGTGACTGCAAAAACAGTGTACATCTTTCAGGATCAATTCCGCATGCGAGGAGGCTGGCAGTCATGAGCTCGATGTTCTCCCTGTCGAGTCAAAGCTGGCTGTATGATGGAACTGTAGGAAGCGGTGTGGTTTGGACGCAAGTTTCACGCGAACTTACCTCAGCTTGTCTGGGTCATAGTGTGGCTTCGTGATGGAGTGCAAGTCTACTACGCTGAATATGCAATCACTCCCTGAGTCCTGCAGCGTCTTCCACTTTTGAATAGCACCGAAATAGTTGCCCAAATGCGGCACACCGCTAGGTTGAATGCCGGAAAAAACTCTGTCCGGGAAAGACACCGGCGGCTGTCGTTTGCGTTTAGCGGAAGACAAGGACTGCTGTTTCTCATCCACAGTCACAAAGCACCTGGAAATAAGGCGACTACAGCACAGACGATCGCGAAAGTTTGCAAACCGAGAACACAACCGGCACGTGGCTGAGCTGTTTGCGACGAGCATCTTGATTTCGGCTTGTTGTCGCGCGCGAAAAAATATCCGAGAGTGACCGCACTGCAGGACAAGAAGCGGTGATCACAAAATATCCCCGAAGTCGCGCAGTAATAAGCTCATGTCGAGCACGTATCGAAGTGCGGCGGACGATTCGCACGACCAGACAACACACACAAAGCGAAACTAACTCACCGTAGAGATATGACCACAAACGTCTTGAAATTCTCTACATCCACTAGGTGGCTAAAATAGAGCGCTGCCAAAGCTAGCAATTTCGCGAGCCTCGAGCCAGCTTAAGCCGACAGGGGGACGGCTGCGGCTTTGCTGCGGCCAACTACCGTAATGAGCAGCGTGTAGGGTTGAGTCGCCGGCGGCGCACAGAAATTTTCTTCACTGTTTGCCAACGTTTAGTGGTCTGTTTTTGAGCTCCGACTAGATCGGGGCTTAAAATGGCATTCACCGCCTGGACAGCAGTGTCCCAGTTGCTGCTTTGATCGTGAGTAGCGAGCGTGTCTCGTCACCACCGCTAGCGCCTCGAGGCCGTGTCATAGGAGTCGTGCCTGATTCGCACGCGCTGCTGCATGCTCGCGCAAGGACGCGCTGTCCAAAGCTGGCGGAGATGAGCGCGCGCGTGCGGTGGCGGGCGCGGCTCGCGAAGAAGCGTGACTTGACGCCGCTCTTTTCTGCGCACGCAGTGGCCGCAGCATGCTGAGCTCGGGTCCGAGCGGCGAGTGCGCTCCGGCGGAGCAGGAAGGCCCGTCGCCGCCTTCCTGCAACGGGGAGCAGCCCACTACGGCCGTGGCAAACAATAAAGAGAAGAAGACGCCCATGTGCCTGGTCAACGAGCTGGCCCGCTTCAACAAAGTTGGACTCCAGTACAGGCTCGTCGACGAATCGGGCCCGCCGCACAAGAAAAGCTTCACCGTAGTGCTGCGCCTCGCGGGCCACGTGAGCACTCCTTGCGTGGAGCCGCTTCCGTTCTTTACGCGTACTCGCGTTAACTTGGCACGCTTTCAGGAATGCTTCGCACTTTAAGTCATGCCCAACGTCGTACAATCCGATATCCGCATTTCCGAGACGTTCCATAGCTTGGAAAAACAGATTTGAAAGCGGACTGGTTCTTCGTTTTGTGAAACTATTTTGGAATATAAAGCTAAAAGAGAATGTAGTTGCAGTCGAACAAAGCCACGCGGAATTGCGATTGATTAGAAAATCGTAACTCTTGATTCTCAATTCATTCCAGCTCACTGACGCGGCGCAAAAGCTTTTACTGCTTAGCATTAACTAGCCGAGACGGAAAGGAGGATATTTTGTGGCACGTATCTTTTGCATTGTAGCAATATACCTCTTTCGCAATATTTTGAATTCGTGCGAAATATTTTCATTTCTTGTATCACTTTCCGGATGCCTCAAGGTATCAATCAGGATATGAAGATTGCTGTTGATTTCTTGCTTGGTAGTAGCTTTTCAAATGATAGGTTGGCTGAGATTTGAATGAGATGATTCTTTCAATTGAATGGGAACTTTATACCATTGTAACATGGCACACTGCATCTTGATTTAAGCCTGATTTTGATCAAATTGCTCAACAGTGATTTGCTCTCTTTTGCAGCTTCTGTAAAGATGACAATTATATAAAGAAATTTGTTCCAGGTCAGGCTCGATTGTAATCATAAGTGACCGTTTGACATTGATGTTAAATCAATGGTAGTCAAGCAAGGGAAGAATCATTGCAAAGGCAACATTTCAACAAGGCAAAGAAATACACCCCTAGAACATCGCTAGGTTGAGAATTCCCTTGTTTGCCCTATTGCACCCTAATAGCCACCAATTTTTCACGCAGCATTGGGAATGTTGCTTCAATGTAGTGTCAATAATGCATGCTACTAGGGACACAGGTAGAGTCAATGGTGGTAGTTTGCACCTTGTGTACATTTACAAACTACCATCGTTGCTAGCCTGTAGACCTGTGGCTGTGTTTACACTCCAGGAGGAGTACCAGGCGACTGGGTCAAGCATCAAGAGGGCGCAGCATGCAGCTGCTCAACGAGCCTTAGACGAGACATCTCTGACGCGGCCGGTGTCAAGGGCCCCGCAGCGGGCTCAGGGGCCCTTGACACCCACGGTGGAGCTGAATGCACTGGCTATGAAGAGGGGCGAGCTAGCCACATACCGAGTCATGGAACTACCCCGCAGGGCTTACATGCCTCCACTGAACTTCCAGGGCATGTGCCACTCACCACGTGGCCCTTGTAAGTCTACTTTCAATTGATCAGTCAATCTATGGAAACGTTATCACATGATTAGAACAAGTTCACTCATACCATGTCTCACGGGCATAGAAAGTGGCATTAACTTCCTAATGTCTTAAAAGGAAACTGAACAAAATTTTTACCCCCAAGATATTCAACCAAATTGAAAGATTGGGTCCTGATATTGTAGACACAGCCTTCATTTCAGGTACAAACTACAGAAAAATAATGAATTTAATGCGTTTTTCACAAACTGTTGCGTCCAGGAGCCGTACCGTGAACTACGAGAGGTGGCGTTTGGTGACGTGGCAATCATCCAAAACGGGCATGCCAACAATGTCAGCTGTCGCCCGCGTCTTTTTCATCCCCCCCCCTGGTTCTATCTCAGAACCGTAATGAACAGCACTGGTGGCGATTAATGCTCTCAGCTGGAGTTAAGCATCAGCGCTTTTGTGGAAGGGAAAGAGTAGGAGGAAAGGAAGAGGACAGAAAAACGTGCGTTCCGCATGTCGCTCGGCGATTGTGACGTCACGGCGCGCACTTCCTTGCAGCCGCCGCGCACTGACAATCCTTCAAAAATACAGCTAACTGTTTAAAAGTATGGGAAATGAACTCCGTTTATGAAAACAGTCGCATCTTCCGAGTAGAATTCCAAAGTTTCGTCGTTTCTTCCAATTTTTGTTCAGTATCCCTTTAAGATTCAATGCCGTTTGCTCACTACCGCATGGCTAAATCTATAGGAATTTACTTTAACCATTGCCCCGCCGTGGTGGTCTAGTGGCTAAGGTACACGGCTGCTGACTCGCAGGCCGCGGGATCGAATCCCGGTTGCGGCGGCTGCATTTTCGATGAAGGCGGAAATGCTGCAGGTTCGTGTGCTCAGATTTGGGGCACGTTGAAGAACACCAGGTGGTCGAAATTTCCAGAGCCCTCCATTACGGCGTCTCTCGTAATCATATGGTGGTTTTGGGACGTTAAACCCCATAAGTCATCTTGCTTTAATCATTAGTCACCTCATTACCTTCGCTAGAACACATTCGACTGAAAAATACACACTGTTGATACAAAAGCTTGCTAGCTGCAGTACATATAAGGCATTTGAAATACGTAGCATCTACTACACTTCTACCTCGTTATAACGAGACGGGCTATAACGAAATAATGGATATAACGAGCAAATCCTAATTCCCCTTGAAAGTCCCCATACATACCAATGTATTCAAAACCTCGTTTTAACGAGGCAAAATTTGCCTGTTATGGGATATAACGAACAAATTTTGTTAGGAAGTAAAATTTTGAGCCGATGTCACGACAGTGCACAACGCGAATTTGAGACGGCGCGCAACGCGAGAACTGTATTTAGCAGTTCAAAACTCCCGCCACGCGCCCTCCAGCAACGCGCGCAAAGCAGACGGCACGCGCTGTTTCCGGAGGAGAGGTCGCTGCACGTGCGCCGCTTGGCTACCACCGACAGCGGAGCGCTCCGCGAATGTCTCGCCCTTTTCTTTTCTTTTGTGTCTTCTTTATATTCTCCCTCTCCCCTTTCTCATGGCGCTGAGGCGTGCTTCCTAATCTTACATACCCCCTTCCCCTTGAGTAACCGGTTCCTAGAGGGCAGCGCAAAAGAGCGCCCCTTCTGCCCCTTCCTCTTCACAGTTACTTTCTCTGCAAGTGTTGTCGCTCGCCGACGTGAGCCGCGTTGCTTTTGCATGCGTGTTTCTTCTCTTTTTCGACCGCTTCCGCCTTATCTTTTATCGTGCTGCGCTCGTGATTCCAGCAACATGAATGCGCCAGGCGGGAAGCGAAAGCGCATAACGCTAGATCAGAAGGCGGCCCGCTATTTTTTTGGGGTAAGTGCAGTCCGTAATATTTGCGGTACATGCCCGCTACGGCTATAACGAAATATTGGTTATAACGAGCAGATAGCGGCGGCCCTCCAGTTTCGTTATAACGAGGTTTAACTGTATGTCAAATATATTTTGTACACGACATACAAAGGGACACTAGAGTCAAATAACAATTTATGCCAGAGTGAAAGCTCGATGTTGGTCAACATCTAAAACGGCAATATTATCAACAGCAGCGCCCGATTAATCAAGAAATTAAAGGACCCTTGACACCAAATTTTAAAACCTGATATGTTGGTGTTGTTTGATAGTCTTGCATGCGGGGCCGCCTCTGACTGATTATTAGTGGCGAGCGTTGCCTATGCCTAGAAGTTATTTTAATTTGGTTTTAAAGTATAGGTGCGTGCTTCTCCAAGTATTCAGGTGCAGTCGACATCTTCTGTGGTTTGATGTAGCTAGGGGATCCCCTTGTGACGTTGCAGAGGTCAAGCACATTTGAGGGGCGCTCACAATACCACGATTGGCACCCGACGAGAACTATTGTTCGTCACCCCTCTTGCTCTGTCGTCGGGCTGCTCTCGAGGTGGTTTAGTCTGCTTGCGCCAGGAATGCTCTTTTTTCTGAGGGGCACATGCTCAAAGCCCCCACATCGTATTATTCTTCATCACCCGCGGGTCTTCTGAAAACAGCGTGTTTCAACCTCGCCGAAGCTTGAGCACACGTAGTTCAAGGCGCTGGTCCACTGTGGGGCGCTAGCTTCTTATGGTAATTACGTGGTCGTTTTGAACTGACGCAAAATTGTTCTGAATTAACGCCGCTAGCATTACTTCTACGATGCTCACAGCATTTACGATACAATTTCGGCATTACCAGACGCAAAGCTACAAATTACTGTAAAAAAGCTATCCAACAAAACTATGGCTGTCAGGGGTCCTTTAAGGTTAATGCACAAGAATACATACATTGCAAAAGGACATTTTCAAAATGATACTGATGACGTCGGACGAACTGCCTACAATTATTGACTAGTAATCGATCTAGCTGCACTAAATAAAGAACCTTCCGTGCATCAAGAGACGCAATAACTGTTGCTTGTTCGTTTCTGTTTGATTCATGAAAAAAAGAACCACCGGATGTTACTATAGGAAATGGTGCAAGTGGTTGAAAAACTCAATTTTCGCATAGGTACACTGGACAGATCGTGCCATCTAGAGGGGCGCAGTTTAACAAAAACACGTCTGCCATCTCGGAGCCAATGGCAGGAAATGGATCAATGGCCGTTGTTGCTTCTGTGACTCCCCCTGCTTTCGTTCCGTCTACTAGTGTCGGCGACTGCATAGTAAAGCCGGGCAACGTGCATGGCAACAGTGACGCGGGTTAGTCCATTTCTTGAGGCGGGTAATTTGAAGTGCGCTAACTCGATGCGGGCCACTAAAACATGATATTTCAAAATAAGCCCTTCATTGGCACAAAAGTAACAATACGAAGTTTCTGGACCGCTATTTCAACAATCAACATCGTTGTAATAGTTGCCTTTAGTGTCCCCCTAACGATTTGTTTATTGCGCATTTGTACTAAAGCGAAATTCACTTCAGAATTTGCAGCAGCTTTGACATGACAAACGCTCCACGGCAAAATTAGAGAGAGAGGGGGGTCATTATCCGCCCCGCGAGTGCTTTGAAGACACCGCTGATACGTAGTTTCGTAGTCACCCCTGAGGAAAGAACCAAGTCGGTTTCGAAACGTCGCGTTTCTTCAAAACTTTTGGTTGGAGTCTAAATCATCTCCCAGATGTGTGCATGTTTTACGGGAACTCACTCTCTCTCTCTCTCCAAGTGCACTTCCATGGAGAAGAACGGCTCATGGCCTTCAGTTTTTAGGCTCAACTGCGTTTTTATCGTGCTGACGTGTCGTGTTTTACGGACACAATTGCCAATGACCAATATACGAGCAGCCTTTGTTAGCAATGCTGAAACATGGTGAGGGGCACATAATGGTTTCCTCATCACGGGTAACCAGAGATCCATTTTTTTTTTTCAGAGCTTATTTTCCCAATTTTTCTCAAGTTCAGCGTTTCATTCTACGTTGTTCTTAGATAAAATTACTCTATCTGAACCTGAGAATATTATCTCACAAAGCGTACAGTAATACTTCGTTAACTTGAAGTCCTAAAACCAGGGAAAATTGCAAGATTTTCTAGATTGGCAAAGGTCCACTAATCGCCGGGAAAAATGAGTGCTTTTCAAAGAAATCGCTATTACTGTACTTACCGGCCCGGCTTTTCAGCGGCAGTTCCTAATCTTTCTTCTCGTGCAGGTTTAAAAGAGAAAAAAAAAGTAACACACAAAAGACTTTAACCGGCTGGGTTTTGCTGCACTGCCATTCTATTTAGCAGAGAAACACTGCCCCATGCTCGTCTGCTTTGCAGTCGTACTCCGGCCTAGGAAGCCGTTCTCCAGCTGCTTGACTCATCGCATCAGTCAATTCTCCCCACCGCTGCACTCTACCTTATTTCGAAGCAAGCGCAGCAAATTTCTCGTCTTGCAAGATGTCGGCACCTCTCGAGGTGGTTCGTCATCGCCGTCATTTCTGCTGTCCCTTACGTTAATGGCCATTTGAATAATTTCGGCGTCCGTCATTTCTCCGGTCACCACCACATTCTGCTCCTACAGCGCGTACTCCAGAAAAGTCACGTCATTTTCGGCGGCACTGTTATTTGTAAGCTTGATGACCTTTTGACAAAGTTCCTCACAATCTGTCAAGTCATCTGTCTACGTAGTCTCTGCTTCTGGCAAACTGACGACACGTGAAAACCCAGCATGCACAAAGCAGTTAGTGATAGCCGCTGCACAAACTTGCTGCTGAGCACTGCTGAGGTGTACTGCTCCCAGCAGGACAATTTTATAGCCTTTGCCATTTTAATAAGACAACAAAATTCTATGAAGAAGGCTCATTCGGCAGATTTCTTGGGCCACTTGATGACACCTTGGTCCATCCGATGTAGCACGGACGTCATATTTGCAGGCAGAAACTCGACTGTCAATGCCTCCAAATTCTGTATTTTGCCGTGGACTGGGCAGTTGTCGACCATGAACAATACTTTTTCATTTTTTTGGCCGTTTGGTTATCTGTAGCGCAAATATACTCTTAAAAAAAAAAGTTGCATTCATTCACGTTGCTCTATTCGTGCAATAGATAATGCCATTCGGCAGTCATGCATTTCTAAAGCACCTAGGCTTAATAGGAGCTTTGCCAAAATGAGCAACAACTTCTCTTCACATGTTTCATTTGCACTGAAAAGGACAGTGACCCTATCTTTTCGTTGTTTCACTCCCGAGCACGCTCGATCCCTCGGTGTGAAGGTGCAGTTCGGCAACAATCTATAAAAAGAAGTGCTGGCTCGTCAAGGCTCAAAATGTCGCTGCCGGCGTAACTCTCCCACAACTCGGCGAGCAGGCTGCTGCGCCAATTGTCTGCAGTGGCTGCATCGATAGTGCCGCTCTCAATGTGCACTGACTTGGACACCGCACTATTCCTTCTTCTTCTACTTTTTTTTTTTTTTTTGAAGCGGTCAATTCAGCCGCTGTTGCAACTGAAGTCTGTGTGCCCCATTCGCAAGGCCAGAGCATTTGCCTTCTCTATCATTATTGCTGTGGTGATGGGAAGGTTGGCCACTCCGGCATTTCGCAGCAATACCATCAACGCCGCTTCGTCTGGCAACTTTCACCCTCAAACCCGCTTCCGCTAGCTGGAGAAGCTCTGCTGAAGTCCATCTAGCACTTTCTGCTTGTGTTTCAGCACCGTCGAAAGAGTAGACAAAAAGATGCTGGATTCCTGTGTGATGCTCGATTTTGTTCGGCCTCCTTTCTCCACTTCTGTAATTAGGGCAACCTTTTTTTCTAGAGTTAGCGACTTACACTGCTTTGACGCCATGCTTGTCGCACTGACACTAAGTTGCCGCTCATCACAGTCAGTGGTCACGGTCACATGCCGTTGGGTTTGCACAGATGAACAGAAATTACAGCTGGGGGAAAATTATGAGCACTGCTCTCACAGTCATCAAAAACTCTGTACAGCAGGGTTTGCGTGGATGAAGGGAAATCACACCTCGGGGAAAATAATGTGCACTGCACAAAGTGAATAAGACAAACTACGCGAGCGTGGGCAGAGGGCCTCCCTACTCAGCGCATGTGTCACATGACGTGCCACAGGGTCGGTTGACACAGTTGATATGTCGTTGTGCAGAGACTTCGTGTTCACGGAAAGCATCGGCGTAGTGGCAGATGCGGCTAAATAAGAAGAAAAAAATCTACAGGTTTCAACCGTGGCAGCATCGCACGGTGTTTATGAAATGGTGCAACAGCGGAATCATCGATCCACTCCCAGTCAAGATTTTGAGTTATTCGCAAATTGATCGAAAAAAACTTTGAGATAAAGGAAAAAATATACATGGGGACGTATAGGAAAATGTTTGGTGCCGCGGAAATTTTTGACTTAGCTGATTTTTCGAGATATGCGTGTTTGAGTTCACGAGGTATTACTGTATTTTAGTCGCCTGGAAGGTTTGAATGCATTAACACATATACACACAAGCACAAATACTTGAATACAAAGCACCTATGTTTGTGTGTACACTCATTTGTACGTACCTCATTATAACAAACTTGTATCTTGCATAAAAATAAGTTCGTTATATCCGAAAATTTATTATGAAGATTTATTTTTAACACTAAATATATTGTGGGACTATTTTTCATTTACTTCGCTATAGCCAATATTTCGTTATATCCAGTTTCAATATATCGTGGTTTGGGTGTATTACAGCCTTAAAAGGGGCCCTGCAACACTTTTTGAGCGTGGTCAGAAAATGCTGTCGGTTGGTTGTCGAGGCTCTCGAGAACACAGGAGCCAAATATTCTAGTGCAACTGGCGGCCTCTAGTTCGCAGTAAATTCTCAAACTTGGCAAAAGGATTGCTTTCTCTTCTTTCATGAAATGACGTGGGATACCCAAAATAATTGCGTAAAAGCCATTGTATCAGCTATTCGCGGATTCCAGTTTCCAGCGCTTTCTTTAGGACGAGGGAAGAGAAAATGCAATTTCAGCGTGATACAAACCTTTGTAAGGCTATTCTTTCTGAATGAATTTTAAAAATTTTTGCGACGTGGAATTCGTGAGTCAATGAACTCATTTACTGAATCCATTAAATGGCTGCTTGACAAAATGTTGCAGGGACCCTTTAAAGGGACACTAAAGGCAAATTAAGTCGATTCTGATTGCTGAAATAGCGGTCCAGAAACCTCGTAATGCTACTTTTGTGCCAAGAAAGTGCTTATTTTGAAACAAAATCATGTCTTAGTGGTGCGCATAACATCAGCACACTTGAATTTATCCACTTCAAAGTGGAAACTTTGAGATCACTGTTGCCGTGCACAAAGTTGCCCAGCTTTACTGTGCGGCCGCCGACATTAGTAGCAACAGAGCGGAAGTAGTGGGAGCTACAGCAGCAACAGCGGCCTTTAAACAATTTCCTTCCATCGCCTGAGATGGCAGGCGCCTTTGGTTCAACTGGGCCCCGCTGATGGCACGACCTGTCCACTTTTGCCAGGCAAAAATTTAACTTTTGAACCACTGGCGCCATTCCCCACAGTAATGTCCGGCGGTTGTTATTTCTATGAATCAAACAAACAAACAAGAAGCTTTTTATTATGTGTCTAGATGCACGGAAGGTCCTTTATCTAGTGCAGCTAGTTCGATTGCTTGTTATAATTGTAGGTTGTAACTCTCTCATATCATCAGAATCATTTTAAGAATTTCCTACAGAGGCGCATGTGTTCTCATGCATTTATCTTAATTTCTCAGTAAGTAGGGCACTGCTGTTGACATTGTCGTTTTAGACGTCATACATTGAGCTTTCACTCCGACACAAATTGTTATTCACCTTTAATGTCCCTTTAAAGATTGTTAATTTATGCAAGCATACTTTTAGAGGTCCATATATTCAATGTCGTCTTGTGCACCACAGTGCCACCAGGGGATTGTATATCAAGATGACATCTCACGCTCGCAAGGTTTCTTATAAACATGAATGTCATCTGCTCTGCATTTGACAAGCCCTTTGTAAAATGTTCGATGGGTGTGATCTATGAGATGTTGTTGACGTGAGGTAAAGTTTAGATGCAATTTGTGTAGCATTGACCAGTAGTAACACGCCCTAATGGGGGGGAGTGATTATATATGGAAAGAAGAGAAAAGTGAGTTCCGTAGCAGTCTAAGGGGGAGAACACCTCAACGGTAGCTCACGAGGGATTGGGGTAGAGAAGGGAATAAAAGGATAGGATTAAAAGGTAGAGAGATACAGAGAGAGCGAGGTGCAGGGACAGTAAGCGACGGAAGTAAGGAGAAGACAGGAAAGATGGACACGGTTGCAGGAGTCCTAGGACGGGGCCCCACTGGCGAGAGCTCTTGTCGGTAACAGGAGATGGCGTAGGGCTAATCCAGTCGGCCAGAGACGCGCTGTCATCGTCGTAGGGGACCGGCGTCAAGAGGTGGCGTAGGACCAACCCAGTCGGCCAGAGCTGCACTGTCGTTGCAGATCACGAGGGCACAACCTGTCGGCACAGAATCCAGCGAGCGAGTCCCCGCCCTAATGGAACAGAATCATATTGGCCATAACAATCGAAGTTTACTCTATCAATCGGAACTGTGGGAGCTTCTACTAGATAGTTTTGAGGCTTTTTTCAGATTTACGTATTTCAAAATACGGAGCCTCTGGGATGACAGACTTCATTTCCCAGCTATGTTCATGTGCCGTTTGCCTTATACGTAAGTGTATTATAGCCCTTGCAAGTAACACTAAAATTTAAGTTTTCCCTTTAAAGCTGTTGTTTCACTTTGATGATACACTCAATATTTTTTGTCATTTAAGTGCATCTCGGGAAGTAAAGAACCCCCCCCTGTTCTTAACATACCAATGTTCGCAAAAAACAGGCCTCTACTCGCCACACTACCGGCACATAAATGCTGCTCCGGGTGGTTACTGTGCAACACTGGACGTGGGGCCTCGGCGTTTCCATGGCGAGGGCCCCACAGAGCAGGCAGCTCGCCATGCGGCAGCACAGCAGGCCCTGGTCCAGTTGAGGCACTTGCCCTTGCGGCCGACACCTCCACAGCCAGCACCAGGTGCAGCCACAAATGCCGATGAAGCCAGCGACGAGCTCAAGTCTCCTGTCAGCCTAGTGCATGAACTGGCTCTCAAGCGTGGGCTCTCCGTTGTCTTTCAGGTAATGCGGGACACTCGCAAAGCAGCTGACTGCCCTGCTTTCCTGTCATGCATGTGGTGCGTGTTATTGAAGCAATATCATCCTCTTTGGGTGCAGAGCAAGGCCTCCAGCGAATGCTCCTTTCCCACTAGTGTGCGTAATCATGCAACTGTGCTTACTACACTGTCTTTTCTTTTGTAAAAGAAGGTTAAACATGTCTTCCCATTTGTAGCGTTTTTTTTCTCCATCTACTTGTGGTGAGGTCTTTGTTTTTTTCTCTTTCATTTTAGGACTTAAATCATCCAGTTTACTGTTTCTGATGTCGGATTCGTCGTAGTGGACTTCGTTGGACATCTGCTGCACAAGACACTATCAGCCGGTTTTAAATTTAAAGTTGATTGAGTATGCACCGGAGCATGGGAACCGAGCGGCTAGACGACACTCGGGGCGTCGATCCGTGCGTGTTCGTAATGGTAGAAAACAGCTTCGGGCTACAGAAAAGAGGTTCATCACGCATTTTTTGGGTGGAAACACGGACAGTCTTTTCTTGTGGAGAGTGAAGTTCTTCAATAGAAGCTTCGTATTTCTGCCACTGAATTGAAGGCTAGCATCGGTTGGACAGTGAGTTTCTTAATACTGTCATGCAAAATTTTTGCCATTGTAACTCTCGTGACTTGTTTTCTCCCTCGTAATGACCCCCCCACAAATTGGTGTCAACTTTTCTGAAAGAAAAAAAAAAGGTGAATTCATTGTGCGAGTAAATACGGTATTTCTTTTTAGTTTACTTGAATAATTCTTGAACACTGGGTTAACTGGAACCGACATTTTGAAAGGCGTTCTTGTCTGCTTCAAGGCTGAGGCTTCGATAGATATTCCATAAGGTTTCTATAGATGCATCATTATCATGCTAAACCAGGTAGACCTATACAGTATCTAACAACAGCACATCTACTGAGCTGCTACCAGTATTTACTAAATGATCATTTATCTAACATACCATCCACCTTTCCATCCTTTAAGATACACCTCATCTATTTCCAGTTATTGATTCCGTTAATGAAGCACACTCTCGGATCGGACCATTCTGTTACCTCAGATGTAAAATTAAGGAACATAGAGTGTTGTTGGAGCCGGAATTTTAACAAGTGGTCTTCTTTACCTCAAGGCTGCCACTTTAGTGTCTCTTTTAATGGATACGGTTATTCAATGAGTAGGCCAAACCTCTTTTTTTGAAGCCAGAAACACCCCTCAGGCCCTACTTGTGGCAAATACCTGCCTAAGAAAGTAAGTACAAATACAACATTAGGGAAAGAGAAGGCACATGTATGGATCATTAAAGGAACATTGAACAAACTTTCACTGCCAAGATAGCCTGCGGGATTAACTTCTGGAAGCACGCATCCATCATCTACCACAGTGGTTCTCAAATGGGGGTCCGCGGACCCTAGGGGGTCTGCGAAGCCATTTCTATGATCTGCAAACCCTCACCCGCATTTTTCTTTAAGTGTCACTGTGCCACGTATCGATGAACTGTCCAAAATAAAGTGATGTGGCACGTTTGATGTTTTTGGTAGCAATGAAGCCACCTGTTTCACGCTCCAGTTGTGTTAATTTACCCACGTACGCCCCCTCCCCTCCGCTGCAAGGGGTCTCCGACACATCTATGACTGAGAACCACTGATCTATCAAATTTCAACAATGTATATAGCTTGAAAGGCAAATTACATGAATATAGAAGCTTATGTGTGCACTCGAGTGCTTTACACTACACCTAAAGACATTGGAATCATCTAAAGTGATGCGAATTTTGTGTCGGGTGTGAATTCACGTAGCCTGTGCTTTCAACGAATCATCTGGTGCATGTGTTAAAGTTATGGTTGAAGCTATTGCTAATCGAGCTTCTTTAGTTATCTTGAAAATGGGGGATTATACAGCATAGAGGAATAGCATAGATCTCATTACGACCTACCACCTAGCCCACGCCTCCACTCTTGTAAGTTGGCTGTACCCTTGCAGGTGGTCCAAGAGAGCGGCCCTCCACACATGCGCACGTTTCGGACACGCTGCACAGTGGGCGAGATAAGTGCCGAAGGGGAAGGCAATGGGAAGAAGGCTTCAAAGAAGGAGGCCGCGCAAGGTGTGCTGGAGCAGCTGCGCAAATTGCCTCCCATTGAGCCACCCCCGGGTTCGGCTGTCACTTCAACCGGCCCCGGCGGTGTGCAACTGCAGAAGCGCAGGGCACCCCCAAAAAAGCGAGCCCGCAACCTGGTGCGTGACCAGCAGGCTGCAACGCCACCATGCGAGGTGAGTCTCTTTGCGAGATTGCAGAATGTACTCTCTTGATTGCCAGCCTCTGCATTTGCGAAAATAGTCTTCTCATAGCCAGTTTTAGGTGCAGTGTATGATCTGGCTCATTTCTTTTTCTTTTTATTCATTGATTAATTTCGATTTCCACGTAGCTCCAGAGGGGTCATCATAAGGGGTGAGTTTTTATATAAGCAGTAGGCTTGTGCGAATAGTGAATTTTAGGTTCGAAGCAAATAGTGATTTAGGTCAAACAATTTCGAATCAAATTCGAATATTATATATGACGTATAAAAAAAATGGGCATATTTATTATGACCTAACTAACCTGCAGAATATTTTTTCAAAAATTAAAAAAGGGCCTCCTTGCAAATGTTTTTTTTTTTTTGTTGTTGTTCAAAGGAATTCAAAGGAACCTTAAGTAGTACTAGCAGGATTTGACTTTCAGCAGGATGCGAGTCATAACCCTTAAAATGCTTAAAAGCTAAAATTTATTATGCTTAGAACATATTGTTACAATAAGCCGTGTTTATTTAAGAACAAATGGCAAAGGTTAGCTGTTGGTGATATGGGGTCGAGGGGCAAAACGGGCAAGCACAGAGACGCAAGAGCTCTTCTACAACATCCGCTATGAATTGTCGACTACGATCATTCAAAATACAGTGGACTCCCAATAAACGAAACTCGCTTAAACGAAAATGGCTCATTAACAGAACTAAACAGGCTCATATGGCTGGATTTTTATGTGTTGTGCAGCAAAATTCATCGTTTAATCGAAACAGTGCTTATTGGTCACCTATGGTTAAACGGCACAAACTCTAAACACAGCATAGACTCATGCCAAAGGTGGTCTCACAACCATGGTAACACCTTAGATCGAGACAAGTCAATCCGGCAGCTATTCTTGCTTGTGGCGATTCAATTGTGCGTTAGGCCTATCTGTGCGGCGAAATGCGGTGGATCACAGTGTTATTTCAGCCTGATGAAAAGGAAGCGGCCGCACCATACACTTTCGCTTGAAAAAAAGCTGCAAATTTTTCAGGAGCTCGATCGAAGCGGACCTAAGATGGAGGGGGCGAAAAAAATACATCCGCATCTGGAAAGACGGAGAAAAGATAGAAGGCACAGTTAAGAACGGGACGTTTACATCTAAACGGATGCAGATGCGAACGCCGCCTTATGGACAACTAGAAAAGCAGAAAGCTCGAGAGATCACCATGCAAATGGGTGTTAAGAACTTTGTCCTAAGCTACGGATGGCTCAACCGCTTCAAAACACACCATGGCCTAGTCTTCAAAGCAATCTCAGGTGAGAGTGGTTCAGTCAACACGGAGATTTTGCACCGACTGGCAACAGGGGCGGTTTAAAGAAATTTTGATGAGCTTTGAGCCACGAGACGTCTTTACCGTAGACGAGATGGGTCTTTTCTATAAGGCACTTCCATCAAAGACTCTCACCTTCAAAGGCGAAGCCTGTAGTGTAGGAAAACGCAGTAAAGATCGCATCACTGTGATGGTGGGTGCAAACATGGCAGGAGATGAGAAATTGAAGCTGTTGGTAATAGGAAAATCAAGGCACCCACATTGTTTCAAAGGCGTTTGACACCTTCTCGTTGCGTACCATGGGAACGGAAAAGCGTGGATGACCATGGCCATTTTCGAAAACTGGCTTCGGCAGGGAGACGCAAGATTTACGAGGCAAGGCAGAAAGGTTGTCTTCATCGTGGATAATTGCCCAGCCTACGCTCAGGTTCAAGTACTCCAAGCCATCACTCTGGAGTTCTTGCCAGCCAATGCAATGGCAGTGATCTAGCCAATGGATCAAGGGGTTATTCAGAACATTAAAGTTCATTACCGCAGGCAATTGCTTCATCAAATGCTGCTTAGAGCAGGCAGCGGGAAATGCTACAGCATAGACTTATGGGCAGCCATCCACATTGTAGCTTGTGCCTGGGAGCAAGTGAAGGCAACAATACACAGATGCTTTCACCATGCTGGCTTTCAAGCGTAAGAAAGCAGTACCTGATAAAGAAGGAAGCCCTACTGATGCCGACATTGAGACAGTATTCAGTCAGGTTGTACCCTGTGCCCCTTTCACGCTGCAGGATTATGAATCAACTGATGAAAGTGTTCGTACCTGTCATGAAGAGACGGTCGAGGAAATGATTGCCGAAGTGCAAGATGAGGATCAACCTTTCAGCGTTGAATGTGATGACAATACTGCCAGTGCAGTGGTGCCGTCAGACAGATCAGCTAAAGAGGTTGTTGAACTTTTGCACCGCTATATTGAGCATGAGGCTTGTCCAGAATTTCTAGCTTGTTTGTCAGGCATGGGTGCGTTCCTTGTGAAAAAATAACTCAAGCTTGCAGAACAAACCACTCTTCACTCCTTTTTTTTTCTCCTACTCATCCTCATGAGTAAGGTGAGGTTTGTCCAATTTGAATAAAGGTCTTGGTTCACTAAATAAGTGTACTTTGATTAAATGAAACTTCTGATAAATGTAACAGTTTTATGGATCCTCTTCGAGATGGATCCTCTTCGAGTTTTGTTTAAGAGGAGTCGACTGTAATCCGAGGCGGTCCATGGCACAGTATCACAGAAGAGAGGAGGAACCTCGATACATCGATGACCGTGGCTGTTGGTAGCGTTTTGGTTTCCACATAACGTGTCATGTGGTGGACGCAGACTATAAACCAGCTGTTGTTGCTCGATTGCTGGCATTTATCACAACTGGCCACATACTTTTTCATATTGCATCGCATGTTAGGCCAGTAGAATCAAGCCAGCAGACATTGGTACGTTTGGCGAACCGCAGGTGCCCCGCTGATGTGTCGTCGTACATAGCATGAAGTACGTGCGTTCTTAAATTCTTGGGGGCCACTAAAAGAAGGCCGGCACCATCAGCCGCGTAATTTCTTTGTTAAAAGCAAGCCATCTCGGACGATAAAGCCATAGCTACCTGTCGGTTGAGTGGCTGAGTCAAAAAGATCATCCAAGCTGCAGTCATTGTGCTGTTCTTCCCGGAAGGTGGCGAGGTCAGGAAAAGCAGTATCGTCGATGGCAGCTAGAAAATCGTCAAAATTGTCGGCGTCGCATAGAGTGGTCAAAAGGGAAGCCACGAGAGGCAGTTGGCGTCTGCATGATGGCGGCCACTCTTGTAGCATATCGTAAAGTTTAATTCCTGCAAACGTAACGCCCATCGCCCGAGGCAACCAGAAGGGTCACGGATACCAACCAACCAACATAGTGAATGGTGGTCAGTCACAATCATGAAGTGCCACCCATAGAGATATGGATGGAACTCATGCACAGCAAAAACCACAGCGAGATACTCTTGCTCAGTAACAGTGTAATTCTTCTCGGCCTTTCTCAATGAACGACTGGCGTAAACGATGACATGCTCGGCGTCATTGAAGCGCTGGATGAGCACGGCGCTGAGTGTTGCCACTCGCGTCGGTGTGCACTTCTGTCGTGGCAGATGGGTCGAAATGGCGCAGTATAGGTCCAGACGTGAGAAGGAATTCAAGGTCACGAAACGAGGAATCACACTCCGCTGTACAGATAAAATCTTTATCTTTGCACAGCTGTGAAGTCAATGGGTAGGCAGAATCAGCAAACTTGGGCACAAATCGGTGGAAGTAAGAACAGAGACCCAGAAAGCTCTTTAGTTCGCATTGTGACTGCGGTTGTTTGAAATGGCTAACTGCAGTACTCTTCTGAGGGTCTGGGCGCACATCATGTTTCTCTACAAGATGACCAAGTACAGGTGCTTCTCGCTGACCAAAGTGACATTTCTTGGAATTAGGGTAAGAGCAGCTTGTTCAAGGCATGTTAAAACGTCAGGTCGGTGGTTGTGTGCAGCAAACGTGCGTTCAAAAATGACGATGTGGTCGAGGTAAAATAAACAAATCTCCCATTTGAGACCACGCAGTACCATGTTCATAACCCTTTCAAATGTCGCAGGGGCATTGCACAAACTAAACAGCATGGCATTGAATTCAAACAAGCCATCTGGTGTGACAAAAGCGGTTTTCTCTTTGTCGACGGAATGCATAAGCACCTGATAATAGCCCGATCAGCGGTCCACAGATGAGAAGTAAGATGCCGAATGAAGACAGTCGATAACGTCGTTTATATAAGGAAGCGGATACACATCCTTTTTCGTCACCGAATTCAGACGCCGGTAGTCGACGCAAAACCTCCAGGACCCGTCTTTTTTCTTCACAAAGATGACCGGTGGAGCCTAGGGGCTAGAAGAGTCTTGGATGGTGCCCTTAGCCAACATGTCTTCCACCTGTGTGGCGATCACCTTACGCTCGGATGCAGACACACGGTATGGTTTCTGCCTTATGGGATGCGTGGACCCCGTGTCAATCCTGTGGCGAGACCGCGTATTGGGAACACGAACTTTGGCAGCATCCTGGGTGAAATCGAACAATGAAGCATGCCTGCCAAGGAGGCTGACCAGGGCTTGATGCTTCTCAGAGAATTGTGCCTTGTTAATCATGTTCACGCCCCTCTAGAAATAGTACAGTGTTTCAAATATCTAGGTGTCACACTGTCTGCCGATCTAACTTGGAATGCACATGTCACAAACATTATCTCATCTGCAAACGAAATATTGGGATTCGTGAAACGTCATCTGCGTTGTGCACCTCAACACGTAAAACTTCTCGCATACACCTCTCTCATCAGGCCAAAACTGGAATACGCCTCTGCAATATGGAATCCACCTCAAATTTACCTAATCAATGACCTTGAATCAATTCGAAATCGCTCAGTCCGATTCATACATTCGTCATATTCTTATGACATCAGTGTTTCATCCTTAAAAGCGCAATCTGGATTGCAGCCACTTGCCCTTCGACGCCGCATAGCCACTCTTTCCCTGTTTCATAAGCTGTTTCATTCGCCCCTCAACCATCCTCCATACGTCATCCCTCCGACGTACATTTCGCACCGCACCAGCCACCCCCTCCAAGTCTCCCGTTACCGCACTAGGACTGCTACCTTCTCCGCATCCTTCTTTCCGCGTGCTGTGAAGGACTGTAACGACCTCCCAAACCACGTCGTCACAATCACCTGCCCATCAACTTTGGCTAAAAATGTAACAACTCAATGTATATACCCACACCTATGTAGCAATATTTTATACTTTGAATGTAGCAAAAGTTTTATATCCTGTATACCAACCCCTTATGTGGCAAATGTTTTTTATATCCTGTACATCCACCCCTTATGTAATACCTCCTTGTGGGGTCTTTAAGAAAATAAAATATGATGATGATGATGATGATGTTCAAAAACGGCGAAGAGTCTTCAGGGACACCAGGGGCTAGTCTCATGCGCACGGGATTCGTTCGAGGCGTCATTGCTTATATTAAGGCTTGTATCCGCTTCAAACGACGCAGGTCGCATAGCGCTTGGAAGCATAACAGACTGGTTAGATAAATATGTCTCCCACAATGTACTTGTGCCACTGGCCACAGAGACAATGCAGTGAGGCATGAGCACACCCTTCTTTGCAACGATTGAAGGCATCTGCTCAACAACAGTGTCGAATACATTGTTGTCGGCGCTAGCAACAGTAACCTGAACGCTGGATAACGAACGGGGCGATACGACGGAATCTTCACAGACGGCGACAGTGTGCGAACAAGTAGAAGGTTGGTCGGCAAAAAAAAAAAAAGGAAAGACAAAAAGCTTGCCGGTATCGCAATCAAGAGTGGCACTGCACTGTGGCAAGAAATCTAGACCCAGAATCACATTATGCGTTGATTTAGCGAGCACTGTGAATTCGGCTTGATAGACGTTATTAAAGAAATAGACGTTTGCGGTACACACACCAAGAAGTCGTAGCAACTCTCCACTCACAGCACGAAATGAGCCCTCATTATCCCACTTGAACACCTTACGGCCTAATTGGGTTTTGAAATCCATGCTGACAACGAAGACACTTGCTCCCGTGTCCACTAAAGCTGTCATTATAACATTGTCCACAGAAACACAAATCTTGTTATGACGCATGGTCGCTGGTGGAGGCGTAGGGGCGTGTAGCTGTAGATGACTGGCGACTTCACCTCCATCGGTCGCGCCACCTAGTTCCCTGGCGGCGGTGAAGTGGGTTGTAGTCAAGGAGATGGTGATCTTCGGTAGAGTGAAGGTGGTGGCATCAAGCTCCACACAGACGCCGATGAGTCACTGCGGTGATACGCCTGATGGTTTGGCCTGCTGTCAGTCTGAAGGCCAGGGTGTCTCGTCAACATGCTGATTGCTGCGCCCGTAGAAAGTGCGTGGTCGCCCATAGGACGGTGCTGCCGTGCGACGGCGATCGGGGCAGAATTGGGCGACATGACCGCGTATGCCACAGTGAAAGCATATGGGACGTTCCCGGGGGGGGGGGGGGGCAGCAGAAGGATGAATGGCCTTGCTGTTCTATGCCTGGTAAACAGTAGGTGGTTTGCGCGCGTAGTCGTCATGCAATGGGTAGTACGGACGCACAGTTTGGCTTGGCCCTTGAGGACGAGACGTATAGTTGTAGGCATCAAGGAAGGCGGCGTTGATAGTCGTGACGCCGAAGTCACAGGGAGGAAAGGGCTCTCGGACATTAGGTGCCGGCCAAGAAGCCGCCTCACGTAGGTCGAGCTCTTTGCGTACTACTTGGTGAATCATGGACGCAAGATCTCATGGGGCTGGATGCACATCGACGCTGGCGACATTAGTGACGTTGGGCAGGTGGCCGAACTTCGGTGTAATTCGCCGCGCTTTCAGCGCTTCAAACGTACGGCAGTGCTTGATGACGTCACTTACACGCTCCAAACTTTCTTTTGCGATGAGAAACTGATGAACAATCTTTCGCGATCTCTTTTAGAAGATGACCAACCTTGTCCTCTTCTGTCATCCAAGGGTCCAGTGCCTTGTACAACTTGAGCACCTCCTTAATATACGTCGTGCAGGTTTCCCCGGGGACTTGCGCTCGTTGCATAAGAGTTTGCTCAGCACGCTTCTTTGCTGCCGGATCCCCGAAGCACACCTTGATTTCATGAACGAAGTTCCGCCACGTCATCAGGCTTTCTTCATGGTTTTCAAACCATACGGATGCGGTTCCTTGAAGAAAGAGTCCCACATTGTTGAGCTGGCCGGTGGCATCCCAGCCATTAAACCGACTCACCGTTGGTAGGAGCTGAGCCATGCGTCGACATCTTCCCCAACTTGTCCAGTGAAGGATGGGGGCTAGATGTAGGGCTGCCACGGAATGTGCGAAGCAGGTGGCTTGTCATTGTTGTGAGACGCCATCGCAGGGGGCGGACCAGCAAGTTGTCGGCTATGGCGAAGCTCCACATATTGCGCCGTTATCGTACCCAGCACCTCTCGCCAAATACTGTTACGATGGGGAATGTTTATTCAAGAACGAATGGTGAAGCGTAGCTGCGCCGACACCGAGCTGCTTCCAAACAGACCACTTCATTCTCTTCTTTCTTCCTTCACACGTTGCCGTTTCAGTGTAACAATATAAGCCCTCATAACTAGCTTTTAATTAATAAAATGAATTGATTTGAGAGTAACATCTTCATTTAATTTGAAAGGGGGCTTCGCGGCAGAGTGGATTTTTCTTAATTAAATAAATGCTTTCATGGTTCAGAACCCCGTCACTGCAGTGAAACCACCTCTACAGGCAGTGTACATTCGGATAATTATGCATTTTTTCGTTCCTTGCGAATACATAGAAATTTGCAATATTTTGAATTTGAATCGAAGCGAATTCGAGTATTCTACTGTCCAGCCTAATAAGCAGGATTGCTGTCATAACGGTCGATGAGAAGTTATAGCTGATGTGCTATGTGTTACATTGTAAAAGGAGTACTCTACTGAGAGGCAAAGAAAATTTCTAGCAGGGAAGCTCCCAAGTACATCTGCACTCTATTTTGATGATACAATACAATGTTTAATAGAAACTACACAACGCCTTATAGCAGACACTGAAGGAGTCAGGTTATGAAGGCATAAAGCTCTCTGGCAAGTTTGCCCTCTCTGCAGTATACAGTCGACTCTCGTTAATACGAAGTTCACGGGGACCACGAAAAACTTCGAATTAAGCGGAATTCCAATTAACCACAATGAACGAAAAATACATTTACAGTCGCCGACCGATTTTCCGGACTCCGAAAATTCGGACTTGTTGGTTATTCCGGACTTCATAAATGCACCGTCGGGGATCCCATAGAGCTAATGCATTGTTTCGACCAATTTTTCGGGCAAATTCGCCCCTGAAAGTTCGATTTTTCGGACTAAATCGCTCGTTTTGTGCCACGCCCCAAGCCATTGTGAACGCCGCCATGTTGGATTTTCCGTCGGCTTGTCTAAGCTTGGTCTTCAGATGCCTTTCCTGCCTCCGAGATTAGAATGCGCACGCCATATTTTAAGTTTCGGAGGCCGTGTTTGCTTTTTAAAAGACGCGGTGATGGATGCCGTTTTTTTCGTCTTCTGTCAGCACTATCGTCATCACATTGCACGGGGAGGAGGCGAAAGAAGGATTCTTTTATTGTCGTTGCAGCTTTTTTCAGTCCCCATTATGCACGCGTTGTGTCGCGTAGCGTCGAGACGTTGTGTGCTTCGCAGCGGCTATCTGCGGCATCGAATTTTGTGTTCTCGATGCCATGGCTCCGCCATCTGTGCCATCGCGGGAGCCAGGTGGTGTGAAGAAGCGTGGGAAGTATACGACCCTGACGATAGAGAAGACAGCTGCCATAATCAAGCTAATAGAGAGTGGACGTTCGCAGCTAGGTGTCGCTGGATGACGGTCGACGCCGGATGGCGGTCGTCGGCGGCGGAGATCGCCAACGCGGTGACAATTTTGTCGAGCGTTTACGGCGACGATGTCACCTTGGCGCAAATACGGGCAAACCAAATTGCCTCCAAGCGTAGTTCGAGGCAAGGCTGCATCAAGGACTTTTTTAAACCTGCCTGATGCAATAAACTTCAGATTTTTGGCGAAAACAAATTTTTCGGACTGTTCGATTTTTCGTACTTTTTTTCGGTCCCCGCCAGGTCCGAAAAATCGGTCGGCGACTGTATTTCAAAGCAGTTCATGAGAAAAAAAATCTGTGATTGCCGTTTGCTTCTGTTTGCTGAATCTTGCAGCAGAAAGCAAATCCTGCAGGCTGTATATGTGCCCGAGTGCTTCCTCGGCGTTGTTCTTAGCAGTGAAAAACCGCTGTGCCAGGGCAAGGCCCGCGGTAGTGGCTCACTTGCGGCGGCGGCGTCGTCAATCTCAGTTTCGTGACTAGGCTCGCTGGGCGGAACCTTCTCCACGATCTCAGCATCCGACAGTGCACCGCACGTTTCTACCGAACTGTCAGTGGCAATGTACTCCTCGAAAGGGACGTCGCCGAGAGCTGGCAGGAGACCATCAACGTCAAGCTCACTTGTGTCTTCTTCCCCCACTGTACAAGACGCGTCATCATCTGCACCACTTGGAATGAAGCCGCACGCCCTAAAGCAGTTCGCAATGGTTTCATCCCTTATGCGACCCCACGCTCACGCCAGCATATGGATAGCACTGAGAAGGCTCACCTCATACTGACTTGCATTGTCCATACTTAATAGCATCCGCTCAAGAAGATGCTTTCTGTACAGTACTTTCACGTTTTTGATGATCCCCTGGTCCAGTGGTTGTAACACCAATATAGTGTTCGCTGGCAGGTAGGCGACACGTATTGCACTCAAGGGCGGCACATTCATGTGTGCACTGCATTGGTCCACAAGGAGCAATACATTGCGTTTATATAACGCGAACTTGCGATCCAATTTTGTCAGTCAATCCTTGAATAGGTCTGCGGTCATCCACGCTTTCCTGTTAGACGCGTAGTCGACAGGCAGCGTTTTGATGCCCTTGAAACATCTAGGCTTAGCAGCTTTGCCTCTCACAAGCAGGCGACATCGCTCAGTGCCCGTCATGTTCGCCGCTATCAGCACCGACACTCTTTCTTTGCTATGCTTCCCTCCAGCACAGTCATCGTCCTTAAAGGCCAGCGTCTTCTCGGGCAACATTTTGTAAAAAAGTGCTGTCTCGTCGGCACGCCGAGTCCGCACACGACCGTAACGAGATCAACAATGAGGCCCGGAACCGGAACTGCCAGAGCAGCCGCTTTGTGATGTGGGGCGCTGCATGCAACTGCCATGCCATCAGCTGACGCTTTGAGCTGCGGCGCTGTGGTCAACTGCGATGCCCTTGGGTGCCGGTCGGACACGCATTGTTGTTTAGCACTTCGAAAATAGGAAAATTTAACAAACATTACCATTTCCTCAGGGAATTCGATTGAAAAAAATTCGAATTAACCGAAATTTCAGGCCTCTAGCTTCTAATTACCGAGAATTTCTTCCCGTTGAACTGCATGCAAAACTGACGGGACCACCACTGCACTTCCAATTAACCTGTAATTCCTATTAAGCGGCTTCGAATTATCGGGAATCAACTGTAGTTTCCTGCACTTCTGGGCTGAACTTGCATATTGTCTTTGTGTAGGTGAACCCCATATCCCGGCTGATCCAGATCCAGCAGGCAAAGAAGGAAATGGAGCCCACCTACGTACTGGTGTCTGAGCGCGGGGACCCTCGTCAGCGGGAGTTTGTTCTACAGTGTAAACTGGGAAACCTCACTGCCCAGGTACGGCTGCCTGGCAGTATTATTATACAGTCGAACCGGTTTATAATGAACTCAAAAGTGCCACGATAAATGGTCGTTACATCAGTGGTTCGTTGTACATGGACTCACTCTTGAAAATGTGCAATTAGCAACCAGAGAGTTTTTCTTTTTTTGTGTATCTTAATTGAAAATGTTAGCAGTTTCTCTGGTGACAAATTAGGCTTTATTGCTTGCTGTGTGCTTAGAGTAAATTAAACCACGTTTACAATGACTTCACGCTGTTCCAGCGAAGCGCGGTACTGCACATAGGACCAATCATCGCTGGCTAGTTGCGTGCAGCACGCCGCTTACTCACCTGTTGCCTCCGCATGCATTCGCAGTCTAACATATGGGCGCACTTGTGCGTTCTTCATGCATGCTTCACTCTAGATTATACATGGGTGCCGCGAGTAGCCTCTTAGTTCTGCACTATGAAGACATGCATGTTGCAACACACGAGCGGCCTCGCACAATGCGGCGATGGCAAATTTGCAAATAGCAGCAGAGCATAGTTGGACCACCATCACTCAGTGTGGTTTATGCGCGCGCAGCCAAGCAGATATCTGCAGTTGTCTGTGATGAAATTGTTGGCGATGAGTCAAATGGCACATTCATCGCCACCCAGCACTTCACTTTCCCTCTTATCTGGTGCTTATTTGTCAAGTAGGAGCGTGCAAATATTCGAAATTTTAAGTATTCTTTTAATAGTGCAAGCTATTTGATTCAATTCGTACTGGGAATTTTACTCTTTGAACTTCTTGATGACAAATACAGTCATTTGAAAGTGAGTGCTTCAAATTTTTGATATGCTTCACCTCATCACAATCTCGTGTTACAGCAAAGCTGCCTGTCAGTCTCCACTACGATTGCAAATGTATTGACTCAAAAAAGCGCTGGTTCCAACGTGGAGGTGATAGTTGTGACAGAGGTGGCGGCACAGTAAATTTATTTTTGGACATAAAGTTTTGGCAGGAAGTTATAAAAACCAGGTGCCCAATATTCGTGTAGAAGCGAATTCAAATATACTGTAATATGCGTTTGAGTATTGAAGTGGTCGAATATTCGCGCATGCCTAAAAAAATTCAGAGAACATGGCCAATCTCTCCATCATAGTAATCGGTATAACACGGAAGTGAAACATGTCTTCACAGAAGTATTTCGCAAAAACATGCAGTATTACAGTGAAAGCTGTTATGAGATCAAAACTCGGTACACGCGTGGTGCCGTAGTTGTCCGCCGCTGGTGTCCGTAACCACTATTGCGAAATCAGATTAAAAAAACTTGTTACCAAAGACACAGTGTGGCTCGAACCCGTGTCTGCTGCGTGCCAGCCCAGTATTCTACCACTCAGCCTCGCCTGTGCTTCGGACTTGTTTGTTAACTTGTCTGCAAACTTGCCTCAGGCGAGCATTATCTCAGAAAATAAATCACATTAATATGAGTAATAAAGCGTTTTAGAACAGCAAAAGAAGAATGAGGCATCACACAATGTGAGTAGCGTAACGAGTGGGCCGTCCGATGCTCCAACTCATTACAAAAGCTTGTTCTTGTTTCCCTATTAACTGTGGCGCATACCAACTACAGCCACAATTCCTTATCGTCGTCAGCCGCTGCATGGACCATTGGCACAAAATTCCTTGCAAGTGTTTAGCAGATACCACGCTTCTCAGAAGAATGAAGAAAAATAGCACAGTGAATGCCGGCCTACTACCCAAAAATTTATTATTAATGCCCTAGTGGGTACAAAGCAAGTGTGCTTGCAGTAGTTACCCAGTGAGTGTTTAGAAAAGGCTCTGAAAGGTCGTTCTTCTAGCTTTCGTTGTGACTGTGCTGCGGCTTCCACGCAGGCCTGGCGTTTTTTTGTGAATACACTTTTCAAATAGTCCTGCAGCTGCACAGCTGTTGTTTCCCTAGTGATGAGATCATCCTTGCGCACAAAGTATGTGGGACTTTGTCCCACATGTGACGAGGTCTCAGGACTTCGTGATTGAGAGGCGTTCTCTCGTCACGGAGTCTGAAGGGAAGCAGCGTCAGCTGGGCCATTACATGCTACATAATTAAAAGTTTCATGTCCAAGATCTTGGCAGTTAGTTTACAGGTAATTCTGGGCAGATGCAGACAAAATTGAGATAACTGAGAAATCTTGTAGGTGAGGACTTGTGGTAAAGTGTACATGCAGCAATGAGTCATATGTGTGGTTATTTACAGTGTAAATCCGCAATACTGAAATCTTGCAATGATGAAATTATTGTTTGTCCCCAATGAACGCCCGTAGCACGCAGTGCATCCGGTATATCTTGACAGCGAAATGTCGCTAAGCTACTGGGTCTCAAAGCAAATCGGCGGGATGTTTCCCAACACGTTATGTGCTCATGAAGGTTCAGCATGCTTCAAAATTGCAATAACATGGGTGCTCCCATATTTCTTTACCAATCTGCCCACGCCCTGGGGATGGTCAATGTCACCATTATGTGTTTTGGCTGATTTCTTGTTTAAGTGCATAGCAGCATTAGAGTGTAGTCGCATAGCCGTTCATGCTGGCCGCATTCTCAGAGTTGGCCTTTCTCGGGTTGTTGTGTACTAGCAGTATTGCTCATCAACGTAACGCTCATTTTTCCATTCAAAGATAGGCACAGGAACCCATTCTGTAGCATCCACACAGCAGCATTACCAATGAGTCACGAAAGAGAGCTTGCCATGGATACATTGGTGCGTGTGTTGGATACTTCCAAAACAGTGGGGGCATTTTTTGTAACACACGACGATGTCTTAAATACAACATGCTGCACCTCTTAGAAATATCTGTGTGTTTACTACATGGGGACAGTCTACAAGGCAAGAAAACTGAGATTCAGCATTATATATTCATTATTCAGAGCGTTTTCTATTTTTACTGTATTATTTCACAATCACAAAATTCTTTATTGCCGCCACTGCTTCATTGCTGGATTTTAACCGAGCACCTTCAATCATACATTGAAGTTGTTTTTGTGTCAGATGTGTCTTCACGCTAAATCTTTTCCACTAGTAGTTGCAACGGACAGTGGAACAGTGCGGTCATTAAGAAAAATTAAAAACTGGGACAAGTGCTGTAAGCGAGTGTACACCTGTGGCATCTATTCTTTACAGGGTGTGGGACCCAACAAGAAGACAGCCAAGCGACTGGCAGCTGAAGCAATGTTGCAGCGACTGGGATATTCACGCCCACCACCTGTGAACAAAGCAACCAGTGGTACGGGTTCTGCAGTGGACGGGGCGGAGCAGTCGCCGTCTCCCGCCGCCTACAGCGCTGCCGCCGCCTGCGGATTGATGTCTCCACTCAGCCCCCGAGGTGGTCGCCAGCTTGTGCCGGGTTTGCTGCTTGTGCCCAGTCAAGGAGCCGGTGGTGCGGGCCCAGCAGGCGTGGGTTGCAGTACGGCCGGTGGCGGTGCCGGGAGCAGCACTGGGAACCGCCTTGCATCTGCTGGAGACCTTCAGGCGAGCTCAGCAATCGCGAAGGAACTGCTCGACAAAGGTAAGCCTGATGGGTCTAAAGACCCCTAAGCAACTCGGCTTAGTGGCTGAGGTGTGGTGCTGCAGAGCACTGGTCTGTGGACTCAATTCTTAGACACGATAATTGCATCTGGAGAGAAATGAAATCAAAAAATGCCTGTGTGCTTGGGTACCTTAAGGGAGGCCAGCTGGTCAAAATTATTAAAATTTCCCACTATGGCATTCCTAGTAATTGCATCATGACTTTGGCTCTTAAAACACCAGGATATAATTCTGCAGTCCGTACCCATGGCTTGATTAATAAACTCTATTGTGTATTTCTGGCCGATTGCTTCACCAGGGATATTGTTGGGTTGGTATCTAGCTCAAAGAGTGTTTTCGGGGTTGCCTTGGGGACATAGGCAGGCGCAGGGTTCCCCTTCAGGAGGGGGTAGAGGTGTGAAGGTTAGTTACAGCGCCCCCCCCCCCCTTCTCTATTTAGTCAGTGTATAAAGCAGACTGTGCCCCCCCCCCCCCATGTGCGCCTATGTTTGAGTGCAGGACTCTGGGGGTTTGTTGCTTGGCTATAATGTCGCGGCAGATAATGCAAGTGTCAGGAAATGCTGAAAGTTACACTTGTTTAAATATCGAAATAGTATTGTAGCACCAATTTTACCTTGTTGGTTTCTGTCTTGGGCAGTTCCTATTTTTTTCGGAAGTTGCGGTTCTGCTAGTGCTATAATCTAGCTCTCTCTCTTTTTTTGTGTGTGTGTGATTGTACTGGGCACACTGTAGTACACTCAGACCTCTTTATAAGGTATTGGGATATAACAAAATAATGGGTTAACGAAGTAAATAAAATTGCAAAAAAGAAACGGAAAAGGGAGAAGCATGGTACAGGCGCGCCGCAGATCGGCATTTGAGAGAGAGCAAACAATCCGCCACAGCCTTTTCTTTCCTTTTCTTTTCCTTCTTCGCGCGTAGCCTTGAGAGGTGTCGCCACGGGATTGGGCATGGTGCTGAGAGCACTTTCGGTGAATGGTATGTTCGAATTAACTGTCGCAAGTGCTTGCGCGTTCGAATTGCAGGACGTTTTCACCCATTGAAATACACATAGCTTGGACGGGACCACAGCGTGAGTTCAAATTAACCGTAAAGAAGTTCAAATTATGCGTGTTCGAATTAATGTGATTCGACTGTGTTTATTTTCCCTCGCACGCGTGTTCACGTTGGGGTACATCAGGCCGCGAGGCGGTTTGCTTCTTTGCGTACTTATAGGTATGCGCCCATCTGAGCATACATTGTCACAAACTGTTATAATCCATATAACAAAATAATTGTGGCTCCCTTCAACTTCGTTATAACGAGGTTTGAGTGTATACCTTTTATGCCATTGTAGTATTTACTGCATTATGGCCCTTTTTTGTGTGCTTTAGATTTGTTAAACTCTTTTAAGTGTGCACACTGAACAGATAATATATAAGAATCACAAGCACTGTTGGCTCCTAATGAAATTTCATGTCTTTCTCCATCATTTTGCTCAGCGCAGACTTGTATTCTCGGTGTATTTACTTCATTGGTTTGTGAAAAAAGCCTTGGCTTGCGCTTCATGGTTGTAATGCAAAAATTTGTCATTAACAGTTCATTCCTTTGCCTTTTTGAAGGTGTATCCCCTACGGCTGAAGCTCTCCGGCAGACTGCTCCCGTGACAGCGGCTCCAGTTCGTCCCAAGCAACAGTTACTCTACCTCGCAGAGGTTCTGGGCTTTCAGGTTAGCTCTTACTCTCACGGAAGCTGAATGTTTGAAAATTGAGTTTGCCTCATGCATACATCCATCATATTATGTCATGAGACTCGTGACAATACTTCCCATTATATCAGGGAACCAGGTCGTAGCCAGTTTTTGCGTCTCCCTGCGGCTCAATGAACTATCCGAAATGAATTTTGGCTCAATGAATTACCTGAAACACTGTAGATTAAGTCCTGGCTGCTTCAGAAGACAGTGTACTTAATTTTTACCAATTTGTAACTGCGTATGCCTTAGCAAACGCTATCAATACCTTTGATGTCACGGCGGCTGGCAGGAGAACATAAGTGTTGTTATCGCTCCCTGCATTTTCGTTTTGCACATTTTTTGCGTTTACTGAGCATCTTGTCTCGGCAAGTATGATGTTCTTCGTAACATGAAAGAGTAATTTGTTTACGAGAAAAACCTTTTTTTTTCTCTTTAGTGTCCCTTTTAATATGCAGCGCTGTGAGTTTCATCCCATTGGCGTTGCCAGTAAATACTTGATGAACTTTCCTTCCTGTGCAGGTACAGTTCACAGACTTCCCCAAGGGAAACAAGCAAGACTTTCTGTCGCTGGTGACGCTGAACACGAGCCCGCCACAAGTGAGCCATGGCGCTGGCTCCTCCCTGGAGGCATCCCATGACGAGGCTGCACTAGCCGTATTACGGACACTTGCACACCGAGGATTGGACACGCTGGGCCAGCCGCCGGCAAAGGACACACCCGAGCCTCCTCTGCGTCTGCGCCAATAAATTTAGCCTGCTGCCCTACGGTCTTTTGTCGTATTTTTAGCGTCTTATATGTGTTACAGAAGGAGCGATTGACACGCTGTTTTGTGCGCGACAAGTTTATCAGTATATGTGGTTATCAGCGCATAGTCAAGAACAAGGAAAACGTACAGTGCTTGGCAATTAAAACATCATACCTTGAGCATGTGGCTTCTGGCGATAATGGCGAGAGCGTTGGTGACACACTGTGACTTGGTCTGCTAGACAATAGTTCAGTCTCGTTCTTTGTGGTGCCACGTAGCGCTGCTTACCATGGCTTCACAACATTGCCCTGACGTGCCATGCCACACGAAGCAACTGGAGCTGACGGGCAGGCATCGGAAAGGATTGCAGTATTTTGCCGCATCCACTGAGAACCAGATACTGAATGACTGCTTACCAGATGCTGTCAACATACATCACAAACACTCTTGTATTTCACCATCGCCCTCACTGCCAACAGCAACATGCTCTAAGGATTGCGTTTCAAAGGCCAAGCATTGCACATGTGTAACTCGAGAAGAATGCAGTTGAATCATGACTTAGTTTTTTGTTCGCAGTGCGATCTTCTATGGTAAACATAAATTCGTAGCTAGTTGTCATGGCATTTGTTGGTCGGTCATTTTGCTTCTGTCAAAAGTTTTGTACAATTGAAACGACACTGAAGAGAATATCGTTATAGGCTAAATTGATAGGTGGCTGGGCCTTACAATAAAACCTGGGCAAAAATGGCGTCCCGTTGCATAATACTATTCTATTTGCATGCTTTTGAAATGTTTCTTGCATGTGGCAATCAGTACTGCCTGGCTATGCGATCTGTCAAGATGCTATCACGGTTGCCTTATCTACTCAATTATTTCTGTTTTTTTTTGTTTTTGCAATGAAAAAGACTCGAAAGGCTTTACTATTCTGGGGGGGGGGGGAGAATTTTAGTGTCTATATCTGGCCTTATATACAAATCAGAATCTGGCTATATAAATCAGAATCAGTGGCTATATCTTGCCTTATATATAAATCAGAATCGGGCCTTATATGAATGGCTCTTCAATCGCCATGAGAATGAAGGCAGCAGGCTTCCATTTGCTTCGGATGAACTTCATTTTTAAGATTCGCAACATTTGCTTACCGATCTTTAAACAAAAAATATGAAGGTATATTCAATTCAAGTTTGCTTGATTCATCTGTACGTAAAACTTAAGCAGAAATTTCGCGTCACCGTGTGATTGAAGTGAAGCTCGGACAAATTAAAATTTTCTTACACTCTGAAGAAGCATCCTGTATGACGTACATAATCCAGCCGCGGTACAGTTAAATGATAGGGGACGTTCTGCCTTGCTTTGCATAAGCATCACCATTTTGCCGATGTCATTGAGGGGGGGAGGGGCTGTGGCTTTAGTGGCTCTCATAATTTGCCGCTCTATGACGTCATGTGTGGAGTTTCTGCTCAGGTCATGCGACTCGAGCTGCAGCGAATACTTTCCCGAGATAGCCAGATACTTAGCAGACTTATAAATTTTATTGAGACAACGAACACTTCCACATTTGTAACTTCATTATGACTTAGAAGTGTGGCAGCTTGGGCTAGTTGGTATGGCATGACGATAGTTGTAGCGCGAGAACAAAACGACGACACAGAGACAAGTCTTTCGTGTCCTTCTTGTCTCTGTGTCGTCGTTTTGTTCTCGCGCTATAGCTATCGTCATCTTCACTATGACGTTCGGATGGCGAAATTTTGGCACGAAATTCAAAAATAAAGCATTGATCTATTAACTTTCATATGACATTAGAACGAACGACAATAAAGTTCTCAAAAAATGGTTTGTCATTCTAAAACCGATTTAATGCTCACGTAACTGTATGCAAACGTCTCCCTGCTGCGAAACGAGAAGCTCGATGAAGCATTTTCCACAGTACAAGCGAATGAAAGCGTTCTGTGGTATTCCAGGCGTTGCCAACGTAGGGGTGCCACCTATCCTCAGCCATTTTTCATATTTTGTTGTTTAAACAGCGGGCTGGTTGCATGTCCACAACCGCCATCATTGGCCGTTTTTTTTTTTCTAGAGCAGTAGTTGAAGTGTCAATCTAATCACTGGTATTTTTATGCCAGCAATATGGTTATAGTAGGTTAGCTAGGTGTTCCGCTTTTGTTTGCACATCAGGTTTGTTAGGCTCAGGCGAAGCAATGTTACTTTAAATGACACTGCATGCCAAAGACCTGACATGGCGTCTATTGTTCAACGCTAATTTAATGTCCTGCTCATAGCTCATAACACCCCCCCCCCCCCCCGCCTTTCCCCGGTCGAAGGGTCGGTTTTCTGCACCAAAGGTGGCAACCGTATGTCAACGGGAATGTTGTTTTATCACGTATACAACTGAACCAAGCCGAGCGCTGACACGAAATCGGCGTGTGCGTGATGTTTTGCCGAGATGTGGGGCTTGCGTAGACACACATGTGCTGGCTGTCGAGAATCTGTGACGCGCCTTATCTCGGAGCACAATTTGATCTGGCACGATTGATCGAACAAATCTTTCGGTGTTCGTCCGTCAAGTCTCAGTCAGCCGTGACAAAACCCTGTTAGCCAGTACTCACATCACCGCGACGCGTGTAATTGCGGTGAGACGGCAACTATTAGATGCCGCTCTAACCAAGGCGCCAACTCAACCCTTATCCCGTCATTCTCATCTAGGAGGGAGTTAAATGGGTCGGATGGCTATCTGCTCAGCGCGGTCGGGTCGCCTCATTTGCGAGTCGGCTGGCGGAAAGAGGATAACCATGTTTGGTGCGGATCGCTGCCTCCGTCCCCGTCCCCACCCTCCAATCTTCCTATCTATGCTTACCTTATGCCGTATCTTTACGGCCATAATCGATCCTCTCTTTTTCCCTCCCACCTTCAGGAAAAGAATGGGGGGTCGTGCATATCGTTGAGTACGCGAGCATGAGTAGAGGGTACGCGGTAGCATGTTCTCGTTGGATATACGGCGCAGGCGCAGTCCATTCGTACGAATTAATGAAAAAATCACAGGACTGACTCCGGGGTAATTTTGTGAAATGTTTGCGCGTGGCGAATATAACAAACGTAGTTGTGTCAAACCAACGCCCATATCATTATATATGGCGTGGTGAACGTTGTTTTTCGTTGTGCGACACGTAAGGGTTTTGAAGGACACCTTGTATCAATGCACAGATACGCGGTTTAATTTTTCATCGCCCAAATGTTGACAGCTAAATTTAATCGGCGACAGTGGAGCTGGAAGGTGTCTTGGTAAGGCGTTATGTCGCCCAGGGCAAATCGGCCATCTGCAGCTTTACTGTGCCCGGGAGGCCACAGAACACCTATACACTGGGAGGCTCTGTACAATGCTCAACGACGACGGATCGTCGTGCAGCCGGAGGAAGTTTCCTTCCTCCATGGTCGTGCGCGAAACAGCACGGGCGACATTTGCCGTCGCAAATACGCCACATCTGAGCATGCGTGGCGCCAGTGATGTGCCTGCCTTGCAATGTTGATCCCTGTTTATTCCCGCGGATGCAACAATCGCTTTGGCCGTCGAAGGCGCTCTGAACGATTTAGCGAAAAAACAAAAAAAAGCAAGATAAAAAGACGAAGTAAAACCGTTGTCACTGTGATATGATACCACGAAGCGAGATTTTTTCTTTTTTTTCTTTTAATTCAGTTCTATAGTGTTGACAGCGCTTCGACGGCCAAAGCAGTCACCACGACCGCGGAGATAAAGAAGGGTTGAAACTGCAGGGCAGGCACATCATTGGCGCCGCGCATGCTCAAATGTTGCGTATTTGCGACTGCAGATGTCGCTCGTGCTGTTCCGCGCGTGACGCTCCGTCGTTATAGAAATGCGAGTTGAGCACTGTACATAACAGCGGGATAACATAAGCATTTTAGTACAAAACAAATTTAACACTCAGACGCATGATTTACTATATAGATGATGTTCAACATTCAATGACACACATATTTGCATAAAGCACTCAAATCACTCAAACAAAACGTGATTATCCGATTTAAAACGTTATGCATGAATATGTCGTGTACATGCTTATATGTTAGCAAAATACATCGTCGATTTCTAACGAGATTATTTAGTAGCGTGAACATGAGTATTTATAATTTTGGGCAAATTGTGTTTGAGGGATTGCAGCTTATATTCGGTGCGAAAATGCGGTACAAACCAAGGTTCGGGGTTTCTTAGATGCACAGGTATGTCGTGGTGTTTTAAGGTCACTGCGAATGTCAGAAAATTTCTTTATTCCTTCTTTGCAAAATAAAATATCTGCGAAATACGGTATTCGTGGTACCAATCTACCCGAATGATTTCGCATCTGTTGATTTACAAGGCTATACCTCGTATCGTATCTGTAAAGCAAAGGAGGGAGTAGAAGAAGGAAAGGCAAGAAGATCAACCAGGCGAGCGTCCGGTTTGCTATCCTACACCAGGGAAAGGGGATCGATTGAGGGGTGAAAAGACATAAGCACCCCCGTAAACTTAATAGGCATGAGGCTCTCTCACTCTATAGGACTATTACAGACGAATTCGTACCCTATAATATGAGCTACCTACAGGCTATTTATCCCGAGGTGTTCCCCATTGGCGCTTGTTCTGCATGTGGGGATGTCTCTACATTTTCACACATGCCATGGGACTGTAAGGCAATGTACACTGACCCCGATAATATTTCGGCCAGGTGGGAAGCGGCCCTCCGTAGTTCTCTCCTGTCCAACAAACTCTGGATCGTCCTGCAGGCCTGTGGAGCAGCTGACAGGCTTGGCCTGGCGTTCTCGACGTGGGAGTCACCCGCTGCACGTCAACATGCGTCTTGCCAAACACCAATAAAGTTTTGCACCCACCCACCCACCACCGTGAGTCGGCTTCCCCTCACTAAACATGTTTCCGCGGAGGAGCCAGCTTTGACGAGCGAACAATTGCAGCTGATTTTGCACTGAGCGGCGCCAATATAAATGACTCGTTGCGAACAGCGTGTTTTGGTCTAGCGGGATAGCGTTTACGGGGTCAAGCTGTTAAAAGAGAGATTAGCCAAAAACTTGACAGCACATCATACCTTACAGCTTAAGTCGGCGAACTCACTCGTGACTCGATCGACCCACCCGGACTCGCTCAGACTCAAATCTAGCCGTGAGTGTGAATCGGAGCAAGTCCGAGTGAGTAATGTTTTGGCTAGCTTGAGATCGAGTGAGTCTGGTTTAAGAAACTTTTTGTGAGTGTGGGCCCGAGTGAGTCCGGCTCAGGAGAATTCGGGTGATCGTGAACTTTCTTACAGCGCAACACCAGAAAAAAATACAGGACAGGGAAGGAGTAGAACAGAAAGAAAAGACGGCGCTGTTCTGTTCTACTCCTTCCCTGTCCTGTATTTTTTTCTGGTGTTGCGCTGTAAGAAAGTTCACGATGGATCCTAACCAACTGGCCCAACTTACCGTCTTACTACAAGAATTCGGGTGAGTCTGAGTCCGAGTGAGTCCAAGATAAATTTCTTGAGTGAGTATGAGTGAGTTCCACTTTTTTTTGCCGACTTGGTTCTATGTATCTTCAGCATTACTTTCAGCTTTTCCTGGATTCAAGCTTGCACTCGCCTCTGCTCACACGTATTCCAAAGCAGCATCGTTCATACAACATTTCTTGGGACGTTAAACCCCACATATCAATCAATCATACAACATTTCAATATTTAGTGATCAGACGCTCGAATTACCTAGGGGGGGAGGGTGCCTTGACCTCCAATTCCAATACATAAATGAATACGTTTTATGAAAAGTTCCTTCGGGCAAGGTGGAGAGGGGGGGGTAAGAGTACCAACCTCCAACGATGATGATGATGGTGGTGCCTCAGGTGACGGGACGGCCTTTGAAGTTCTTGATAAATACATCCCATTTTGTCGTCTCTTTCAACAAAAATGTCCGAACTGGTTTGCAAGCACTCCCAACTCGTATTCGAAAGTACTATATCGAAAGACACCAAGAAAAGCACCGATTGCGCGAGATATTGTCGTTGTTAAAAAGCGTTGACACCAAGGTTAAAAAAGCCGATTGCGGGCTAGTGGTCTAATGAGTAGATTCATTCGGACACAGATTGAACCGCGAGTCTGAGTCAGTCCGGTTGGAGAAAACTTTAGCGAGTGTGAGTTTGAGTGAGCCCGGATCAGGAGAATTTCGACGTACCAGTATCCGAGTGAGTCCAAAGCGCAAGATGTCGTTCATGAGTGTGTCTGAGTAGGATTCACGATATTTGCCAACCTGCGGCTTACAGTAGCATGCAACGCCACGGAAATGAAAGAAAGTGCAGCAACGTCCGCCGGACTTGTTCTCCAAACGTCGCTCCGAACAAAGACTCACATGAATTTGAATTAGTGGTGAAACAATGAGAAGTTATTGCAGCGACGCGCAGCTGAAAGGCAGGGTAAAAACAACGTGTAAAGAATGAAATGCAGAATGTTAATGTCCATTCTTCCTTGGTGAATCAGCTCTACTATTATGGCAGTACGTCCTGTCCAGGCCTGGGCAGTATATCTCCGTACAAGAGTATCACGATAGTATCCCATAAGTACTTTTGAGCATCTATATTTCTATATCAAAACACATTTGAAAAATATATTTGCATTTCAGGGGCGAAATGATTTTACGATGTATCGATTGCATCGCTGTACTGTGCAGGACTAGAGTATACCTCATTCATATTTTTTTGTCCGAAATATCATGTGTATGGGAAGAAGAAAAGAAGACTTTTTTTTTACTAAATCAAGCAAAGGAGCAGGTTGGGCGGTGAAAGGTTCCCCGCTAACACAGAATGGCCTATGTGATAATGCAATCAACGCCGCCGTGGGCAAATCCGCAGAGACAGTATCGTCTGCCCTGCCAACAAGGTCGCCATCTTTCAAGGCTAGTGCAGCAATCCTAATCTTTATTTCGAAGGCCAGCCATTTGGCAAGTTCGCAAGTTTCGTGCTGAATCACAACCGATGCTGTCTAGCAGACAACATAACTGAGAAGCTGCTGCTGCCTAAGTGCAGCTAAAGGAGCAACCTTCTCAGCAAAGCAAATTTTCTGTGCAAAATCACCAATGATCGTTAGTGAATCGGGCGGAGATGCTTTACTTGTAAGTCCCAATGCGCTGTCACATTATTCACGGTATTATGCTGCACTTGCATTTGCGGAGAATCAGCATCCACGAAATTGATGCACTCCAGTGTCAGTATTCATGAAAATGTATTCCGGAATACCTTTGTCATGTTTCTGCAAAACGTATATCCGAAATATCGCGTTACGTAAAGAACAAATGTATCTCAATATCTGTATTTTAGACTTCTGGCGCATGTATACTTCGATATCCGTATTCCGGAATACTTTTTTGGGTATCTCTGCCCAGCCCCGGCAGTGCTTAACGCGAACAGTGGTGCATCTTTTTCACATGTGCACAAATACATAACGCATTATTTGCATCTCTCTTGATTTTTAGGTCATGAACATGATGACGATTTTTCGCTCACAACTAACCACACTGACGCGAATTTCCACGATACAAGCTCGTTAACGCTATCGCCTTAATTATTACCCGTCGCGCTCTCGAACAAACGGCCTTTCCAGCCATGACAAAGGGGTCGTTAGGTATACCTATCGCAACAGAAAAAAAAAACAAGATGCAAACTTTTTTGTCAGCGTTTTTTTTTTTTTTGGTGGGCTCGTCGCGTCGGCAACATAGACGGACAAGCTCGCGAAAAACATCGGTACCAGAAAAGGCATCGCTCCGCGACAACATGCCTGCTGTTTTCACTGTTCGCCTCAGCAAAAGCTGGGGTCAAGATTGCGTACTCTTGCTCTAGATTCGGGTGCAAGGGTTATCGCGTCGTCGACAAATCTCGACGGCGCTTCACTCTGTCGGGGCGCCCTGGTGGTCTTGCGTTTCGTCCAATCATCGTAGCGCCTGGATGCGTCCGGGATGAGTTATCGAAGTCAGGTGCTCCTCAGCGTTAACGAAAAAATGAAACTCATTTTTGTATCTCTCACATCTACAAATTTACGTAGTGCAGTGACGTGATTGGGCGTTTAAAATGCACATTGTGCAAGTTTTTTTTTTCGCATTAGCACCCTTTTTTATATACTTCGATGTTTTGTGGTGGCGCTGTTATTGTTATCGCTGTGGCTGCGCTCTGCGCATGCGTCACGCGCACTGTGCGATGAAATTTCTCTTATCTTTAACGGCGAGTGTTCCTGCAATATCGGAAAAAAAGAACAGGACAAATGGCACAAGGCGTTGTACGCGACTGCGATCTGCAGCCACCGAAATAGCAACGACAGGGCAAAACTTGGCGCTCTCCATGCAGCAAACGAGAGGTAAGCAAGCTCGTTTTCTAAAGCATACGACCACTAACATTTTCGGACAGCTACGAAGCGAATGAAGGGTCCTCCGTTAAGCGACGAATTCGCTTGTGGTGCTTAAATAGTTCCTGACACGAGTGTCGCCGGCATTTTGTCTTGGTGGTTGCAAACCGGTGTGGCATTGTGGTCGGGGATAAAAGTAGAGTGATGGTGCAGCTTGGTAGGAGAGCAAATGCCTCTTTCGCACCCCCTGCAGACGCCCATGTCTACTGACAGCAGTTGCCTAAGCCGAGTAAATACTATTCGATCTGCTGTGCTCGCGTGTGTGCGTGAGCGTGAGCCCGTGCGTGCGTTGCTCATTGACGCAACAGCCAAGCCTGGCCAAAGGACGCCGGTTGACTCCCATGATGATGACAGACAGACAGACAGACAGACAGACAGACAGACAGACAGACAGACAGACAGACAGACAGACAGACAGACAGACAGACAGACAGACAGACAGACAGACAGACAGACAGACAATGAACTTTATGTGATCCTGAGGAGCTTTCGCGGAAACCCCTATCGGGGACCCGCGGAAGCCGCTGGCCGCGTCCAAGTCGGGGCTGGGACACCGTGATGTTCCGCCCTTTCCTGGACCCTCTGGATTGCCTGGATTTGTGCTTGAAGCGATGGGCTCCGGAGTGCTTCTTCCCAGTCGGCTTCGCTGGATAGAGCGCCATTAGGTAACGTGGGGCATTGCCAAAGCATGTGCGCTGAGGAACAATAAATTTCATTACATTCCGGACAACTTGAGTCAACGTCTGTGGAGATACGACTGAGAAGGCCCCGCGAGGGGAACGAGCCCGTCTGGAGCATTCTAAGTGTAATTGACTGAGACCTATCTAACTTCGGGTGAGGAAGAGGATAGGCCCTTCTACTTAGCCGATAGTGAGATGTGATTTCATTAAACGTAAGGAGTGGATCGTTATGCTGGATTTTATGACAACAGTAGGAAATATTTTATTGCATCCTTCTTGGTGCGAAACTGGTACAGCTTCGTAGTCTACATGCTGGACTATTTGTTCCGCGACGCTTTCCTCGTTAAAGCACTCCGGAAGTTGCACCATGAAAACGGAAACAGGAGGAGAAGAGGGATATATATTTCTCGAGAAAGAAAAAAAACGTTTCGTTATTTTTTAGATTTCGTTTTTTTCAGACTCGTAGCACAAGCTATCATGTGGCATCGAACGCAGCGCGTACTACTGGTACTACGTGATAAGGCTAGCGAGATATAGAGCGCATGCGATCGTCAGGATAACCACTGGAGTGCTGTTGTGTATTACTCCGCGCGACGAATGTCGAAAGCACGCGCAATATCTACGGCCGCGACGTGTTGCGATTACACCCCCGACTCTTCTTATCGGTCCCTTTCACGCGGCCCGCACAGCCTCTCCCAGGAAACGGTTCAGAGTCGTGTAAGTTGGAAGTCCAGTTGAAACAAACAGCGGGAAAGTTTTCTTTTAATCGGTCATTGGGTGAGACTAGCCGTTTCGTTCGCCATTTCATTCTCATTATGGTTTTTGCTTGTACTTCTGTGACGTGCAGAGACTGCAACATTTCGTTGTGTGACCTAACATCCATTATTTTATTTACCTTTTTTATTAAAGGAAGGAAACTGTGAAGCTATATGATTTGTGGGGTTTAACGTCCCAAAACCACCATATGATTATGAGAGACGCCGTAGTGGAGGGCTCCGGAAATTTCGACCACCTGGGGTTCTTTAACGTGCACCCATATCTGAGCACACGGGCCTACAACATTTCCGCTTTCATCGAAAATGCAGCAGCCGTAGCCGGGATTCGATCCCGCGACCTGCGGGTCAGCAGCTGAGTACCTTAGCTACTAGAACAACGCGGCGGGGCACCGTGAAGCTATAAACCGATAGACTTTACTACGGCAAAGTGTCTTACACACTATGCGCAGACGAAAAATGCGCACGTACACTTAGCACATATTGCGCGTGCGCAAACAAACAAAATGCAATTGCAACTTGAAAAAGCTTGCACTGTTTGCGACGATACCATCGCATTTCCCGCTGCCGTTTATCGTACTTTTCGATAACGTTTCGTCAGCAATCATCAGCACAAAGCCAGTTAATTTCGCATTAAATTTAGCTTGCTGATCAGGTGAGGTCGGTTAGTGATATCCTTTTTTTATTTAACGTAAAAATGGCAGGATGAATTCGCATCTGTTTTGAGCTGCGCAGCCATGTATGTAGTATGTATGTACATACCGCGCCTTTTCGGACTTTCGTCAGTTAGCGCACGTCGACAGGTTCCAAGTCATCAGCATTTGTGAGCCCAACGCGAGTGAGTGCTCTCCCTGTCTCTTTTTCCATCTTCCAAATTCCCTCCTCACTATCCCCAGTGTAGGGTAGCATACCGGTAGCTCTAGACAGGTTAACATCCCTGCATTTCCTTCCCCCCTTGTTCCTCCTCCTCCACCGAGAGCAAAATGCCACATAGCCACAAGCCACATGCATGGGGTTGAGAAGGTATAAATGCACACTATTCTCCTCGTCATAAGAGTGCGTACGGGTGGGGGGGGGGGGTTACCTAAGAGGGGGGAGTGCAGAATTAGCCCTATAAATTAACTAATAAGGAGCCGGATGCAGTGCGATTCAGATGGGATGCAAAGTCATGAAATAACAGAGAGGGGGGGCGACGAGTCTTGTTCTTTCGTTGCACCTTCTCATAGGTCGTTGAACTCACTCGCGAGTCGACTCACTCAGACTCAGATCAAGCCGTGAGTCCGGGGTGAGTAGTGTTCTGGTGAGTTTGAGTCCGGTTGAGAAAAATTGTCGTGAGCGTGAGTCCGAGCGAGTCCGGCTCGAGAAAATTTTCGCGATTGCGACTTATCAACGACGAAAGAAGAGAAATTGAAAGGAAAACAAAAAGGGAGTGACGAGAAGAAACGAGATCACACAAGACTTCGAATTCCGCACGTGACCGGAAATAACTCCCGTTCCATATCGGCAAAAGCATCGGCGCGAGCTGTGCGCGTAGTGTGCTAGAGGCAGAGAAGGTGACGGCCACGTCGGTCCCAGAATGCGATGCCTTAACGCACGGAGGCCTGTCCGTGCTTACGCGCCGAGATTGCGATACGCTGGCAATGATCGCCGAGACTTTATTCGATTGATTGATTGATATGTGGGGTTTAACGTCCCAAAACCACTGATGATTATGAGAGACGCCGTAGTGGAGGGCTCCGGAAATTTCGACCACCTGGGGTTCTTTAACGTGCACCCAAATCTGAGTACACGGGCCTACAACATTTCCGCCTCCATCGGAAATGCAGCCGCCGCAGCCGGGATTCGAACCCGCGACCTGCGGGTCAGCAGCCGAGTGCCTTAGCCACTAGACCACCGCGGCGGGGCGAGACTTTATTCGAACTACGCCTCCTGCAACTATATATATATATATATATATATATATATATATATATATATATAGTGGAAGTAATAATTCAATGGGCCAGTTAGTCTTCGTGAAGGTATGGGATATGGCACAACGGGAGCGTTGTCAACAAGGATAAATATATTTATTTCCCAACAGTTTCGGGAGGGGTCCTCCCTTCATCAGTGGATGAGTTATCCCCTGATGAACTCATCCCCTGATGAAGGGAGGACCCCTCCCGACACTGTTGGGAAATAAATATATTTATCCTTGTTGACAACGCTCCCGTTGTGCCATATATATATATATATATATATATATATATATATATATATATATATATATATATATATATACGTTAAGAAAACGTTCAGCACGAGTGGAAGCAGTGTACTGCTCCGCAAGTCGGTCACTGCCAGTTGCATACGAGCTAGAGGCGTTGTTTCGTTTTATCGCGTAACAAAAGGCGTGCGCGTGTCAAGCTATAAAAGAAATAAAAACAATCTGTACAGTAATGTCTTACTCTCGAGATTTTATGAATATACACGAACCACGGTCTGTTGATGATTTGCAAAAAAAAAAAAAGGCAAGCAGTGGTGTGAGATGCAGTAACGTGGTGTTCGGAGTAAAATCATGCATACAGTCGACGTCAAAACTATAGGGACCACGAGCCGCAAGAGTAAAGCGGAGTATTCTAGTGGCTTCGGCAGGCAGCCCTGAATTTAGATTTTCACAGTCTTTTCTAAAGCAAACGCGCTAGATAGATAGCAGAAATTAGCAATGCACGATGGATAAAATTCGTCTAATACGAATCTTTTTTTTTTTACCTATATCACTTATGCCCGCCTTGGTGGTCTAGTGACTGAGGTACTCGTCTGCTGACCCGCAGGTTTCGGGATCGAATCTCGGCTGCGGCGGCTATATTTTCCATAAAAGTGAAAATGCTGTAGGCCTATGTGCCCATATTTGGGTGCACGTTAAAGTACCCCAGTTGGTCGAAATTTCCGGAGCCCTCCACTACGGCGTCTCTCAAAATCATACGGTGGTGTTGGGACGTTCAACTTCACATACTTATTAACCTGTATAGATTATAACAGAGAGTCTATTGCATGCAAATTCTAGACTGCCGGCACCCAGTTTTGTACACGGGAAATTCTTTTTCAGTGGGTGGGCGGCGGGGGTTCAACTAGAGCTGGTGCGCGCGCGCATCGAGGCACATGGTTCAACCATACTTCAGGTATGTTCCTGCGAGTGTTCGCATGTGTGCGTGCATATACAAACACACGCAAAAATTCGAAATTTCGGGCCATAGTTCGGCCCTTCCGAGCCCCACTTCCCCTGACTGCGCCAGTGCTGGCACCAGCTTTTAAAAGAACGTGAACTCACGATAGACTCGGCTGCTTCGCCTGCTTCGCGCCTTCGACAGTGTGGACGTGGCGTGTTCTCCTGGCTCTTCCAATAGAGGTCGCCCTCTCGGCTGCAGCAGTTTACGCGCCTGCTGCACGCAACCGCGAGCATCGAGATGGAGTCAAACGTGAGCGATCTCTTGCCCGATGCGCGCACACGCGAGAGCTTCGCGTGCGTGTAGAGGCAGGCTGGTTCAAGAAGGCCGGGAAGGTCGACACGGAGCCGCCGTTGTATCTTTTTGCGCCCCGCGGTACATACGACGATGCCGAGAACTGATGGAGTGCCTGGCGCCAGCTCGTTGCCGGCGTAGATAGAGCAGCTTCGCGCAAACCACGTGACCGCCTTTGGCAAAGTGGGCCGTACAAATACGGTGTGTGTTTATGTTCCTCGGAGTATAGCGGTTTGATCATTGGCCCATGTTCAGCGTAAGACTCGTTCACGCCTGCGACTAGCCTCGGTCGCGCGACGTACCATTTGCGACTAGCGATCGATGTCCACACCTGCCTGCGACTTATTTTGCCCGCATCACTATTGCCTCACGAAATAAAGGGTCATTCTGTTCCTGTGCACGTGATTGGTTCAGACGTTTGACGTCTGTGACGTTTGTGAGTCTAGAAAATGAACACCCGGATTGATAGAGTGCCGACCAAAAGGAAAAGGTTTAAACCATTATTAAAAAAGTTTAGGTTTCGGCTGTGTACGGTAACCGAAATCTGAAGGAGTCGAGGAAGCGCATGTACCAGGTCCAAGTCTTACCAAAGGCCTTTGGCGTTCTAGATTGAGGTGTTCACCTACCAGGAACGACAACACACTGGCGCTCACAACGATTTTTTTCTCTCTCGCTCTCTACCACATGCACCAAGCAGAAGCTAAGGGTGCCACACTGTATGGGATGATTCTCGCTCAACAAAGTGTAGAACCGTCATATATAAGCTGAGCAAACTGGTCTACTACCGACAACCTACCCCATCTTGATTTCTTTTATATTTTTGTTAACTGATTCTCCAATGATCGCGTATCACAAAGACTGCAATGCGTGAAACTGTGGTCTAAAAGACAGCTGCCTGATGGTAATGGACAGGGGAGTGCTCGCGCTGGAGCCATCACAAAAGCCCTTGCCCATGCACCTGGCGCCTCATTTGTTGACGCAGCTCGGTATCCTCAAGGCACACGTTTTGTAGCTGTCGCCACACGCAATGGAGTCCTACACCATGCAACCAGCGTCACTACTCGTTCTGTTAAGACGGATGGAGAGGTGGCCATTGCCCTGGCCACCCTAGATCCCACCTGTGACACCATCGTATACAACTCTCGCTCAGCCGTCACTGTACAGCAAAGACCGCATTTCTCCTCAAGCGCTTCGCATCCTCTGCCAGGCACCACACTCCAAAGACAACATGGCCACCCTGACATGGATCCCCGCCCACGCGGGCCCAGTCCACCCACACATCCCCAACCTCAACGAGGTCATCCACTCCCTTGCGCGAGGCCATGTCAACCACGCTGGAGTACTGGAGACGAGATGGACACCAGGGACAACCTGACTACCTACAATGATCTCGTTAAGAACTTTTACCTCAGACGCCGAGCCATTCTCCCACCTCACCCCAAGCTCAACCGGGTACAGGCCACCACTTTGCGTCTACTTCAAACAAGTACGTACCGCTCGCCTGCCCGCCTCCACCTCATATTCCCGGACGTGTACACCTCCCACTGCCGGTGATGTGGCACTCACCCGGCTATACGCTTCTGCATATGCTGTGGGATTGCCCGGCACAGTACAGACACACTAGCACCACGACCCTTTCGTCGAAGCTCCGTGAGGCTTTGCGGAGCCCCGCTTTTGACGACCAAACCTGGGCAACCCAGCACGCCCGTCAAGCGGCGTCGAGGCAAGCCCTTGACGTCCCCTTATGGGAGGCCTAGGCCCGGCCACCTAAACCTGCTGGTTTCTTACAATAAAGTTTACTCCTCGTCTTCCACGAAGTGAATTGATGACGAACGGGGCGAATCTAGGTCATAAGGCCAGTAATTTCTACTTTGAAGTCGCCGACTAGTATAAAGGACGGACATATGAATGGACGAACAGGTGGATGGATGTACGAATGGGAGGACGTATGGACAGATTCACGGACAGACGCATGGACGGACAGACCAACAGACAGCGCAGGCGATGATGTATTGTGCTGACATATACTTGACTGATATGCAGCCACGTAGTCAGATTTTTTAGCCCCTCCCCTGTATTAACTAGGACGAGGGGGGAGGGTCACAAAGTCTTCCTTAGACTTAGTTATAGCTACGCAGGCTATTGTTTATAATGGCGGCCGGAGGTGCCTGATGTTGCACTTCGAAAGTTAATGCTAACTCCTTACGTTCACATGGTGGTTTTGGGACGTTAAACCCCACAAATCAATCATCCATCTTACCTTCACTTCAGCAAAGACACGGGCAAAAGGCAGGTCATTCTGAAAAGCGCGACATCGCTTTGTTTTCTTTCTCTTTTTTTCATCCATTGTGATGCATGTTGCATTTTGAATTCGACCAATGGGAGAGAGGACGAATAAAACACTGCCCCCTCTCGCTTTGATGGGGAGCCCTGCACTCGGCAATGTTTGGGTGAACACATCATCTAAAGGCAGTCGCACAGATCTGTTGTCCTTTTTACATTTAAGTAGCGCTTTCATTGCCACTACGTGCCTTCGAGACAAGATGAAATACTGCATCAGTGCTGGCAAGTGGCCTGAAAAAAGTGCTACTGGTGCGCAGGCATCGTTCGGGATCTTTCCGAAGCGCACCCGCACCTCCATTTGTGGTCATTCTTTCCAACTGCGTAGGGCGTACCGCTTTTAGGTGGAATGTACCCGCGTAACTATTTCGTCCAGAGGCGGGAAGCAGTTGTACGAAAGTGTCGAGCGCGAGCATGTGTACGCTGACACGACTATGGTTCAAAGCCAGCCCCCCCTTTTCCACACTGAGTGGCCGGCCTTACCGCGTGCAGCCAAGGTTTTCCGTTTAGTGACAGGGATGGTCTCTTTGCCGGCGAGCCTTCACAATCAAAGATGGGTAGCAAACAAGGGAGGCGGCGACTAGGAGCGACCTCTGCGCACGTCTTCCGTGTTTCGCTTTCCTGCCGCGAGCGTGCGAGACGTGTTTCGCGGCGAAGGCAATTTCCTCGCTTATTTATGTGTCTCCACTTTCACGCCCAGAGAAATGCGAGCCGGTGTTGCCCGTGAAAGTATTCATTAGGCGCCGTGGAAAAAAAAGAAAGGTGAGGTGTTAAGCTTTCTTCATTGAAGAGAAAGAAATTAGCCCAGAAGGGCATCGGGCCGCTTTCGCTGGGAGACGCACGTGGACTGGCGAAAAACAGCGCGCACGTCAAGGAAGGTAAACAAAAGAAGAGGAGAAAAAGGGTATCATTGTAGACGGAAGTACGAAGAAAGAAACGAACGCCATTATTATTATTTTTTATTTTTTAATGTCCTGTAGGAAAGCGTCAGAAGGTCATCCTGAGCACTTATAAAGGACACTATTGTGTAAAATTAAAGATTAGTAGCATTAATAAATCATGCTTGTGCAATAGCTACCCGTCCGTTCTTGCTGTCATGATGGGCTCGGCGAGAGCTTGATAGCGTGGCTGCCCTTTTGAAAAACTTCCGTTAGCAAATGTTCTATGGACAAGAGAGAGAGAGAGAGAGAAGAAGAAGAAAAAAAATATCAGAAAGGTAAGGAGGTTAACTAGATTAAGTCCAGTTTAGTACCCTACACGGGGGAGGGGAGTGAGAAAAACTACGGTATCAGTAAAGGCGTGCCGTAGTGGAGTGCGCCCGGAATTCGGACCATCCAGCTTTTTTTTTTTGACGCACACTGATATCACACAGTACATGGGCTTATAGCCTGTTGTATCGTCTAAATGAGGTCATCTCATCCGAATCTCCAGTTAGAGGTGTCGATTCAGATTTATTTAATGATTGATTGGCAAATAGAAACAACACATTTTGAAGGAACTCAACATGGTAAATACTGATCAATTTTTTTTAACGTACCAGAGTGGTAAGAGCTAGTACACATCTTTTTGTGCTCTCTTGAAAAAAAAAAAACTTTCGGCAAGAAAATATGGAGCTCACCCAGATTCTCTTGAGAAACATATTTGGCGCTTAATACTCACCCGAACTCAGACTCGCAAAAGAATTTTCTCAATAGGGATCATTCAGGTTCTCACCAAAATATTACTCGACCGTAATCAAAGTCACAGCTTGTTCGGAGTCTGAACAATCGAGTCTGAGCCGACTCATGAGTCAGTCTGCCAACCAATGACTTCCAGAAAAAAAATTTTTGTGTGGGAATTCAGAATTTTAGGAGCGAAGCTCCTTATGGCGTGGCTTGGGCGTCCCTCGTATGTAACCACCAGTGGCACATAAGCGAAATAGGTATAACACTTGACCTCCAAGGTGGTGCCAGTGAGAGATTTTTTCTGTGCGTTGTTTAACAATAAAAAATGGTGCTCAATGTACATGCCAATGGCTGCTAATGGAGAATGAGAGACATGAGCATTCGGCTTTTAGTCAACGCGCACGCTGCGATCCCCATTAGCAGCCATTGGCATGTACATTGAGCACTATCGGACAAGAAAGGGTTGCTACATTATACGCGCTGGGTGTAACCTCCTTAGCTTTAGAAAGGTTTAGCGAGCGTTGAGCCGCAGTGCCATGAATACAATGAACTTGTATATACCATGAATGAACTCAAGGTGGTTAAAAATGAGAAGTAGATACGAAGCGCAAGCCGTAAGAAAGTAAAAGCCGAATTCTCCTGTCTCTCATTTCTCATTAGCAGCCATTGGCATGTAAATTAAGCCCTATCTGACAGGGAAAGGTTGCTACGTTATACTCGCTGGGCGTAACCTCCTTGGTTTTCGAAAGGTTTAGCGAGCGTTTGGTCGCAGTGCCATGAATACAGTGAACTAGAATATACCATAAACTCGAGGTGGTTTAAGGTGGGAAGTGGACCCAAAGCGCAGGCCGTAAGAAAGTGTGCGTGTGCCACCTCTCGTTTAGTCCTTGGAATGTCCGCTGGATGGCGGTGCTTCTATATGGGGAAAACAACCAGGAGGACGCTTTGACAGGTAGAATTGCGAAAAACCAGAAAAAAGGTAAAAGAAAAAGGAAAAAGGCGCGTGTTGCAATTAGTTACATAAACATGCAGGGTGGCAGAAAGAAGGCAAAATGGTTAGAGATTGAGGAGCAGTTAAACAAAGAACAGATAGGCGTGTATGCGGTTACAGAAACACACCTTAGAGACTTGGAAGAGCCACCACATATTGAAAATTATGTTTGGGAAGGGTGTAACAGGACCATATCGGAAAGGAAAGGTGGGGGTGTAGGAATGCTAATTCATCGCGGAGCCAAATGGGTTAGAGTGAAACAGACGTGTTCAGAGCACCTCTGGGTTCTGGGCACAGTAGGTGGAAAGGAAACGTGGCTAGGGGTAGCCTACTTGTGGACGGGGAATAACTGCAGAGAAAAGAATCAGGAGATAGTGGATTGCATGAGTGCGGATATTAAGGAATTTGGTAATGGGGCCGAAATCATCCTTCTAGGGGACATGAATGCCCACATACATGACCTTGACGGATATTCAGACACCAATGGGAAGTTATTACTAGATCTTTGCGAGCAACATAGTCTGGAGATAGTCAACACGGGGCCTAAATGTGACGGCCAGATCACATGGGAAGTCGGAAACAAGCAATCAAGTATTGATTATTGTCTCATGACTGAAGGAATTTACCACAAACTGACAGAAATGAGGATAGACGAGGAAGGCATTAACAGCTTGGGTAGTGATCATAAACGAATAACATTACAAATGGGATACGAAACTGAAAATATGAGCATGGAATCAAAGTCTGGCAGCTCGTATTTAAATGACAAACAAATAATAAATATAGCCGCAAGAGTCGAGGAAGAAGTAGGCGAAATACCAGGCAAGGACTGGGAGTATAGTGAGCTGTTACATCTAATGACGAAGGAGATAGGGAAAGAGAAGAAAACTGTTTGCTGGAAAGGAAAAAGGAAGCCAAAAAGTTGGTGGAACAAGGAAATCCGGGAGGCGATCGAGAAGCGACGCGAAGCATCACGGGAGCATAGAAAGGCAAAAAAGGAGAAGCGGCCGCAGGACGAAGTCAAAAAAATATGGGAAATATATTTAGAGAAAAAATCCCTTGTACAGAAATTGGTAGAGGCAAAAACTAAAGGTGAAAGTGAACGCTGGATGACAGAGATACACGAAAAAAAGGAGGCCGCGCCTAGGATTTTTTGGAGCCACATAAAGGCGCTAGGTAGGAAGTCTGTCACAACGCAACAACATATTCTAGATGAAGGAGGAAATCAATTGGAAGGGTACGAAGCGCTAGGTTACATCCAAAAGGTAACAGCCGATTCGTTTCAAAAGAGCGTCCAGGGGATCTCCCCGGTGAGTAAAAGTGTGGCGGAGAAAGCAACAGAGGAAGAGCTAGTACTTGATAATTTCAACTGGAAAAAGGCCGAAGGAAAAATTCCAAAGCGCACTGCCGCGGGTTTAGATGGAATTCCCGTTAGCCTCATTAACGAACTATAGGACATAACACTAAAGAAGCATTGTTAAAAGCAGTAGAAAAAAGCTTAAAGGACGGACAAATACCGGACAGTTGGCGACAAAGTAGAATGAACTTAATCTATAAAGGCAAGGGAGAAAAGGACAAGATTCGCTCGTATAGACCACTAACCATTACATCGGTACTATACAGGTTGGCGATGCAAGCAGTAAAAATGAAAATAGAAACATGGGCCGAACATAACGATATTTTGGGAGAACTTCAGAACGGATTTCGAGTCGACAGGCGGTTAGACGATGACCTGTTTGTTCTCACTCAGTGTATAGAAATATCTAAAATAGAGAATAGGCCCTTTGTACGTGGCTTTTCTAGACATCACTGGGGCATACGACAACGTTAATCAGGAAATTTTGTGGGATATATTGAAAGGAATGGGCATGGGCGACGACTGTATACAGCTTTTGAGGGAGATATACCGAGAAAATACAGTTTGCATAGAGTGGGAAGGAATGCGTAGCAAAGAGAACGTTGAGGTTAGCAAGGGTCTGAGACAGGGATGTCCTTTGTCCCCGCTGTTATTCATGCTGTACATGGTGAGTATGGAAAAAGCGCTAGAAGGTAGCAACATTGGTTTTAATCTGTCACACAAACAGGGCGGCATGATGATTGAGCAGAAGCTTCCAGGTTTATTTTATGCGGACGATATCGTCTTATTTGCGGACAGTCGAGATGATATACAGCAGCTGGCGAATATATGCGGAAGGGAAGGTGAAGCTCTTGGACTAGGATTCAGTGTAACGAAGTGTGGATTGATGGTATTCAATGATCCCTGTGATCAGACGGTGTCCATACAAGGCCAAGAAATACCGAGGGTAAGCGAATACAAGTACCTTGGAGTATGGGTAAATGAGAGTGATAGATACATGGAGGTACAGGAAAAAGCCTCGGCAGCAAAAGGAAAGAGGAATGCGGCAATAATGAAGCACAGAGCGTTGTGGGGATACAATAGGTATGAGGTGCTTCGAGGTCTGTGGAAGGGTGTAATGGTTCCAGGGCTTACTTTTGGGAACTCAGTGGTGTGCATGAGGGCAGATGTGCAATCGGGAATGGATGTAAATCAAAGGACTGTGGGACGCCTCGCGTTGGGTGCTCACGGGAAGACGACAAACGAGGCTGTAAAGGGCGATATGGGGTGGGCAGGTTTTGAGGCGAGGGAAGCGCAGAGCAAAATAAGGTTCGAAGAAAGGCTAAGAAATATGAAGGAGAGTAGATGGGCAGAGAAGGTGTTCCGTTATTTGTATAGGAAGAGCGTGGACACACAGTGGAGAAAAAGAACTAGAAGACTCACTAGTAAATATACGGCTGGTATTGTAAGCCATATGTCAACAAAGAGCGTTAAGGGAAAAGTCAGGGAGGCGGAGAGGATTTACTGGATGACAGCTATGGAGAAAAAACCGGCCTTGAGTAACTACCGAAAGGGCAAAAATGAAATAAGGAGGGAGGCATTTTACGATAATTCAAGGGGAAGCGCTTTACTGTTTGAAGCGAGATCGGGTTGCCTTAGAACGCGTAGTTATAAAGCAAGATTCAGTAAAGAAGAAGAACAATGCACATGCTGCGGGAAAGATAAGGAAACGGCGGAGCATGTTCTGATTGAATGTGGAGATATCCACCCAGGTGTACGTTTGGGCACGAGCCTACAGGAAGCCTTGGGATTTAGGGACAACAATGGAAAGCTGAACACACCCGCGATTGAAATAAGTAAGAGACGGTTAGAGTATTGGTGGCAGAAAATTAGAGAGAAAGGACAAAAATAAATATTGGAAAAATAAAATATGGACAGTGTGCCGTAAATGGCAGAGAACTTAAGCTGAAAATTTACCTTTTTTTCAATTAAGATAGAATTTATCGAAGTAGAGGCATTAGGCCAACATCAAAAAAGAAAAAAAGGTTTTTTTTTGTCGAGCCTGGTGGCATACTTGTCACCACCCCGTTATAAAGGGGACGCTCATAGCATCCATCCATCCAATATATGATAAAAAGATGCGAGATGGTGGGACTTGGAGTGTTGAATAGATGAACGAACGGACACACAAACAGATGCACGGATGGACGCATGAACGGACGCAGGGGCGGATGCACGAAAGAACGCAGGTACGGGCGCACAAACAGACGCATGGACGGTCACACAGACGGACGCATGGACGGACGAATGCTTCGCCCCACTCTCCATCATTCACTCCGTGGATATGCTGCCATTTTTTTCTTATAAATATTTTTTCTTAATATAATCACGGTAGCTGGCAAAAATTGGTCAGAGGAGTGGCCAGAGACCAACACACGGTCCGACTACAACCCATTGAATACAGGTGGTGCAGGTAAAGAAGTAATTGAAGAATTCGCATCACGCAGATGGGTCTGCAGCACACTTACGGCGTGACATTTCAATCAGATAAAACCACTTGTGTAACCTCATGTGCAGGCAAGATGATGCAATAGGGCGAAATCAAAACTTTTCGTTCTTTGAGTTCAATCAAAACATCAGGCGTTTAAATGTCACCCCATGATCTTGCCATGATGTCATATGATTATTAAATATACCTGCTCTTGTACGGCTGGTAGTTTTGTAACTGCTTGTACACCGTATGGTGTTAAATGCAAAACAGCTGCTTCATTTCCTGTTGTTTTCCACGGTGAGCTGCCATTCGTGAGGCTTGCATGCATGTATGGTGACGCCAACTATTGATATGGCCGCAAACATTTTCTGGAAGATGATGAGGAATAAGAAGATGATGAAGAAATATAAGACGAGCGGCTTATAGGCGTGTATTACTGTTGCCGTTCAAGCGAGACACGACATACTACAAAAATCCCAAGGACAAAGTTTCATAAGGCTGCCATGGGGATTGTACAGATACGCCTAAGGCTTCCTGTCGAGAAACTTTGAGGTGTATAATCGCCGTCACGTACTAGGCGCGTGGACATAGCAAAGACAGGCTACAGCCGATGACAGCTTGCAAAAAATTAGCAGGTCCTTGTCCTCTGATTCACTAAGTCCTTGTCAACGGAAGTCCTTACCCACTGATTCCATATTTCGCTGCCTGCAGTCACTCAAGTAAGCGAGGGCACTTCAGTGACCTCGCGCGTTGGTTGTGAGTGGTACATAGAAGCCATCTCGAAGCCATAATCAGGTCTCAATGCATATGTTGATGGTGATGATTCCAATGTTAACAAATGTGAAGACACCATGGACTGTATTTCGTCTTTCGTTAAGAAGCTCGTAATTGGGTCGTCTCCCCTAATCGCTTTCGCGAACCTAGTATCTACGTGGTCAATTAGAACATGTGGTCGAAGGTCTCCAGGTGGCAGACGCATGTGAATCAGCGTAAAGGCGATCGAGCTTACCCTAATGACAGCTCAACCTCTTCACCGTCATGGACACACTCTATAGGCATGGCGCTTGGCTTGCTTGTCGGGCCTGCCATTACGTGCATGATTTCGGGTTCCGTCAAGTGTCCACTTTCACACACGCATCGCCCCAAGACGCGTTGACAGAGGGGCAGTCGGCTAGCGGTCGCTAATTATATACATCTTCTAGATGACGAGAAAAGGAAACTTTGTTCGCGATGGTTTCGTGCTTCACGAAACGGTTCTCCGTGACCGTTCGCTTTCGACGTTTCCCGTTACTCATTTCAACAAGGACGAACCGCTGCGTATTCGTAGCGTGCACGTAATGGGAGATCCTGCGGTGTCAGCCTATGCGGACGGGTGTACGCTATGTTCCTGACGACGGCATCTACGAGGAAAGTATACTTGGGCGCTTCTCAGAAAGGCAGTGGCATGTCACGAACGTCGCATTTGCTTGACACTTGGAAGGGGTCAGCTACTTCCATGACGTTTATACACACTGATTTTGAGCTGAGTCGTACTTGAATAAGGGCTATAGATTACTCGATGACAGGCACACGATAATTGCGGCACGATCAGTGCAAGGTGACGTAGACAAGGTGACGGGACGTACCGGAGTGCACGTTTCCTGCCTACTGGACTGAATCCACGTGTGGAAGATATATCCTTACGCTGCTCGATTTAAGCCATATGTGCTGTATAGCCTAGTTACTCTAAAGTAACTCTCTAGAAGGAGCCTCACGATTGCTTATAACACAATCTTGTTGCAGCGTCGAGCTTTTTCAGTTTAACTGCAGAAAAAGAAAGAAAGAGACTCTTGCTCGTGCTGTGAGATCTCCTTGACGTTCCCTGAACCGAAAAAACGTCGGTCACGGGTTTTGATAGGTGTTATGATCTCCACTCCCCAACATCATCGTAAAGCACCGCGGCTGCAGGACACGAGGCAAGCGACGCTCTAGTTACCGAATTTCGTCACGACTCTGTCGGAGGTATTCGCTCTAATTGATGGCGACGGCAGATGATCATACGAGGACATTGAAAACATTGAAAACACGTCCGGGGCGCGCGCAAGCTACGCATTTAAAGCAGGTGAATTCCACTCGAAACAGATAGCAGATTCTCGTGTAGCTGGACGGCGCTGTAGGTAACCTTTGTCGATAATTCAGCCAAGAGAAAATGCGACCCGTTTTGTTTACCGATAACATGCACTCGTTGAATATCCCAAGTAGACCAGGTTTCCGTTTTAAAATTGTGTACCATACGCGGTATGCTATAGGTTTGTCTTTTTGAGATTAGCCCGGCTTAAAATTCCGAACGTATGCGTGACCAACTTGTCAATACGTAGCTCTGTTCGAATATCCACCGGCGTGTCGTAACGGGACGCCGACTTGATAGGGGCGATAGATATACAGATCGAGGAGGTCAGCTGTACCCGAGGGGGAATGCTCGAGCTGTGTAATAATACTTGCTGGGGTTTTATGTGTCACTTTCACAATCGCCCCGCCGCGGTGGTCTATTGGCTAAGGTACTCGGCTGCTGACCCGCAGTTCGCGGTATCAAATCCTGGCTGCGGCGGCTTCATTTCTAATGGAGGCGGAAATGTTGTAGGCCCGTGTGTTCATATTTTGGTGCACGTTAAAGAACCCCAGGCGGTCGAAATTTCCGGAGCCCTCCACTACGGCGTTTCTCATAATGATATGGTGGTTTTGGGACGTTAAACCCCACATATCAACAAATCACTTTCACAATCTTAATACGAAGCACGCTGTCAAACTAAAGAATTAACATAGACCACTTGGGGTTTCTTGACATACACTTCTACCGGCGCACACTGGTGCTCATTGCATATCACCCCCATCGAAATGCTGTCGCCACGGCCGGGGCCCGAACCTTTGCTATCAACATGGAATCACACACTGGAAGCTGGCACTTTCCAGGGAACAGCTGCAATCATGGATCGAGGAAAAATGAAGGCTTTCCACATTTTCTGTGTAGGACTGTGTGCATGCCACCTTGCCCGTCAGCGGAGGAGTCGAGGAAGCTCAAACGCGTGCGACAATAATCGTGCGAGGTTCGTATGAACGTATAAAGCAATGACGGCTAAATAAAAGCGTTACAACATCGTAAACAGCAGCATGAGGACGTCAGAAGGGTAGACTCGCAAAGGCTTCATTTAATGCCACCCGCAACATGCAAAGGTGCAAAACAAGTGCAGGTGTTCAGGGTCAGTCGAGATTTTCCTGAATTTTACGACCTCAAAGTGTCCTGCGACACCAAGACGACAGCAAAGGAGTGCGCTGAGCGAGGTAATGCATCGCAAGAAAAAAGAAAGGTGTATAGGAACAACCTGACGTAAGTATAATATCTTGGAAACACACCCGTCCCAAACATCATGACGGCGTGAAGTGCTGGGCGTTGCTTAAGTGGTGGCACGGGAATCTGGCGTGCTCGGAGTGGCCTAATCGAGCGACCGCAGTGGGCCGTGTGAGAGAATCATGCGACGTGCGGGTCATGAGGTGCCCCTCGGCCAAGAGGGGGCTCTGAAGTCGTGACCCGCGAATGTATGGCATGCAGGCACGCGCACAGCGCGCGAGTAGGCGTACCCGGCCATTGTTCCACGAGACGCGGATCTTAGAGGTGACACCGGCGTTACGAAGTGAGCCTTAAACAGCACGGTCAATGGGAATGGCGAATGAAGAGAAAAAGATAGCCTATCTTACGTAGCCTACTTGGCTGGCTCTCAGAGGCGTAGATGTGGATCCTTAGTACTGTTGACTCACTTCTCGGAGACGCAACCTGTCCTCTTCCACGAGAGACACGCGGGCCATTACTGTAAGCTTCCATACGAGTCATACCTCGAGATCATTGATACCCTAAACTCAGCTCAGAACAGATCCCTGTTGTCACAACGGATTCAAGTAGCACTGCGGGAAAAGAAAAAAAAAAGCAAAGGGGATAGGGGGCCACCGTGCATTTGAATAAATGTTGCTTAAAACTTGATTTTAACAAAACCGCATGAATCTTTCTCAATTTCGACTACGAAAAGCTATAAACCTATACGATCTCTCCACATGTCCGAGCGCGCACTGTATATTTTGAAGTCTTTTTGAAGTGTACAGTCTAGTCACTTTTGTCACGCAGAAGTGCTTTTTGGCTACAGGTTATACACCTTTTCACAGGAAGGAAGAAGAACACCGCCATGATGGGCTGTGCGCGGGAGTAGAAAGGCCAAGGGCGCAGCGTTGCCAGTGCATTTTCGAGGGGACGCGCCAATTTGCACAGCCCAAGGAGGGCTATGGCGGCGCCCAGGGAGGCGTTCATGAAAAGGTGTATAGACATCGGCTACTGCGTCGTGACGTGACATGGCGCAGCACAACCTACTCTCTTCAGGCCAAGCATCGAATCCGCTTCCGGCCGCATTTTCAATGGAGGCGAAAATGCTGTAGGCCCATGTGATCAGATTGGGGTGCACGGTAAAGAACCCCAGGCGCTCGAAATTTCCGTAGCCCTCCACTACGGCGTCTCTCATAATCATATGGTGGTTTTGGGACGTTAAACCCCACATATATACCACGTTGGCTGCCTTTATACACATAATTAAATACGTAATTTATTTCTCCATGTGGTTTCTCCACTACTACCATTCCGAGCACAGCTGAGGGAGGGCCTCACCATACATAGATGCGCTCTACAAATAACAAACTGCCAACAGCGGCGACACGTGCACGATGTACAGCCCTTAGTACCAGCCTGCTCTGCCTACAAGAGGCGCTTCTCATCAGCGCTTTCACTACGCACGAACCTTGTTGTGGTCATCCACTGCGGCCGCACCGCAGGAATCTTGATTACTTAGCAAGTGCCTGTTTACTACAAATAATCTTGCTCCTAGAAATGCCAGCCTCGATTCGCAAAACATTCGAATTTGTTGCTATCGCATTCATTGCTTCGCCCTTTTGGCGAAACTGTGACTTTCTTCTAAACACAAATAGGTAGCTAGTTCAAAACAGGGCCGGCTAGTGCCTCTGGCTCGCTTACGCAAACATTGTTGTGGCTAGAAGTTCTGTGTGTTTGTTTCATAAGCAATTACTGAAGAAGGGGAATTCTTCGACTTGCTCTCTTTTGTTAGACACAAATAATAAAGCGAATAATAGACAACAAATAAAGAACAAATCCAGGAAAAAATAGGTCACATTATTTGTTGTTTTCTTAACTAAGTACTGTATGTTTTACCTAATTCGAAAAAAATTGAAGAGAACGAAAAACTACTTTTTCCTTCAATGGGACCTGAACCCACAACTTTTGAGTTTCGCGTCCGATGTTCTGCCAATTGAGGTTTTTCTTTATTTCGAAAGTCTGCGGCTAGGCATAATGATTTTTTATTCAAAAATGCACATACAAGTTTTCTTGGTGTACGAAGTCTAGTACAGAACGGTGGTGTGTTCCACGAAACCAGCGGTCACAGTCGGGTGGTCAAGCCAGGCCTGAGACTTGTTGCACAGGGGTGACGGCGATGACTTAATTGTACACCAGTGCAGGTCCACAGTAAGTTTGAGGCAATTACATCTTGGATTGGGGCGTCACAAAATGGGCATGATGTGCCATACGGGCCTCGGTACTATTGTTCCCAAGGGGTGGTCACGGATGGGGTAAGCGCAACCCACACACGAAGCCTTCGCAACGTAACCTCCTCTCAGCGGGTTAAAACACCAGGGGGAGGTCTGATCCACACGGAGGTATTAGAGCTCGTGTGGCCCGTCGGAGGCTTTCTTTTTCCCGGAGCATGTGTTCTTGAGCGTCCTCAGGAAAAGGCGGTAGTGGGTATGGTGTAACTTGAGGGTGGGTTGCCAAATCAGCTTTGACAAGGTCCGGCAAAGCGGCCCGTGGAACCCACTGAACACGTATTTGCACAGATGCGGAGGCAGCAAGAATAGTATTCAAGAGTGACGTAGAGCGATACACTCGTCGTACATCGTGAATAGATTGTGTCGAGTCCGTACGAGTGATGAGCTGAGAGCATCTGCCTGGTTGTAGAAAAGGTAGCAGCGCTGCCAGTCCATCACGTATGGCGGCCAGCTCAGCAAGGTGAGCCGGTGGTGCAGGATCCGCAACATGTGAGCATGTCTGGCCAGCCTCTGGTATTAATGGACATACAAGCGCGGTATGAATGGTGGCGCCGCTCACACTGGCATCCGTATAAGCGACGTCAGTAGCGGCATCTAGGTTATCTGTACGAAGCAGGTGGGATACTTGGGCGTTCGCCTGGCGTGGAACCGGGCTGTAAAGGCGACCAAGGGGTTTGTTTTCGGTCAGTTGCATTTTGTTCCACGGGGCAATAGTGGTCGTCTCTGAAAGTGTGTGGTGAACTTCTTTGCCCACGTAACGCACCAATGCAGCAGCTGAACAGAACGTTGATGACTTGAGGTTGCGCGCACAGCGACGCTGATGTACTAATTCATCAATTGTGTTTAGTTGGGACTCCTGTTGAAGTACGGTCAGTGGAGTGATGTGTGGCAGTCCAGTTGTGGCGCACATGGCTTCGTTGTTGATGACCTTTAGACATGCCCACTTTGGAAGCGTGAAGTGATGAAACTGAGCGCGGTAAACGAGCCTTGGCTGCAATATCGCACGGCCAAGGAGGCGAGCCATGTTGGAGGTAGCACCACCAGATTTCTTCGCAATCCTTCGCATGAGGTGTATTGTTTCTGATGCCTGCTGCTTGACACTATTGACCCAAGGTCCTGCAGGTCCGGTGGCGTGAATTTTCAGGCCAAGCACGTGGAGATTTGAGGCTTCGAGTAGTGGCTGCTGATCCAAGATTAACTGCAGAGGCCGGACTTCCACTTTACGACGTCCATACTTGTTCGCAACCGACATGAACGTCCACACTTGTTCGCAAACGACATGAGCTTCGATAGAGTGCTCTCCCTCGTCCACTTTGTAGGGCATTTAAGAGCGTTTAATCACTGTGAGTGTAGCCAGTGGCGCCACTTGAAGCCCGCGCGGCGAGTGTGGAACACTCTTTTCGCTAAAGGCCGTCACGGGGCACGGGTTGTTCACTTGACTCACTCGACACTGTGACTATAAGCAGCGTTAAAGACTTATTTAAGAAAGTCGTACTAGAAGAACGGTCTACTTAACAAGAAGAGAAGGGTTTTGAAGGGACGACGAAGCTACAAGAATATCGGGGAAGCTCCGTCAGGTTATTTCTCGGGTGATCTAGTCTGATAATAAGATCAGCGAAACACTAAATGATAGGATGCGATTCCTAATCGCTTCAAGCCTCTATATTCATCTGAGCTTCTGTCTTGTTAGGATGCGACGAGTTTATTCTCGCGAGATCTTGTCAATAATACGATTAAGGCGTAGTGATTCGCATTCCTGGTCCTGGTAGGCACGTGAGGGCAAAAATATGCCGATTCGAGAAGTGACGGGCCCTCGTTACGATAACGACGTTTAGCGGCTAACCCTTTTGACTCTGCTCGATGACACAGAGGCCGATTTCGCCTGGGTCAATTGACATGGTGGAATTAACGCAATCCTCTATCCTTCCCAACCCTTGTCGTTTAAGGAAGACCGACATCATAGTATAGGAGTGGACGTAGTGGCTAAAGGAGTTGTAGTCTGTCGACCGGAGGGTCCCACGAACTGCGTTCCAAGCTTTTTGACGGCACAAAGGTCCTTGGAAGCAGTTGTGTTTGGATACAGGTTGAGGCAATCCCACCCGAAGCAACCGACAGGATTAGGCCCGCGGTGGCCCTGAATCTGCGGCCGTCCTTTAATTGCCGGCGGCGTCGAGTTTGTTACCCTGCGAAGCAACGAAGCGAACACCTCCCTTGTTGCCAGTGCGACGGCGCTGTTTCAAGTGTGGGAACTGGCAGTCAGCAGACAAACAATCCACCTCCGGCGACCGGGATTAATGGCGCGGCTATTAGCCCCCGCAAGCTCACAGTTGTCGCACGTTCTTCTCTAGTTCTCTCACGCGTAGTTCGAGTGGTGGCGTGCCCGATTCTGAAGCCCCCGACTGTCACGCACGTCCTGACCATCGGCGAGTGCTCAGCACCACCGCTCTGGGATGACTACCAAAATTACCTCACCCATCAGTGCACATACAAAACATCCCGACAAACCTCGGGGCACCGTCATGAAGTATGCCTTCCCACTGTTCTGGGGTGCGGGTGGATCGAAGGATTGGTGGGAGGGGAGGGAAATAATTGGTTGTTCATGCATATGCTAAGCCTGCTTACCGACTATACTTACGATACTATGGGCTGCTGACCCGAAGGTCACGGTTTCGATTGCAGCCGAGCCTCGCATTTTGGTGGAGGCAAAATCCTATATAGAGGCCCGATTACCACGCGATGTCAGTACAGGTTCAAGAACACCAGATGATCTAAATATCCGGAGGCCTCCACTACGGCGGCTCTCATAATCATATGTTGGTTACGGGATGCGAAACCCCAGATAATATTTTTACATTGCCGCGCAGCGTGTATGAATCAGCGAAAAGCTAGCGGTATAATGTTCTGTCCGTTCGCAGCTGCAAAGGCTTCGCCGCACTCGAGACCAAGAATGTGGCAAGTTGTGGGGGAGATGAAGTGATTTAACAATACCTACAGTCTCTTACTGAAACGTAAACCACCTAAATATAACAGTTACATAAATAAACTTATTAAAAATACATTGGCAGGAGTCTCCTGAGCCTATTACGGTGAAACGACCGTCATGACAAATGAATGGTCGCTTCGTGCTTCGAACAAAAGCAATAAGAGCCCTTCATGGTTCAGAGGACTCTTGAACATGCCCCCTTCGTTCTCTCGCCAATTTTTCCATGTAATTTGCAAACCTCGCCGCAGCAATGGACGGCTCGTTCTCAGAAAGCGACGTCAGACGGCTTATTGCCGCAATCTTTCTGGGCGTCACCAGTGCCGCTGCACTGGAGGTTCAACTGGTAAGGTGTGGTGGGCGTGGCGCCTCAGGTTGGGTTATCCCGGCGCGCATGCTTTGCCGAATTTGTTCCGCCGGATAATCTGTTCGCATCGATAACATCGATCCCTATACTTCGTGCTAACCAGGTGAAAGCCCTATGCACTTCTGTCAGCTTTACATAGGTACGAATTTACGAGTTCTATGCAGCTTAGTGATATTTTACTCACTGGCGATAGCCAGTGAGTAAAATATCACTAAGCTGCATAGAACTAAAAGCTGTGTTTTTATAACGATGCCCATTCAGGAATATACTCCAGGTATTCTTTAGTAATAGTTGGTTCCAGGAACACATTAACTCATTATAATGAGTTAATCCATTACTCATTAGAATGAGTAACTCATTATAATGAGTAACTCATTAGAATGAGTTAACTCTTTAGAATGAGTTAACACAACCTGCATACAGCTCCCCTACACAACCTGGTGTGGCATCACCAATAGACCTATGTCGTGTCGTGCTATCCAGATTTCACGAAGTGTAAGAAATGAAGCCCATAGGTAACGTGCATGCAGTACGCCTTCGCCATGAGCCGTATCTTTTATCGCAATCATGGTGGACGATTTGAAATCAACATGACCAATTTCGAAAAGGTTGTTTTGTGACACGATCGCTATTTAGTTCTGCCCCCGGATGCGTCATGCCAACGCTCACACAGACATTCGATAACGATGATGACTTTGGTGGCGTTGACGAAGGCGTGGGAACGTGCGAGTGGAAGCGAGCCAATAATTGCATGCCCATTAGCGTGTGAAAGTGGATGCACAACGTAAATGGTAACTTGCGTTGCGTAGCAACACCGTGTAGCTTCATTATACCTTGACACGTGTTTCAACTTGCGCGATGGGTGGATATGCAAGAATGTAGATTGCTTGGGAAACTCCCTCCGCTGTACGGGTGGGCTAGAGCACGAGGGACATATTTGTATATAAGTTCGTTATGAGTCTTATGACACCATTCGCACTATAGTCTACTGCGTTGTGACACTATGTGTCATGAAACAGTATCATCATCATCATCATGACAACGTCCACTGCAGGACAAAGGCCTCTCCCATGTTCCACCAGTTAACCCGGTCCTGTGCTTGCTGCTGCCAATTTATACCCGCAAACTTATTAATCTCATCTGCCCACCTAACCTTCTGTCTCCCCCTAACCCGCTTGCCTTCTCTGGGAATCTAGTTAGTTACCGTTAATGACCAGCGGTTATCCTGTCTACGTGCTACATGCCCGGCCCATGTCCATTTATTCTTGATTTCAGCTATGATATCCTTAACCCCGGTTTGTTTTCTAATCCACTCTGCCCTCTTCTTGTCTCTTAAGGTTACACCTACCTTTTTTCTTTCCATTGCTCGCTGCGTCGTCCTCAATTTAAGCTGAACCCTCTTTGTAAGTCTCCAGGTTTCTGATCCGTAGCTATGTACCGGCAAGATGCAGCTGTTATACACCCTTCTCTTGAGGGATAGTGGCAATCTATCTGTACGAAACAGTATATATTTGTGCGAACCTAGACCAGTGCGAGACTACCGAAGCTCGTGGGCTTGATCCCGGCCATGGTGGTATCATTTCGATGGAGGCAAAATAGTAGATTGATTGATTGATTGATTGATTGATATGTGGGGTTTAACGTCCCAGAACCACATATGATTATGAGAGACGCCGCAGTGGAGGGCTCCGGAAATTTCGACCACCTGGGGTTCTTTAACATGCGCCCAAATCTGGGCACACGGGCCTACGACATTTCCCGGCTACGGCCGGGCATTCGATCTTGGCCGCAGCCGGGATTCGATCCCGCGACCTGCGGCTCAGCAGCCGAGTACCTTAGCCACTAGACCACCACGGCGGGGTGCGAAATGGTAGAGGCCCATGCGATGTTGATGCACGTTGAAGAACGCCAGATGGTCCAAATGTTGGGAGCCTCCGTGCACTACAGCGTCTATCATAATCATATCATGGTTTTGGGACGTAAAACGCCAAGTAATATTATCAAACTGTAGACTAGTACACAGCCAAACGCACGTGTTTCTAAACACTGTGTCACGGAACGCATATGTGCGAGGCAATGTGATAAACAGATACGTCTAAACCAGGAGTGGGTGAATATTTAAAAATCTTGAACAACAAATCGAATGCCATTCTATTCGTGTGGGTACTCTAATGCAATAGAGCTTATTAAAAAACAATACGTTGCGAATAATTTTCAAAAATAGATACCGATGATACGATGCACGCATGCAGACCAAGGTTTATAGCGGCGCTATCGATGCTAGATTGAGCACAGGATGAAGACGTTTTTTTTTTAACTGCAGTGTCGCCGATGTGACAGTGAAATGATCCAACTGTTTCCATCATGACATTCGTGATGACGACTAATTAAGATTCCCTAATATTTTTGCATTCGTCTTATTTGATATCTGTTTACAAAGTGCCACATTGAATACTCACTTCTGTATTTCAACTGGTAGTTACAAAAGATTCCCACCCGCGTATTCTAGAACGCCCCTTCCCTCAACGCTCCACCTTCACTCACGAAAGCCGATAAAAGCGCCATCTCTAGGCAGAGAAAGTCACTGCATATCAGTGATAATTTGCTGCTATTCTTGAGTAGCGCAGCGTCATTTTCAGCCGAGCAGCGGTGCAATGAGCAGCTCTGTCAAGCGAAGGGTGGAAGTCGAGTCAAGGAGCGTTTGTGAATACGGGGGTAAGGCTCTAGTTGCGCCCGGAGTACGAGCTTGCGTCAGTTTACATAGCAGTGGCATTTTTGTCGGTTAAAGTAATCGTAATGTTCATTTAACAAATTTTGCGAATATTTCTTTTAAATAACTTCTTAGGCTACTTCGAAAATGGTTATGTTAGCATTCTAGGGCTGCTTCGAAAAATTGCTGCCTTACTATTTGAATTTGAATAGTATTTGACTCACATTCGATTCGGTTCTAATATTCACCATATGCACATTCTTAGTCTAAAGACCACATAAGAGAGAGGGAGAAGACAGTCTTGTTTAATTAAATTTTCTATAGCGTTGTTTGATACACGTAATTATGCAGATCTTGCTTGCTTGCGGGGCGGAATTACAAGGTTATCAGATGCTGTGACTTTAGAAACATTGTTTAGCGCGAGAAAGAGCGATTACTTCATTTCCATCAAGGCCTCTGCGGCCCTCATGAAAGGTCACAGCGTTGTTCATTTTCCTACATGATTGATGATTCAAATTTAGCAGGGTGCGGCATACGAAGTGTGGCCTACCGTATTCGCCCAGTCGCAAGCGGTAGCCAGGTGGGGTACCCATATGGTACCCACCGCCAAAGAATACACATTCCACATTTTCTCGCTTATACCCCGCACTATATACCAGAAAAATGTGCCTAAAAATTCCTTGTGAAATGAGGCGTTTTAGAATTGCACTCTTTTATAAAACAGGAGAGCGGTCACGACAAGTCAAGGGGTAATGGTGGAACCAGCCTGTGTACCCAACCAACCAAACGTCGTCTTCTTCACAGACTGAGTGTTACGCCCTGCCTATCTGAGTAGCACTCATCTTCTTAACGCTAAGGGTGGGGGCTATATGCAGGGGCGAGTTATATGCGATAATGTACGGTAGAAATGAGTCAGCCAGTCCAGCAACGCTATCAGTGTCATGTACTGAGACGGGAATTAAACACTGCGCATAACACTCACGCGCTTTTGCTGTGCAACACCTTGAACCTGTTTCACAAATGGAATGATAACGGGCGTCATACGATGGTAAACACGGTATTCATACCCATTCTACTAGTGCACTTCTGAGTTTACCTTCAGGCTGATTGATCCTCTTGTTTGTTCACCACGCATTGCCTGTGCCGTGACAAATGGGGTCGTGACAATAGTTCTCACTGAAGGGCAATGGTAGTGGCGCCTACGGCAGCGTCTTAAAAAAACAGAGAAAGCATTTGTTGTTTTGCTTGTTTTTGGCCATATCTCTATGAAATATTCCGGGGCAACTAAAGTGGTCTCGTGATGGCTAATGTCTTTGTCCCACGCTCTGTAGCATTCATCGCGTAAAGGTCCAGTTGTGCTTGCTTTTGTGATGTTTTGATATATTTTCTGCTGTCGGCGCCAATTTTCGGAACGACAGCTATTTGGCAGAGGCTTTCTGCCGCCTACAAGGGGAGGATGAGATGGCTAGTGACCTCAGCAGGATACATGAAAGCTTTGTGTTGAACGAGTAAATTGGTGAACCATACTAGACTAGCCGGGTCACTCAATACTTCTTTCAACCATGCTTGTTCGCAGTACAACACATGCACGCACGCGCACACACACACATGCACAGACAGACAGACACACACACACACACAGACAGGCAGACAGACAGAGAGACAGAGAGACAGACAGACAGATACAGACACGGACAGACACAGACAGACACAGACAGACACAGACAGACAGACACAGACAGACAGACACAGACAGACAGACACAGACAGACAGACAGACAGACAGACAGACAGACAGACAGACACAGACAGAGACAGACAGACACAGACAGGCGGACAGACAGAGACAGACGGACAGACACAGACAGACAGACAGACACAGACAGACAGACACAGACAGACAGACACAGACAGACACAGACAGACAGACAGACAGACAGACAGACAGACAGACAGAGACAGACAGAGACAGACAGAGACAGACAGACAGACACAGACAGACAGACAGACAGACACAGACAGACAGACACAAACAGACACAGACAGACAGACACAGACAGACAGAGACAGACAGACAGACACAGACAGACAGACACAGACAGACAGACAGACAGACAGACAGACAGACAGACAGACAGACAGACACACACACAACAACAACAACAAGCCGAGATTACCCGCAACTATTTGTCTCGTGTACAAATCGTGGCACCCGTGCTAGTTTGTGGCGGGGCACGTGTCTCGCGTCACAAATCACTCGTCACACTATTCGTTCACGTCACGCTCGTCGCTCACTTCACACGCCAGCAGGCTGAGTTAGCTTGTCGTACACAGGCGAGAATCGTCCGGCCTGAACCTCTCATGCATTGATATCAGGGATGATTCAGCTCGTGTTGATCATCCCTGTTTCTCGAATAAAAGCAATCAACACTCGCTAAACTTTCTTTCTGATTACTTGCTGTGGGTGCTCCGAATAACACAATGTCTTCGAAAATCACGGGTGTGAAACATCTTTTTATTTTTTTGGCATGTGGACTATCCATCTTCTTTCATATCAAGCTTCAGGTATACTCCTTTCAGGTATACTCAGGCAAGATAAATTTTTCTTTTTTTTACAGAATAGTACTTCGGTTATCGTTTTCAAGCATAGCTTGTACGGCCTCACAAATGACGCTAGCATTGTAGGTGTGACCGCAAGAAAACCCGCCCCAGCGAGCGCAAAGAAAGGTGTCCCAGGAAGGTGCGCTGGTGACATGTCCCGTTTTTCGATAACTTGTGCCGTCTCGATATGGAAGTCTTGTCTCTTATCAAGGCGACTTGTAATTTCGCGCTGCAACATTTCATTTCTGCCTATAGATATGAATGCATGTACCTTGTTGTTGCCTCTAGAAAGTGTCTTGTTGATCATCTTAGCTCGTGGATAAATGTCCGATTCCCAGCATTCCCAGCAGAGTGATAATGTTAGGAAGAATCATTGGGCAATGTAAAATAAAAAAAAGAAAGAAGTAAATAAAGAGAAAAAGAAAAGAAACAAGGAAAGAGAAAAGAAAGGAAGAAAATTGATGAAAGCAAAAAAAGAGAAAAGAGAAAGAAAAAAATAAAGATTGATTGATTGAGTTGTGGGGTTTACCGTCCCAAAACCACCATTTGATTATGAGAGACGCCGTAGCGGAGGGCTCCGGAAATTTGGACCACCTGGGGTTCTTTAACGTGCACCCAAATCTGAGCACACGGGCCTACAACATTTCCGCCTCCATCGGAAATGCAGCCGCCGCAGCCGGGATTCGAACCCGCGACCTGCGGGTCAGCAGCCGAGTACCTTAGCCACTAGACCACCGCGGCGGGGCAAAAAAAATAAAGAAGGAAAGAAAGATGTAACGAGTCAGATACGCAAGCGCCCAGCTTCGCGTGCTGCCATTTTTTGAATAAGGGATAGGACTTCTAAATTTTTGTTATAGTTAATCTGTACAACCTTTGGTGTACTCTTGCCACCGAGCGCAATTCAATGTGTTTTTCTTTACTCAAGAAATAATGGTGACTTGCGGAGCATCGTTACGATGCGCCAATGCTTCACTGTGTGTCAAGAATTGCTTGTCCACAGTTGCTTATGGAGAAAAAAAGATCTACTCAGAAAGTTCGAGAAATATCTCCTCCTTTTAAGGAAGCATCATAAAAAAACAGGGTTCTGTTAGAACGAGTTTCGGCGTACAAGACAACTGAGTTGCGTCACTCTTTATAGTTCCGGTCGAATCATAACAGATGCCGCAGAATAAATACTTGCCGCACGATTAGTTTCCAAGATCTACAGCGTTTGGCGGTGGTAGTGTACGTTAAAAGATAAACACAGCGTCTTTCAAAAATGTTAGCTTTGATTGCATTATAAAGCCTGAACTCTTTTCAACTTCTTTTTAGGTTAAAAGCCTTAGTTGGATAGCATCATGGCTCATCAAACTCTGAAGTGACCGTCGGAGTCAACATGAGTAGAACAAAATATAATTAATTAAATGTTTGTACTACTACAAAAAATGATAATCGTACGGTTACGTTACCATATGACGTGATCTTGACGTCATATACGGCCGAAATTTGTAGCGTCATTGTGACATCACGTTACCGGCCGTCACATGATGAACGAGTAGTGATGACACTACATCGTCGCTTGAACAAAACTGAGCCTATAACGCCAGATGCACTGCATACCCACGTTATGTGCAGAAATTTTGGAGGCGGGCATGGGTATAGCAAAATTTTTTCTAGAAGGGGGGGGGGGGTTGGGAGTTCAATCACACTACATGCATGTTCGTGCGTGCGTTTGGAAGTGTGAGTATTTATAAACGCGTTCAAAATTGAAAAATAGAGGGTCCCCCCCCCCCTGCTTCGGGATCAATACAATCGACTGAGATGATAAAAAAAGATGGCTGCCCCCTTCGAGTTGCCTTAACTCATAGAGGACCATGTGGCTTCAACTATACAAGGTCGTCCGGCTGACACCACAGCACAAACAAGTGGTCAGGTGGCCTCGCAGCCTGTATACGGCGAGTCTTTGCCGGCTTACGCGGAAGCTTATAGAGCCGAAAGAGTCGGAAAACAACCGTTTGAGACCAATCGCACACGTGGATAGAGTGTGTGAAAGTTGTCCCAGCTGAAGCAGCGTGGTATCCTTGGCCTAGCAGAATTACTGCCAGGATGAGACTGTGCCAGGACCTCCGTTTGCGTTCCTCCCGTAATTGCGCGATTTTCGTCTTTTTTTTTCTCGGGCTCGATCCGGGAGAGACGTAGCACGTGGCGCCTAATAAACTCTCGATTATCGGACGAAAAACTTTCGTCCGGAAAGCTTACGCCAACATGCCCTACACCGTATATTGCCTTATTGCAGCGGTGGTGTTATGGGGATGTTCCCACCAGCACGCACTGAAAACGTTTGGCACTGTTGTGGGTTCCTGGAGATTATAGTGGTGAAATATCGGTCCAGTCACGTTGGTCTGCAAACCTGACGTTGGCGTAACCTGACCCTGATTGGTGAACTCATTAAGCAGAGTAATTCGAGAAAAATAATTTTCAAATATTACAGATCGCAAAAACAAACGCGTGCATGTGTGCGCGTACGTGAGCCAAAGATCGAAACATCGCAAACGACAGAAGAAAAGACGCCACAAGAGTCACCACAAGAGACGCCACGAGAAACATCTCAGACGCTGACCACACTTGTGTTGCTTCTCTTCTCTTGTGTCCGTGCATGTACGCTCAGGTTGCTTCCTTGGACAGTGAATTCTATCTGACTATAGCTTAACTCCTTGTTGTTCCAACAAAAAGAGAGTGAGTGAGTGAACAACTTTATTCACTTCCTGCAGGTTACCGGGCTGGGTTCCCACCTAGGAGCTGGTTGAGAGACCATGTCTCTCAGCAATTTTTTTGGCCTGCTGGATCGCCCAGAGTTGATTATTTAGTCCTGAGCTGAGCAGCGCGGTCCGCCAACGCTCCCGTAGGTCCTCATTGAACGCCACGTCTCTCGTTTTGCCATTAAGTGCTGGACACTCCCAAAGAATATGCGCTAATGTGGCCCTATTACTACAATACTTGTGCGAATTGGTCATATACAAGTCGGGGTAAATGTGTTTCATAATTACGGGATTAATGTAGGTGCCTGTTTCTAATTGCCGCCATTGAACGAACTGGGCCCGGTTGAGCATGGGGTGAGGCGGGGAGTATTCCAGTCGTTGAAGTCTATATTGTTGGATAATGTCGTTGAATTCGATAAGTCTATGCCCCCACTCCCACTCCTCCACAAGAGGGTCCGTACGGGTGGTGTCAACCACTGACATTGCCCTGAACGTGAGACCTCGAGCCACGTCGTGCACCACCTCGTTAAGATTGACCTCCGTATGGTCGACGGGTGTGTGGACGGGAAACCAGAAAATGCATGCAACTTGGTCGTCAGAGCGGGTAAAGAGAAAAAAAAAAACTTGTGCACTTTTCTTGAACTGAGGCTAATCACTATTACTTGTCGTAATCACCACTGCATACACTGATTACGCGTTCGTCGACCGCTCTCCCACGGCGGCTGTCTGTGTGAGTTTATCCGGTGATGCGCATGGAACGTAAAAACGGTGCCAGACTGTGCCTATCTCGTGGTGGAAACATACTCATGGCACGCGTTCATTGCGACGACTCATTCATTCATCGCGTGGTCACTGACGAAAGGATCGTCGAGGAAATGGCGGGCGCGTGCTGGAATCACAGCACTCGCGTGCGAACGTGATTTCGCGGCCATTCACAGAACTCTCCGCGCGCCCACCTCGGTATATATGCTAATCGGGCAGGTGCGGAATCCAAGGTCACGAGCAGCGACAATGCCGATGCTATCGAGAGGTGATGAAACCAAGCAAGGCGGCTCCGCGTTTCTTCTCAGTCATGGCCCAGGGGACTCGCACAAGTGAAACGAAGAATTTTCACAGCGGACGTTCCACCTCCTTTATTTATTTTGTTTTAGCCCGAGCTATTATGAGCTCATCATGACGGATTCTGGTGGCGATGATCACCGCCGTAGTCCGTCGCAGCTATCGCGCACAATACAAAAAAGAAAAGAAAAGAAGGAAGTATTCAAACCGGAACCAAACCCAGATATTCTGCGTGGCAGTCAAATATTCTTCCACAGAGAAACACCAGGGCTTTAAGCTTCTTCAGAATAGGTGTCATGTATAGGTCGAGAAATCCTAAACAGATGTGACATTGCGTGGCAGAAGAGTAAAATCACACCTGACAAATGGATGTTGAAAGACTAGACAGAAAGAGAGAGAGAGAGATAGTTAGGCGGCCAGAAATCTTGTTATTCCTAACATGCAGCGCAGTTCCAGGGAAAGATGAAAGAGCGGCCTTTCTAGAGCATTCTTGAAAATTCTTGTGTAACAAGGACATTTGCAGTGTACCCACTACGCAATACATTATCATAATTCGCTATGCCATCCTTTGCCATTCTTCGAAGAAGCGTGGTGCCAGCTCTCATCAAGTCATCTTCAGCATCACTATAAGCCTAACCAGGATTCATGTTAATACTCACGTCTACTCACAGGCATTCCAAAGCCATGTCGTTCATACGATGTTTCAATATTTGTTCATCAGAGGCGTGAATTGCGAAGGGGAAAGTGTCTTGACCTCTCCCCAGAAACTCTTCCAGGGAAGTTATTCGTAAATATGTATTATGCTGTCATCGCTTTCAGCAAAATAGCCTTACTGGTTCGCAATCACTCAAAACTCGTTTTCGAAGATTCATCGTCAAATAGCCCCAAGAAGAGCGCCGATTACGTGGGATATCGGTGTTAAAAAGCACTGACATTGAAGTGTGAGTCAGAGTGAGTCCAGCTCAGAAAATTTTTTGTGAGTCTGAGTCAGAGTGGATTCGAAGCTCGAAACATATTTCATGAGCCTGAGTGAGTTCCGTAAGTTTTGCTGACGTAATGCCCGCCACACACTTGCAAGAATTCTTGTGAAATTTTTTTATGCTGGGGCTGACAACAAAGAATTATGACTGAAGCTTTTCTAATGGATTGTAGGTTTCGACGACCTACTAGTTACACAGTTCGCATCCTGTGACGCCTGGTTGTTCCTTTGCCGTTCTGAAACATTTTTTTTATCCATATCAACGCGATTCCTTTCTCGACATGAAGCCTGCTTAGGGTCATTTTGCAACAGAGTTTCTAGCACCGGCGTAGCTCAGTAGTAGAATAGTGGGCTGGCACGCAGCGGACCCGCGTTCGAATCCCATTGTGTACTTGGTGTTTTCATTTACTTTGTTTCTTATTTCATGCGATAATGGTTACGGAAACCGGTGGTGGCGGCAGTGGAGAACTACGGTGCGCCGCACGACCATTGTTGTGATCTAATAAGTTTTCGCTGTAAAACCAGGGCAGTTTATTGAAGACTTTACAGGCGTTCACCTTTGCTTGAGATGGCCCGAAAGTCAAAGCCATCCGGTGTGGCGGTTACCGTGCAGTTTATGCAACACCAACGCAGTTTTGTTTATACTTTATTCAGGGAAACGCTGCATTGATGAAGTAAAAGTGGAGGTGATGACCCTTTGGAATTTATTGATTCATTTCTCACACCCCGATTCTTCGTTCAAGGCCTCGTTCGCTTGAGGCACGTAAAGAATTCACCTTAACAATTCTGATACAATACAATCACCACATGTCGTGGTTCACGCTTTGAGCACAATGAACTCAACGCTGTAAAAGGTACAACTGCACTTATAAATGCATTGAGGAGTTGCTGTCCATCGTAGATATACAGCAATAAAAGTGCGTTGTGATGAGTCGAAGGACAGCCAATAGCAAGGCACCACGTAAATATTTATAGCTGTTTGCAGCTCGCAAGGTACGCCAGGCTCTCTTGACTCTCAACCGGGTCACAGGAGAAAGGGAGTCTTTCGAGTGATACAATTAACTATTTCGTTACCACAACCCATTCAAATCAATCACCACCGATCGACGCTTTGGATCGTCGATTTTGGCTCCCTTAGCTTGTTTCTCCTGCACCCAGCCCTTTTTAGTAGTTAGTACAGACACTCAAGTGTCAGAATAAATTTGAATGTGCCCGTTTTGGCGACATATTGATTGTTAACAGACTTTTGCGCGAACCAATGTGCGTGTGTTAGGAAAATACACTTGGCTGGTGAACATGACAGAAGTGTGTGTCCTTCGTGCTTATGCTAAAATACCATCAAAGTGTTGTATTCAAAAGAACGTTTACAAGCCAGATATCAAATTAAGGTGCAAGCTTCGCAATCTGACAGCGCCAAGCAGTGATAAATGCCAGAAACTTATACCGGCCTTTCACTAGAGAGCTAATGCTGGGAGGCAGAGAAAATTCATTTTACAAAACAATAACTCTGAAGGTCCGCCGCATGGTATAAAGTGTGGAGGTAGCTTTATCAAACAGTGTTTAGCAGCTTTGGTTTCGCTCCTATTGTTGATATCAGACACAGGGCCGCATCTGGAGTCACTAGTCGCTCTTATGCCTAGTTCAGACTGAAACATCCGCTTTCTACAGCGACCGAAATTCCCCTGCCGCCGAAACGCAGCGTCGTTCGCAGTGGACGCGCCCCCGCGCCGCCGAATATGTCATCTACTACGGGGCGAACGCGGGATGGATGCGCTGTCACCCGGTTGTCGCGGCTCGCAAGCGCTACCTACGCTATCCGGTGTTGTATACTTCGACGATTCTCGTACGCAAGAAGCAAGAAAAAGACAGTACTGCTTACTTTGCTTGCAAGTGGCTGTCTTGTAATGCACGAAGAGCAGACAAAGCACCGACGCATGGCGTTGGTGGGTTTGTTTCGCTCTGCAAGACCGCAACAAGCTCGGGTCACGCCAACAGCAAGCTCGGTCAACTCTTTCACTTAATACGGAGGCGAAGTAGGCACAGAGTAGGTTAAGCTCCCGTTGGTTTTCAACATTCAGTTTACGACGCGCACTGTGGCTTAACAAGTGAGTTGGGCTTGGCCGCCATTTTTCAAAATTCCTTGACTAGCGTTCTTATGGTCCGCAGTGACCGATTCGGCGGCAGAGGCCGCCAAATTCGGTCCGAGAGCGATCGGCGCGGAAAGGGCCCTTTCGGCGGATCTCGCCGCCGCCGAACCGGATTCGTAGCACTTTCGGCAGCCGGAATGCTCAGTGTGAACGCGGCCTTATGGGCGGCGGCGGCATCACGCAGGCATGGGTGCGCACCTGCACTGCAAAAAAACACGCACCACTGGAAACTGTCTTGCCGCTGCAACCCGAACTGAGTGAAGACGAGCTTAGAAGTCCGAGGATGACAGCAGCTCAGCGTCAAGTTTTATGGAGACGGCATTTTGCGTCCGCCTGATATATCTGCAAGCCGTTATGTGTTAGTTTCGTTTATGGCCTCAAGTTGTCTCCTCCGCCGCATGTGTGTAGCTGCTGATTTTTGCGCACAATCTTATAGCTACTCTGGTGACGTGCGAGAGTACACACGCCGCCGAGGCGCAGTCTGCTGGCGGCACGGCTGCAGAGCTTCTCCTAATGACAAAAATGCACCGTAGCAAATCTGGGCCCTGACTACTATTCCCCAACCCTAGTGTAGGCTAGCATACCGGATACCTAGCATCTGGTTAACTTCCCTGCCTTCCTTTATTTCTCTTTTCTCTCTCCTATAACTGCACCGCTATATATTTCATGTTTTAATACGGTGTGCAAAAATGCAAAGATATATCCTTTCATGCAAATTGCGAGAGGTACGGGGATCCATACCCAGCACCTCCACCAGTGTCGCGACGGGAAGACAGAGTCGTATTTGAAGACGCTGAGAAAGCAGCAAGCGGGTCGGTCTTTTATTACCGCGCGCCCGAGAGTTCCTCTTCTTTCTCGTTGTTGCGTTCTGCATAAAAGCGTGCAAATGCGCGTATGCACTGTCGCCTTCGTCTTCTCGCGGGACGCACGTGACAATATATTGAAATACCAAACCTATGTGGAGTGAGGTGGCTCATGAAAAAAGAGGTAACGCTAGACAAAATAGTGAAGTTCATTGAACATCAGATTTATAGAGGGGTCATTCACACCACGAGAATTCACCTCTATTAGAACACCCGTAGGCTTTTTTACACACAAAAAAAGTTACTGAAAAAAGTGTGCGAGTTCACTTGTCTCTCACGAAAAACCAACTAATGCTTGACCGCATGGCACGAGCAATGAGGTAGCATCTCAGTTTCGATATTGCTTTTTCTGTTGAATAGAAACATTTTGTAGAACATTTATTATTTTTATGTTGGTCCTGGTTCATTTATTTTCACAATGCATATCCGAAATTTCATTTGTATTGAATATTTTTGGATATATAGTGTTTTTATTGCACTGTTTACCAGCTGGCCACCAAAAATTAGAGACTTTTCACAATTTCGCTCACTCGAAAATAATTTTCTTGCTCCTCTACGTATATATAAAAAAGCATTTATTCGTGCAATATTTTGTGTGCAGCAATGCTTGCTGGTGTACTTTTCATACTGGCAAAAGCTATTTCCCCCGAGACATATGTAAAATAGTTATTTTCACGCGGTAAACGAAAGATTCAAAGAGCTGCGACGTGGTCGATGCGGCTCTGGCGTGTACCCGCAATTTCACCATGCTCTTTTAAGTGCTGCCGCGACCCAGTACGGTGCTGCATCACCGCGGCACACTTATGCTTCAACGAGGGAGCATTCGTCCCGCTGTAAGTTCAGGCGAGGCGTTGGCGCAAATTATGGGGCTGGAAGGTTGCGCTACGTAGATAAGGGTGGGGCTGAGGGTCATGTATTTATAGCACACATGTTTTCTTTTGCCGATCGAGTTACGAGTGGTGCATTACATGCATGACTTCCACACATGTAAAAAAATAATAAAGGCAAAAAAATAATTGTAGCTACGGGTGGGTGATTTGTGTTCACCCCCCCTTTTTTTTTGCGCGACTTTTTAGTGGCGCGAGCAACGAATGACGCATTTGTTTCTCCCCTGACCATTTGCGGTCGTGCACTTACTTTGGTTTTTGCCGAATATTCAAAAAAAATTGTTTTATAAAATAATATCGGGGGGTTTAACGTCTTGAACTCGTGATATGCTTATGAGAAACGCCGTTGTGGAGGGCTCCGGAGATTTCGACCACCTGGTGTGCTTTAACGTGCACTATAAACATTGCACAGTACACAAGCGTTTACCATTCCACCTCCATCAAAATGCGACCACCATAGCTGGGTTCGAATCCACGACCTTTGGACCAGCAGTTGAGCACCGTAACCGTGACTCTACCACGGCGGAATCGACAACACAACTCGGTTGAAATCAATGGTTATTGTTTAAGTTAAGTTGTATAAGCGTGATATCGAAGCACGAGTTACCTTAAGATAACGGCCAACCGACGGAGAGGATAAAGATGAATGCTAATTTAAGGAGTTCATTGAAAATGTAGACAATTCTCTCGTGAGTATCTTAGAGTAGTTTAGAGTTACTGTACATGCTACCTTTAGGGCGTATATAGTGGCTCTAGAGTAGCTGGCATCGTTGTGGCCTTTAGCGGGGTAGATCTGAACCACGAGCGTCTTTCTAAGTGACCTCCGAGATCCAAGTTCGATAGTGTGACGAAAGACGAAGTTGACCCGAGAAATATACCAGAGAGCAGAAACGCCGAGAATCGAGTGCCCCTACCATACATAAGTCATGGATTAGGGTTGCTTAAACTAATATTGACGCAGCATTAAACAATCAGTGCCAACACTCTAAACTTCCGGCACGTACGGTTATATACGAGTCCGTCGCGGTGGTGCAGTACCTGCCACGCTTGGCTGTGGATCCAAAGGCTCGACATCGGACGTCGCGGTCGCATTTCGATGCCGGCCGAAATTCCGGGGCGTCGTCCTCGGCGTTATGGCATTGTGTCAGTGTGCGCTAAGGTGGTCCACATTTCCTGGGCCTTCCACTATGGCATTCCTGATGGTCGTACCGTGCGCCTGGCTCACAATACCGTGAAATTTATTTATTTATTTACATTTCGTGAACACTATAGCATAATTGACCTTGCATACCTCATCCCTTCTCGCATCTGCGAGACAACACCTGCCCGAAATTCCAGTTCATGTCAAGGATTCCTTTGCTCAATAATTGACGGATGAATGGTAGAAAGCGGGTGTCCTTGGTGCGTGGATGTTGGCTGAAGTGTTTGTACGAGCAGCCTGATCTCCTACGAAACGCCGTGCACCTCAGCGAACACCATCAAGCCCCGTTTTTAAAGCGAAAAAATTTAATGCCTCATCGAATGCGAAAATATATTCTGTCGCGGCGTCAGCGTCAACCCAAACTAAGCGAAAAATTTTTATCGAGCGGTGGCGTCACCATATGACACCATCACAGCATATCGAAATTTTTTCTCCACGTCATAATCACGTTCACAGACGTCTCATAACGTGACTTCACGCGATGACCTCATCTCAAGACGTCCTCGTTTGGTCATAGGTGGGCCGATCTCGGAGGCAGCGTGAATGAAGGCATGATAGGTGCAGAAAACTTGCAATGCCTTCGATCCTGGAGGCCACGCAAAATTTACATGGATTGACGAGATGAAGAAGCAGATGGCGTTCGCCTTCGAGTATAGAGTGAGGCGAATACATTGAATGCTTGTGTTTTTCTCTTCTTTCCCACTGCCGTACCTTTCCTCTACCGACAAGAAGCAAGCGCCGACGCCACGTACCGGCCGCGGGGTCGAACTTTGTGAATTGAAACAAAGGAAAGAAGCACGTTCACGGAGGAGCGCTACGAGCGGGCCGAGTACCGCCGGCGGTGCAAGAACACGGGTGGCCGAGAAAGAAAGGGACATGACGGACGGAACGAGAAAACGAGGGGAAAAAGTGGATGCGTCAAGGTCAATTACCGATCTACATTTGGAGCGTGGTGCGCCGCGAAAGGGGACAGCGGCCACACCATCGCAAATGCGGCGCTCGGATACGCATACGTCACCAGGTGTGCACAAAGGAGGGGCGCTTGAGCACGAAATGAAGCGCGCGAGCGTTTCGCAACGTGGCAAATGACGCGGAGAGAGGAGGAATGCACCAGAAAACGACCGAGGCATGTGCGGTCTGTAATTCAACAAAAGCGGGCACTTTATACAACGCCGCATAAAAAAAATATGTAGCGAAGCGCGCGATACGATCGAGTAATGGAGATGAAAACGCGGAGTCGGTATTCAGGCCTTAATCTGTAGATCTCAAGGAAGGATGGCGGATAAACGGGCAATAAAGTCGAAACCCTTTTGTACAGGCATACCTGTATGGCGGAATGACTGTCATGGCTTGTATTCTGGTCGTACGATGACCTTATCACGGCTTCTGAGAGTAAAATGCGTAATTGCGCAACGTGCCACGTTGACTAACCGTAATTTCGTACTGCAGTAATGAAATGAACGACGAGCCGTGGCTCTACCTGTGACGAGTAAAAACGCTGGAATGTTAGATATGCTGTTCGTTTATATCTCGAATACTTCTACAGCAAAAAAAAACAAAAAAAACAATTCGATTAAAAACAGTGAAGAAAAGCGAGAACAAATTTGTACCAAGTTCTTTCACTTGAGAGAAGACATTTGTTTTTTTTTCTGACACAGAAATATATGTTATACTGCATCGTGATACGAAGTTGTGTCATTTTGCGAATTACAATGTAGACTTTATAGGCGATATGTCTTCGTTTAACTACACTGACATCATGTGACTTGAAGGAAACACTGGGGCACCAGGTGAAAATTTAAATCACCAGTTGGTTTACATACACCATTCGTCACAAGCCGAGCAAAGACTCGCAGTTCACTCCTTCAATGATGTAACAGAACATATATTCGAGAGCTATTCGAATGGGAGGGAGGGAAAGTTGAAATATATCATGAGTGAGCGTTAGACGCAGCCGAATGTGAGGCTTGTTAGACCATAAGAACTCGAAAATTGTGACGTTATGAATGGCTAAGACAAACATGACGTAGCAAGCGTGTTCAGCCAGCACATATCAGTGGTGGCTGTTGAAGTGTGCTGCGGACTCACGCGATCAAACGTTTATTCCTGTTCATGGCGGCATCTGCAGTCTTACACATTGTGTACATTGTTCGAACATCTGCTCCGATAAAAAAAGTTTATTAATTGTTTTTTTTGCTGTGGGGGAGTGGGTCCTTTGTGGGCGAGGGTATTTTTTTGAACACCATCTCCAGCTATAGACCAGAGTTCTGATCACTTGCAAGGGGCAGTCATCTTTGAGGGGGGTGATGATCCCGAGTAATGGATGGCTATGACAATGCCCGGCCTGTTTTC
>WOVY01014864.1:0-99492 GCA_013436015.1 Rhipicephalus annulatus | reverse complement strand
ATATATATACGGTGCATGATATATATATATATATTATATATATATCTTACGACGGTGATGGGCATCTATCTCAGAGGGGAACTATCACGTTTTCACCATTAACAGCAAGATGGCGCAGAGAGCGTGCGTCGCATCTGCCCTTATCTTTCTCGTGCAGTTTGCCTTGCGAAGGGGAGTGGGTGATCGTAAAGCCGGAACGCACACTCGCGCGCCCTTACCTCGTGGTTGGGAGCATTTTATGAACAATTCTTTTGTAGGTACCGGACACACAAAGGTTCACTGAAATCATGCACATTTTCCACTTTCATAAAGAGCGCGCCCTTCCCGTCATAGACGACGCCACAAGATCTCGTTATATAACAAGGTCTGCACCAGCTTTTCGGAGTGGGCACGTGACGAAGGGCGTGAGCTATGCAGCTAATAAAAACGACAATGTTTTGTCCAGGTTTGTTTCGGATTCATTCATCACACGAAGTGACGACCATACATTATTGCTTGTGACGTGCCCATGAAGATGTGTTTTGATGGCCTCTAGCTGCTTGTGTGCTTGTAAACTAAATGTATGTCGCGATGTTGAGGAAAATGCTGGAAATTCATTCGAGGGAATGTTTCTGGCACTTCAAAGTGGTGAATCACAATACATAGAAACTTTGCGATATAGTAAATAGAGTGATAGATATTGAAAGTGCAGTATAAGTGCCCTCAGGAATCGCTGGAAGGAGTTTGACAAATTTATGGCTGACATTCATGACGAATCTTCGCAAATTGAAACTGTTCAGAACAAAATCATCTCACTTGAGCGGCGGCTAGGTCAACAGGCTTAAACAACTATTTACCTTGATGACCGTAGCCGAAAATCTAACCCCGTAGTTTATAAAATTTAAGAACGAAGCAGACAGGATGAAAAAGTTGTAGAAACGACGTTGATTTCGGATTTTTTTTGGCAGGAAATGGGGGAAATACGGCAAATCGGTGGCGAGAATCGGCCATCTTTGTGTCACCAAAAGATGCCAGCCATCGTGTATTGTCAAGACGTCACAAAAGAAGAGAACATAACGTGGAATGCAAAAAAAAAAACTTGAATATAGTTCTTTGACATGACATAAGCGAAGGCTTCTGTGGCCGCCCGGTGAAGGTGATAGGGCTAACGGCAAGGAGATGACCCCTTTTATGAGAAACTAAGAAGAAGATAGCGTGCCTTATGTGTGGTAGGAAGACAGACACAATCTAGTAGTTCTCAAAAGATTTATGCGCGGCAGCGCAGATGCAAGGAACTCAGCCAAAACACATCAAATGGCTTGTGAAACCATGCATGTGCGAGACCGAAATGTCTTAGAACTGCAAGTATTAATGCTCGTAGCTTTTTGAAGAAAACAAGAGAAATCAATGGCATCATTTTGAGCCACAATTTCCGTAACATAATAAGAACGGAAACGTGGCTGCATGATGATTTGCCAGATAAAGTAAATACTGACAAATTGCACCATATTTTATTTCGCGATTGTATGTGAGAGAGAGCTGGTGTCGCAGTTTTCTTAAAGGGCCCCTAAACTTCCCAGAGGTCGAAATTTCGTTGTGGGATTCAAGTTGTACGGGAGTCAACGAGGAACGCTGGTGGAGTCGCACGTGTTTGCTCGTTTTGCTCTCTCCTTCGCTAGGCTTCCTTTGTCTGTTCGCCTGTCCACCTCTCCGAGTGGCCTTTCTCTACGGCCCAGATGGAGACACAAAGAGCACGCGAATCTGCTTGCAGAAAACAGGCTTTCATTCGCCCATTAACCCCGTCTGTTGGTTGCGACATCACGTAATCTTACAGGTGACGTCAAGACGGCTCTTGTCAATAGAAACCCAAAGCAACGCATGGTGGCACTGCGACTGCGGACAGGCAGCGCCATCTTTGGTAGAAAAGTGACAAATTGGGGATGTAGATGGCGCGTTTTCCCTTCGCGCCAATGCGCTGCCGCTCAATTACGTGCTCCTGCAGAGAGCGCGCGCTGTTTTTTGAGTCACCCCACAACTGTACCACCTGCAGTGCGGCTTCACAAAGATCTGTCAGCTGGACAAACACTTCCGAGAGGCGAATCGAACAGAAGGAGTAAAGCTCGTTAAAGAAGTTTATGATGTGGAGGAGATGACAGAAGAGGAGGACGCCTGAGTCACTGTGCAATGCATTTCTCCTGTCCTCCCTGATAACACCGTGTATGACATGCCTCGATGTAAGTCTCATTCTGCCGACATGAAGCCGCGTATTCTATTGATGTGCTGTGTTGACTTTTATGGAAACCATATAATTGTTTTGATGTGGTATCTAGCAAAAGCAGCCGTGTACTGTCATAGGCAAACGTTTGTGGCGGGCTGAAAAAATAAATAAAAGTTAAGTTATACGGTCATGGCATTAAAATGTCCGAGAAGTTTTAGAGTCATGTCCTCTGTGCCGTGCATGACCCGCTGACGTCGCCGCGAAGCAGCAAGCTAAGTTCAACAACAGCGAGTCAAGTTGAAGTGCTCGCTTTATTTTGGCTCTCGTGTCGTGTTTGCTCTATCTTTCGCGAACGCGGCTGTTCGCCGGCTGTGACTAGATAGAAATCTATTGCAGCTTTACACGTGGAGAGAGTCCCTTGGTGTTGTCTGCATTGTAGTAGCAGTCCTCAACACAATACTTCGGACCTCGCCGACGCTTCCGTGGGGCCCCTTCTTCTATTGTGGAAAGGCAACTTCACACAGCGAGCGTCTTGTTTTAGCGCGCCAAGCTGATGGAACGGCACATAAGTTCGCCGCAGCGACTGCAGAACGCGTTGCACGCGTGTCGCACGCGCTCCCGTTTCGACGAAACACACTCATTCGCCTGTGACCTCTCCCGCGTCTCACCTCAAGTGTTCCGGAGCTCACCGTCAGGGCCAGGCGCGGCGTTGTCATCGCTCCGCAAACTTGAGCTTCAGTTCCCTATAAAGTAAAGGCACAGAGAGCACCGCGCGAGCATCTGTTGGTGGTTTAGGGGCCATTAAAAGGGCCGTCAAAAGTCTCCGACTTTTGACGGCCTCAAACAAAAAGTCGCCTCAAACAAGCTTGCACATCTTTCATTGACCTCACCAACCTCCTTCCACGCGCAGTGACGTCAACTCGGTGACGTGATGGAGCACGCACCTTGTCGATTAGTCTAAACCAGGTCTCTACAAATAGTAATAAAGTCAACGTTGCCGATCGCTTAGTGGGCGTTACTGCACGTGGAAGGGGGTTGGTCAGGCGTAAGAAAGATGCGTGAGCTTGTTTGAGGAATGTGTAGAAAAAAGTCGGAGCCTGTTTACTGCCCATTAGAACGCACTATGAGCTACATCACTACCACTGTTAGAAAGTCATGAAAGTTTTTTTTTTCAAAGATAAGCGGCTAGTGACATGCACTTACACTATGTGCGGTGTACAGACCTGACTTTTCACCCCTTGACTTCTCTCTGTCCTTATAAAAGTAGATGTCGGCGAACGTTAGCGGAACGCTAATTAAGGGTCAGGACTTTATTATGTCATCAATCAATTGGGCTTGCACCACTACATTTCACTTTTTCGACAATACTTTTCACGGTAAAATGCAGGCAAGTGATTTGAAGTTGTACATGAAACCACCCGTCAATCTGTAAGGGACGGCCCTATACTACGTCTTATATTTGTCGGAAGAAGCATTGCTATGTGTAGAGGGTGGTATATCGGACCATGGGTTAGTTTTTTCCTTGCAACATAAATAACTGCGTGAAGATTTAGCCAATGAACGAAACTCTCAAATCTCTTTAATCAGGCGAATGATGACGTGATTCTCGACGAGCTGCGGGAACCTGCAGATAACTTGCGACACCATGATTCTGTCGCTTTGAGCAATCGGTTCAATTAAGCTGTTCAGAAGTGCATTAAAACATTTGTTCCTACGAGGCGTATTAGGCCATATTGCCACAACCCTTGAGTTGATAGAAACTTTATTCATTTCAAGCGCAAGATTAAACGAGAAACGAGAATCTATCTATCTATCTATCTATCTATCTATCCATCTATCTATTTAATATTTATCTATCTATCTATCTATCCATCTTTCTATCTATCTATCTAGCCGCCTACGACTTTTAGCTATTCTGACCGTTTCAATATTTGTATCGATACCAAACTTGGTGTAGCATAACATGAATGTATAAAGAGCATATTTGACTAGTAATAAGATTAAAATCCTCACATGTATGTCAGGAATGACATGATATACTTTTCAATGTCCTGCTGCGTTCGCGGTGGTTTCGTTTACATGGCATGTTGCAAAACTAGAAGGGTATGGCATCATTGCCTGGCGAACACTAGTGACGGACCCTACACTCTAAGGCAAAAGAATGTTAAAAGGGTGTGTTATTCGTCCTTTTGGGGACAAATGGGGCTGCCACAATCAATAATCCCTTCAAGAACTAAGGGCACTGGGTCTAACAGGTAGTCCTCACAAACGAGCTCAAGAAACTAATATTTAGTCCTCACATTTACACCTTAGTTAGCAACCGTTTGTCCAACAATTCATATCAAAGGGCTAACTTATAATCTTCACATTTGCACCTTATAGGGCAACTGTTAATCCCCACATATACACCTTACCGGGCAACCGTTAGTCCTCACAGTTGCACCTTGCCAGACGAACGGTTGATCTACTCAAATACTCCAGCCGGATGAACTGTTTGTCCCCAGTTCGAACATTGTTTTTTGTTTATTTTCTGCGAGGCCTAATACTTTTTCGCCTGTTTTTCTGCCCAGTGAGCAACAAATCGCGCAGAAAAGAACACGCAAAAATGTAGTTAGCCACCTATGTGTAACTGCTTTCGCGGTCACGGCAACAACGAAAAACAAAAATAAGACATTATTATCTTTTATTTTTGTACATACACATGATGTTTCTTCATTCTTTTAAGTGAATTCGTAGTGAAGTCTACAGGTCCAGTCTCATTGTCGAATATTGTTCACTCCTTGTGGAGCTCCTCCGACGGAAGCGATAGATGACAGGCATTGCAGACGCCAGCGCACACAGCCTTCTGCCTGTTGTGTTCCCACGGCTGCACGTACAATAATATAGTAAAAATAGTTAGACACACGTGACAGAAGATGAAGATGCACGCATATGACAAGTACTTGCACGTTAATATAAAAACAAGCGTGAAAATATGACACACAAATAACTTTACCTTCACATCTCGCACAGTCCACCTGAAGCTGCTCTGACGAAAGAGATGAACGACAGGCATCGCAGACGCCAGCGCACACAGTCTTCAGCACCGTGGTAGCCTGCGGCTGCACAATAAGTGTGTAAAATAGTGAGTCACACGTGACAGAGGATGAATAGAAATGCATATGAGAAATACGTGCAAGGTGAAATGAAAACATACGCAAGATATGACATGCTAGTAATTTCACCGTGATGTCACACATCGTCAGAGACTCATTTCGAACCCCGTAGCGCAACAGCTTAGGAGCGGCGGCTGCAGCCACAACTCCGCGAACCACCGTGCCACTAACAAGTCGGCGAATCATAAGCGAGCGACGTCGTTCAGCTCGAGCAAGCGAACGCGAGACCAAACACGGCGCGGCGCGTGGAGTGTCTGGCGCCAGTCATCTTCGAACAGGAGAGCGAGTGTACCCTTGGCCACCGCCACGAATAGCGCCGAGCTAGTTTGGAGCTAGCTCAAAGAAATAGACGGTAATGTGGCCCTTTTCCACGAACTCCAGCAAATACAGCGCGCAAACGCGAGTCCGCCGCTGCGGCCAACGGACGGCGCCGAGCTGCTTGCGACCGACTTACGGGAAAGCCAACTGTAATGGCGACCAATTTTCAGTCAGTTCCGACGATAGTGAAAGCCCCGCCAGCCCGTGCTGGTGCACTTACAGCGCGCGACTTACTACAACCAAGCTCTTTACGAGAACCCGCAACGTGTTTGCGACGACTCCCAACACAGCGATGAGGCCAGGCCCCGGAAACTCTCAAGTTGAAGTGATCAACCGTAGCGGGCAAAAAAAATCAACCATGGCGCATTTTTGTTTCAAAAACCCAGAGTAGATCTACTAACGTCTCTCGCCACTCGCGCTATTGCACTTTCTAATCAAATAATCAAATACTACATCTTTGCGTACCGCTACACATAAAAACAACTTCTTATTTTAGCAAGTGCTTCTATTAAACAGGTGCTGCGTCATCAATTTTTGTAATAGTTATTTGCTCCAGTTGACTCGAGGTCAGCAGCAGCCTATTGACATCATTCTCATTTTTTGCGGCAGCCAACGGTTGCGACGGCAGGTAACGACGGCTAGCCGTACGTCCAGATGTGTATGTTTCGGTGTTTCGTTTCGCTGTGACTGTTTCGAGCCTGTGCCGACCGGCACATTCTTTCTCGTTCTGTTTATTTTGACTCGTTCGAATGTTTTCGTTAAGGGAATTCAAGTGACTTCCGGGAAACGAAGCGACCGTTGAAGCTTTTATCGGATGAACACCCGTTGCAAGCCCGGGCCAGTCAGTACAAAACACTTCAGTTTTTTAAGGACGGTTGCTTGCAGGGCTAGTTGGTTAATTTCAGCAGATGTAGTTTTTTTTGGCAATGGCTGCAAAGGCGTCACATGGTGGCAGCGTACTGCAATGTCAAATTTTAAAATTGTTTAACGTCTCAATGTGTAACGGGAAAACCATGCGTTACTTGCAGCGTGGCTATGCGTGGGAACGCGTCGCTGACTCAATAGTTAATTCTCACATTCTATTACTAGATAACAACAACCTGGCCGCTGTGATGAAAGAAGGCAATTAAATCACTGTCGCCTCGCATGTGTCTGCGTAGCTAGTCCATATATTAGTGCAAAAATCTTACTAGTTAATAGTTTACCGCAGTCGCGTTTGAGAAACATCACACAAATATGGGTCTCGTTTTGCTATAGTCTGAAAAAGAAAGCGTTACATAAATTAGCAATATTTCTTTTTCTGCCACAGCCTCCTGGCCCACCTGACATGGAAGCAGCTGTATACAATGGGCAAGGAACCTGCTACATGACATGCCTTGTGAAGAAGCAGCCCTTTGTGATACACGTGTTATGATGCACCATTACATATATGTATAAAATACTGCTTTGCTGATAATACTAATAAATATAAAATCTGAGTTTATTTGTTTACATTGGAAAATTTTATGCATTGGTTATGCGTTGACTTCATGCAATGATATCCGGTGATGTTACTTGTTTTTCCAGACTGCCATGCAATGACAGGAGGACTACCCATGAATGTCCACTCTGGAAGCCCGTTGAAACATCTGAATGTCAACTTTAACAGGTCATCTTGAACTTCACACGTGTAATGCTGTATTTGTGAATGATTTACGGCGCATATCGTGGAGGGGTGCTTTAGATTGGCCTCAAGCATTGGCTGTCTACCGTGGCATGGAATCTACACTTCAATAACGTTGAAACTGTAACCCTATTAGTTAGATTGTGTAGCACTGCTGAGATCAACAACACACTGTTTGATAACAGCCACAGTGGCCAGATTTCGATGGGGGTGAAACGCTAAGGCGCTTGTGTGCTTAAGGGTTTGTTCGATTGGCCTGCACGACATGATCGATTTTACAAAGTGCTGCACCTAGCCATTCATTGCAGTGGCGCAGCATTGTGATCTTATAAATCGTGCCATTCATTTCAAAAAGCGCAGGAGTGGTACAGCACCGAAACTAGTTCATGACTTTCCTGTACCTTCTGCTCTGACAGCGCTGGTATGGTGCAGCCGCACACACAGCTTAACAAACAACATAGTATTGGACGTGATTACTGTACCCACCTCTACAAATGCGGTGCCTATTGCCAAAATGTTTGTACTTCTTTAAATTAAGCGAACAAAAATAAGGATTCTACCTTGTTGGCACCTTGTCATTGACTTGTGATGCCGCACTGCTGAACTCGTGCTGCACAAGTTCTGAACTTCTCGTGCACAGCTGTGAACTAGTTCCAATTGGTGCAGGTGAACTAAACTGACCCTTAAATGTTGGAAGCTTGGTAACTTAACTCTAACAATAATTGTAGCAAGTCTGAAATATTTTAGGCCCATACCCTAAATGCATAATACATATGATATGGACTCACAGCTGAAAATTAAAACTAGTGCCCACCCTCTCGACATGACGCGACATTGCACAGTTGTGAAGTACTCAATGTAGCATTGCAAAGCGAGAAAGATTCAGAAATGCACGCATCCGCAACTGCTTATTTAACAAAGTTATCCAAACAACATTGTTCTCACTGCGCCAGCTATCTATCAGCAATGTGAGAATTTCCTTACCGATTCCACATCATGCATTCACTTCGCTTCGAGATCAACACTACGGGGCAACCGCCGCATCTGACGGCAGAATCGCACCCTTGTCTTGAAGCCACGCAAATTAACTCAAGTGCCGCAACACAATGAGAGCGACGTTCATTCAGCGATCTCGATGTTCAGTTATATGCACATGCTTGTTAGCTTTCAAGAGTCTTTACACATGAGTTGAAAGCTTTCGATATGTATGAGTGACTTCTTTTTTCGGACCAGACCGTATACATTGATTGTACCGGCTATGACACTCGCAATAAACGATGCAAACCTTACTTGATTTACGTTGTTTTTGCCAGTCGAGGCCAGCTCGGTTACCTGGCGATAATTACAGACGCGAAACGCGATTTAGCAGCGAAAAAAAAAACAGAGAAAGCGAGCAGCGCGAACCAGACGCCCCCCCCCCCCCCCCCTGCAGCCAAAAAATACGTCTGTTTATTGATGATGATAGTACTACTACCAGCGCCATCTCGCCTCGCGGTATTCCAGTTCAGTACGCCACCGATACATATTTGCATGTCATTTTGATACAACAGCCCAAAGGTACAGTTTCCGTTCTCTACGCTGGCTGGTGTTCTGTGACGAGGCCTCAGCCCAATATCATCAGCCCGGAGCTCATCGCGGCAACGAAGACATGCGAGCACTCGATGAGAGAGCGTACGGGAGGACGACGGCAATGGCGGCCAATTTCCAGGCGGTCGCAAAGCACAGGCGAACTGCAGACGCCGAAGCTTACCTTCACGATGCATTTCGTGCGTGCGATATACAACACGACCGAGCCCGTTGCCGGCAAGCGCGATCCGTATCGCACAAGCGACAAGTAGAGTAGCATAAAGAATGATTACCCACTTGCTTAAGAATCCAGCGCTCATTTCTGCCTTGAGTCGGACTGAAGTATATTCTAATAGGCTTGCTGTCTTCGCAGCCGCCATATTGGCCTTCCCAACTGTTGCTGTCGTGTGTTGGCCGTGACTATATTGAAGCCAAAGATATACAGTGTGGCGTGGTGACGTGTCGAGACTTGCTCCAGACTTCATGGGTGCAGTGAAACGTAAAAGCAGCAGCCCACGCTCATTCAAGCGTACACACAACACCACGTCGTAATGCCTATATCGTCGAATTTAGGCGGCCGTGGTCGAGCACTCCAAGCGCGACGCAACGCGAACCATCGCCAGCAAAATACGGGGAAAGACTGAGCCAGCAGAGGAAGAGAAGGACGGCTGGTCACCTTGGCAACGCTTTTCGCGCTGCCTGCATTCACCGGGCGGTTCATTCATTTGGAGCGTGTTTGGAGAAAAGTGGTTTGCGCACGGCACGCTTCCCTCTGTGGTTGCTTCTTAACGGTCTATCCATTCATCGCGTGCACATATTGGGCTCCGCTACCCTTTTTCGGGTAATTTTGCCTTAGAGTGTAACATAAAAATATGGACGTGCATGTCATCAACACGAATACATGCCACACTGATAATGCGCTATCGGCTGTTTTGCTGGCTTCACATATGCCAAACTTGTTACTACGTGACGCCAATGGAGGACAAATGTATGTTACTGGTGCAAATATGATAATCATGAGATGCGTGCAATGTAACAACTTGACTACAACCTACACTCATGATGCGCTCGAAGCCGTTTCACTAGCTTTGCATGTACCAGACTCAGTATTACGTGACGTGACCGGACGACATAGGTAAATAACACGTCAAAACATGATAATTACGACATGCGTGTCATGTAACAACATGTCTACATGCCACATTGATGATGCGCTCATGGCCGCTTCACTAGCTTCACATATTTATTTATTTATTTGTAGATACTGCAATCCCACATGAGGGATTATAGCAGGGTGGGAAGTACAATCATAAATATTCCTAGGTGAACAAGAACAAAAATACGTAAGCAAAGTACAGTTCTCGGAATTACAAAAAAGGGAAAAACTGATATACAAAATTCACGAATACATGATCAACTATGGCGACAAAATACAATTCAAAATGTACAGGATAATAAATATTTCAGAAACATATGCCAAAGGTGGTTTTACGTAACGCCAATGAGGCGGAAATGTTGTACGCCCGTGTGCTCAGATTTGGGTGCACGTTAAAGAACCCCAGGTGGTCGAAATTTCCGGAGCCCTCCACTACGGCGTCTCTCATAATCATATGGTGGTTTTGGGACGTTAAACCCCACAAATCAATCAATCAATCGTGACGCTAATGGATGACGAAGGTATGTGAATGGTGCAAACATAATCATCATAGGATGCGTGTCATGTAACAACATGACCACATGCTACGCTCATGATGAGTTCGCGGCTGTTTCGCTAGCTTCACATGTATCCAACTCAGTATTACGCGACGCGAACGGACAACGAAAGTAAATGACATTTTCAAACACGATAATCACGACATATGTGTGTCACGTAACAACATTTGGCTAGTCTCTCAAAAAACGGAGTGATGTTCTGTTCACATAGGGAGAAACGATGATGTCCCCAATGTTCGTCTTTAAATAGAGAAACGTTGTTCTTTTCGCCACGGAGAAACGTGTTCTTTCTTATAAAAATTAAGATGGCCGACCTCAGGTTAGCGAAGCGAGTAGGTTTAGCAAATGCATCGATTCTCGGCTGTTAAGGAGTACACGGCACTGACAGTTACAAAAAACGGTTCCGCTGAGCTTGATATCGAACAAAATGGTTATAAAAACAAGCAGACGAACCTGGGGTGATGAAAACACCGCGAAAGAGAACGACGGAGCTAGTACGTTTCGTTCGGCCAGCGAAGCGACGCGAACTTTGAAAGACACGGCTACAGCAGGGTCCACACCCGACCTAGGCTTGTATTTTTTTCTCGCAGATTCACATAGTGTGCCAACATTATCCCCACGTTCACGGGGCCACAGGTCACAAGATGTACCTCCAAACCGTAGACTAGATTGCAGCGAAACCATTCCGACTCAGTAGTACAGTTTTGATAGATAGATATTCAACGTTATATAAGTAGCTGGAGGTGTGACAGCGTCACAACCGTGAAGTAGGCGGTAGCTGGCGGCATCTAAAGAGGCTGAACAATATTAAAAAAAACTCCAAGCATTTGCCCGAGGGTGAACTTGGTTAAGTGCGAATGCACGGGGTGATGCTGTGAGAGGGAGTAAAGTTAAAATCCGTTGGCATTCGCCAGTGAATGAACTCCTCCGTGTGATGACATTGCGATTCCGAGGAACCATTAGACCCTTTCGGGAAATCTTCGTGAGTTTACGCGTATATGTGAGAGTAAATTCGCATTGTAATGATGTTTATGTCCGTTGCCCGCTTCGCCCGCTCGCGCTCGGCATCACGGGCCCTTCGCCGCGCTGCCTTGTGTTCAACCGGTGCGACATCTTCAACGACGCGTGCAATGCTCGCATTCAATTGCGTTGTACTCGTTGTTGTAGGTATCGCAATCTAGGTTGATGCCTAGGGACAGATCCATACCTCTGAAGACTTGCCGATCTCGAGCAAGTCGTGGCGGCGCGTGCCGCCACGGAGTGGAGGATGGAGCGCACGCAATCACATGGTGTGTGACGTCGTGGCGCCGTTGCTACAGACGCTCCTATCCACTCCTTGCACCGTTTCTAGGGGAGAGGAGGAGGCACACCGTGGATGGCAAATATCAGCGTCGCGTCCGTGGCTTATTGGATTCGCTCGCGGGATTTCAAGCTGGACGGTTGTGCCCTCGCGATCTCCTACGCCAGCGAAGCTCCCGCCGACTGGTTCGCCCTCCGCGGTCTCCTGACGCCGTGTAGCTTTCGCATTGTGGCACCCCGCCCTTGGACTGCTTCGACCGGATCCCAATTTCCTATCTCCTTCTTTTTTCTCTCGCTTGGCTGTCTTCTTCTCCGTCTATTTTTTTCTATTCTTTGTATCCCTCTTTCCTCCCACCCCTATAAGGCACTGCGCCGTGTCGCCTGAAGGCAGACAGAAATTAGGTGCCTTTTTCCTCTTCTTTCTAACCACTACCACCATCACCACCATGGCTTATTTGGTAGAGCGTCGCGCTGTGGCCCGCCAAGTCCTCTTTCTTTTAAAGATAGAGAGAAGACTGCGGACGCCGCCGACGGCGGTGGATGGTTTGGGGTCGCTTATAAAGTGCATTCGCACTTAAAAAACTGGTGCCTGCGGCGACGTACGTTGTCATACCCACTAACATGGCTTCCTTGCAGATAGTTGGCGTCTTAGCCCATTCATGGATTACTCACTGACACCGGAGGCCTATACGTCGATGCAATGCATATAGCTACACATGCCCGCATAATATACATGGTACGCATATAGAGTTACCTTAATGAACAAAAATACAATCAACCATCCTCCACATCAGCACACGCTTGGACATGTTGACTCAAACCCTACTACGAAAGCGCACACGTTGATATAGCAATAAATTTCGACTGACCATAATAGCACAAGTTACAAGTAAAGTTTGGTCAACTTTTTTTTTACGTTTTATGGCCATACCACAACAAGTTCACACGTAAATATGTTGTATCTGATTCTTAAAGAAACGAAAGTTTATCAATAGTTGCACAATGATGAGCTTACCAGGTTTTCTCTAAAACTATTACCCCAAGCCATGCATAGAATACCGACGGCTTTCTGAACGCTGCGCCATCTCTCGACCAGTGCCACAGTTATTTTTTTTCTTGAAGTCTTCGGGAACGCAAACGCTTGCCGCGCGTATGCATTTTCAGAGGTCACGTCTTTTTTTATTCTTCCACTTCTTACTCGGAGAGAGCGCAGCATGCAGGCCGGACTTGTTTTTCGCCGTGGTAGTTGTTCTGTGGTCGCTTCGACCTCGTTAAGTCGTTTCGTGTTAACGTTCACTTATATTCTTTTTACGTTCATAGCACAAGTGTGAACGTTAACCATGGATACAGTACACCGTCAGCCCTTCAATGACAATGTTTTCGTTGCGGTAACGACCATTTCAGCAATGTATACGTACGTTACAACACGGGTCTTGTGAGAGAAATAAGAGATGACCTCGCACCCGACGGTATCATTTCATGAGCAATAGCAGAGGCTGTTGACGTCGCGACAGCTCGATTACTTGAGGGGGGGGGGGGAACTAGCGCTGCAGTGCACAAATTTACTAGAACGTTATAGCATGCTGTGTCTGCGTGCTTTTCTGCTTCAGGTGCCTCTCGCGATTCGCCTCGGGTGTTAACTTGCAGTCATTGTGCGTGCCATATTTGTGTTGTTAGCGCTGTGGATGTCGTGGTTACTATTACTCTAGATTTGGTATACTCCTTTCACAAAGGAGAGGATGTGTTAGTACTTACCTGCTGTGCACAGCTGTTACTAGAAGTGCAGTTTGTGTTGAGTTTCTCACGACAAAGGGGAATCATGGACGGAATCACTGCGCGCGGGCATGATTCCGTCCTACCTCTCAGTACGGGCATGGGCAATTTGAAACGCATGCGACTGAAAATTTGCTTTAAATGACAGAAGTCATTGGTTTACTTTTTAAAAAAAGTGAAGTTATGATAATGTTTAAAATGTTTCTGATGGTTGTAACCCAGTCTGGTGAATAAACGCTCGGTGAAACTTCGCAGCCTGTTTTTCTTTTTGCTTTCACCTGCTGTGGTAGCAAAGCCTCACGGGGTGTATTGTAACTATGCTGGAGGACGCAGGTTCGACTTCTGGCCATGGTGGCCATATTCGAATGGGGGGAAATGCAAAGAATATCCATATGGCGGTAGCAGCACGTATAACTCAATTCATATGATTGTGCTTTCGCGCATGGACTGTACAGTGGTATCAGGTTTCCTATAATGGTGAAAAATTAAGTGTGATGCTTTTTTATGCGCCTCGTGTAATTCAAGAGTTCCATTGGTGCCTTGCGAAACTGAAAATGCGTATGCTTGCCAAGTATGTCAACACCGAAAAAATCTTTTATTTGTGTATAGTCTATATCCCGCCGCGGTGGTCTGTTGGCTAACGTACTCGGCTGCTGACCCGCAGTTCGCGGGATTAAATCCCGGCGGCGGCGGCTGCATCTCCAAAGGAGGCGGAAATGTTGTAGGCCCGTGTGCTCAGATTTGGGTGCACCTTAATATCCCCAGGCGGTCGAAATTTCCGGAGCCCTCCTCTATAGCATCTCTCATAATCATACGGCGGTTTTGGGACGTCAAACTCTACATATCAATCAATCAATTGTGTACAGTCTAATGTAATCAGTAAAGCAAGACCGTTTAGGAAGCAGAGCTAATTGTATTCGTGACAAATTGTTAGCATGAAACAACACGACACATACGCGGAAGTGCGCGGCGGATCGTGCGAGTGCCTGGTGATGAAAAAAAATTAGAAGCTTTACTATACTCTAATAAAACACAAGTATAAACGTCACTCTTGCATGGCTTGCATCAGTCTTAGTTTAAAGTAATCGCTCGCGTCTGGCCGCGGCCGGCTAGGCTCGGCATGCGGATGCGCACGGGCAAGACTCCGTGAGTAAGGAGAAACTGAGGGAGAAACGTTGCTGTTTTGGTCCTTGCCGCGAGAGGGCATGACAGGCAAAGCGCCCTAAAGGGAGAAAGTTACTACGCCGAAGGAGAAACGGAGCCCTTTTCGCCATTCTCGCTCCCTTTCTTCAAAGTCTACGTGCCACACTGATGATGCACTTGCGGCCGTTTCGCTAGCTGAACATATGCCAAACTTGGTATTACGTGAGACCAATGGATGACGAAGGTATGTGACTGGTGCAAAAATGATAATCATTGGATGCGTGTCATGTGAGGATATGACTACACTTCACAGTCAAGGCACCAATTCATTTTGACGTGAAGCGGTGCGCCTGCTCACCAGCGTTCATTTCGTCGCGTCACGCCGGCGTTGCCACGCCAGGCGCCGGTCCTGTCATATACTCGAAGGCACGCGCCACGCTGCGTTGCTTTGACGCATGTGCGTTTCAATGCGTCTGGCATCCTTCTGTCATGAAAAGAGGTAGGCGCAGTGTTGTCTGGGTAACGCATAAACGCTAAATGCAGCATATCGCATTTTGCACCGGTGCCGTCGGGCTACGTCTACGGACGCTGGTCGCACCTGCCACCAGTGCTCGCGTTTTGCTAACGTAGCGTCACTGTGCCCAGAGTGCGCGCGCGTCAATGCTACATTGGAGAATCTTGGGCCCTTCATGATGTGCTCGCGACCGTTTTGGTAGCTCCACATATACCAAGTTTGGTTTTACGTGATGTCAATAAATGACTAAATACATGACTAGTGCAAACATGATAAAACTGATACGTGTGTCGTGTAAGAGCATGACAAAATACCACGCTCATAACGTGCCAGCGGCCGTATCGCTATCTCCACATATACAAAATTTGTTATCACGTGGCGTACATAGATGAAGGTAAACGACACATCCAAACCTGATAATCATGACACGGAAGTTCTGTACGGCATCATTTACCTTGACCTCGTAACGTTGTGCTGGTTTTAAAGCGGTATATCAGCATTTCTCATTGGCGCTTTGCATATTATCGCTCGCATATTATGCGCTTTGCATATTATCGATTCCCACTGTACGTGGTATCTATCTTTTTTTAACAGCTTTGTTCAAAATTTTTGTTAGTAATAAGGCAATCTTCGAGGAATGGGGAAAGCCCGTGTTTGTGGGCGGCGTATAATATTGGCCTGCACTGAAGTGGGGTCGTGATATGACGGATAGTAAATCCTCCGCTCACTCTTGTGCGAGTTTGTCATCTTTTTATAAGAAATCAGCTTCTTACCTAGGAAAATAGACATGAAGGGCGCATCATACCGACAAAACTGCAGCCTAAGTAGATGTAGCAGAACAGAATTACAGTTGTACATAGTGAGTCTACTCGGAGAGAGAAGAATCTGAAGCACTCCCTCTATTAAAGTCACTTGCACTTGACAGGTGCAAGAAGCCGCCATCGCCCTGGCCATCACAATCACTTGTTCTAGAGCATAATCGACACTATTCAAGTTCTAATGAATTTGGCTAAGTAGAGCATGGCTACCTCTGCGGCAAAGATGCTTCAACAGAACTGTCTGCACCATGATCACGACACTACAACCTTGTGTGGGTCCCGGCGTAATCGGAAGCGGGTGAATGATGAGGCCCATCGTGTCTCCTGGGTTCTATCTCGACATGCAGAGATTTGTCAAACGGCTCTTGTACCGTTCTACGTGTTATGATCTCTCCGCTTTATCCTGTAACCACTGATGCGACCCACGTCTCTATTCTATCTAAGCTAGCCGAATGCGCCCGATCCAGTTGTTCACCACAGTCTCCTCTAGCCGTTTTCTGCTCTCGCTGATCACCTGGCCTTCGCGTATGCTTTGCGGTAGTGGAGGAGGGAACTCCTCATTCAGTGCCTCACGGCAGAAATTATGAATAATTTGTCTAGTAGTGTACGGAACCACAAGGCAGCGTATTGCATTCCTCGTGTTTACAATACTGTCGAACACGCTGGCTGTGTAAAAGGTATGGTGCTTTGAGATAGCGTGTCACCGTTCGTGGCGCTAAGCAGGCTGCCAATGGGGAAGCGTCGCTGCAAGGCAATACAGTATGGCCTGCACTGTGAGGTGGCGCCGGCAGCGTTGCTTTAAACAAGAAAGAATCACGGAGGAACAAATCTCACCGATGTATGGTATTGTAGTGGGAAACATGTTTATCACATCTTCGGGGGGGGGGGGGGGAGGAGTGCTCCGAAACACGCGCGACGCAAGCAGCACTTCTCCTCATGTAGCGTCGCATTAGGACATGAACTCAGACAGACTGACGGCTCGCTTTCAAAAGAACGCGTTTACACTAGCATTGGAGAAAATAAAGGAGTTGTTGATAATACAAACTGCACAAATACCGTTTTTTCTGGTATGGTCATACCTTCATTCACCAGAATTTTGTAGTTTCACGAGATCGGATGCAGAAGTCACCTGCAAGCCTGAGTTCTTTTTCACATTATGACATGTTGCTATTAATGTCACTGCATAGCTCTTTTGAGTAAACAAAGTGCCTTATGTAAATTCAACGGACAAACTTTGCTCTGAAGCAGCTCTTGAATGCTGAAATTAACCCTTTACTCCACGCTGTTGACGCGCCGCCGCCGGGTGTAGAAGTACTGACGCACAGGTCTACTGTGGAAGGGGGGGGGGTTGCATTGCAGTGGCAGTTAGCGGCAGCAGCATCTCCGTCGTATAGAAAGACACCAAAATAGTCGCTTCCTCATGAAGCAGGCACCACTCTCACGGGCCTGCGTGCATCTGTACCTACTTGTATAGTGCCTAGATATTTTAAAGACCACATTTATTCTTTCAATACTTCAACGCAAAAACTTGTCTGTCTTTTTGTTGGTGTCTGTGCAATACGTTTGGGCCCATGCTCGAAGCCACCTCCCCCCGCAATTCTGTCCTGGTATTTTCGAACACTGGCAGTCAAAAAAAAATAGATTGCATGCAACATAAATGAGTAAGTGTTTGATTGATATGTCGGGTTTAACATCCCAAAACCACCATACGATTATGAGAGACGCCGTAGTGGAGGACTCCGGAAATTCCAACCGCCTGGGGTTCTTAACGTGCACCTAAATCTGAGCACATGGGCCTACAACATTTCCGCCTTCATCGGAATTGCAGCCACCACAGCCGGGACTCAATCCCATGACCTGCGGGTCAACAGCTGGGTACTTTAGCCACTAGACCACCTCAGCGGGGCAATTCGCATGTATTAGTCAATGTGTCCTTTTATCTAGAAAATACCTGGGTACATAATTGTGAAAACTCGGGTGTAATTACGCTACGCCGACAATGTGCCGCTATGAACGAAAAAGTGGGTGTTTAGTACGCTTCGCTAAAAAATCCAAGGTCTTCAAGTAAAATAACTAGGTGCTGCCACCAACCAGTGCCTCTACGAGCTAAAAACACTTTGTTTCTTGACATCACTGCCAGATGGCACCCTACCTCACGCAGCATTGAACAGGCACTACCAGCATTGATGTTCGCAGATGAAAGATTGCTAATGGCCGACAACAAGGAAAATTTGCAGATATTGTTGGACATCTGCGGTAATGAGGGAGATAGGTTAGATTTCAGATTCAGTAAGGAAAAATCAGCAGTCGTGATTTTTAATGATAATGAAGGTAGTGAGCTTAAAATACAGAAGGTCACGCTAGAGATAACAGATAAATACAAATATCTGGGCGTATGGATAAGCAATGGAATCGAGTAACTATGGGAACTTGAAATATACGTGAAGACTAAACGTAACAGGAATGCAGCGGTGATGAAAAACAGGGTGCTGTGGAATTACAATAGGTATATTGTTCTGAGAGGAATAAGGAAAGAGGTCGTGGTCCCTGGTCTGACGTTCGGCAATGCGGTCTTGTGCACGAGATCAGAAGTTCAAGCATGCATAAAAAATAAGCAACGTGGAATAAGTAGGCTTGCCTTAGAAGCACACGGGAATACACCAAATCAGGGAGTACAAGGTGATATGGGATGGACATCATTTGAGGGCAGGGAAGCTAGCATCAAGATAAAGTTTGAGAAGCGATTGAAAGAAATGGGAGAGGAGGATTGGGCTCAGAAGGTATTCAGCTTCTTGTACATGAAGAATGTCGATAAAAAACAGAGAAAGCGAACGAAAAAATTGACTGGTGAATACTTAAAATAGAGACGGGGGCCAAACCAAAAAGAACTATCAGGTAAGAAGAAGGTGAAGGAAGCTGAGATCAATATGTGGAGAATATGCATGATTAAGAATTCCGCACTAGAAATCTATCAATCTTTTATGCAGGAAATTGCCAAGGAAAGAAGCTATGATAATACTCCTGGTACTTCTCCACTGTTTGAGGTCAGGACGGGAGTATTGCGGACCAAGACTTATCGGGGCAAATACGAAGGGGTAGACATGGTATGCAGTGCATGTGTCGAGAAGGAGTAAACTGCCGAACACTTGATAATGTTCTATAAAGGGCACTATCCTATAGTTCAGGATGATGGCGCAGAGCTTTTCAAAGCACTTGGATTTAGGGACAGGGAGGGCAAAATAGACTTTAAGCTGGTAGAATTAACTAGGAGGAGGGTATTTGATTCGTGGCTAAAGTCCAGGCACTAGTGAAAATAAACCCTTCACTGCAAAGTACGTGTCCTCAACCTCACTATTTAAAGGAAAAAAATAAATTTAGTTTTTGGTTCACAAAGTATTACGGCTTGAGGGCGTTAGTCACCGCCCGATCTAAAGGGTACAGCCATATCAATCAATCCATCGGTCTCCTCAAAACAGGTGGCTATCGTGTTTCGACATCTTTTGCAGTCAATTACGCGTTTGGGAAGGCTATTATTGATAGCGGTTCAGTATTTCGTTTTTGTCTAATCACACAAGAGAATGGGAGTTTTGCTGATGTGTCTCGGTCGCAGCTATTTTTTCTAGAGCAAGCGAAACGAAGAAATGATATACAACAAAGGGGAAGAGGCGCTGGTTGTTGTAAATGAATGTGTCTACTTGAGACCAGTAGGAAACGTGCAGCCATACATGAGTTTGAAATAAGTAGAAGAAGAAGGATTAGGGTAGATCATATTCGGCAAGCATTCCTAAATCATGAATGTTAATCTGTCACTAACCCTCAAGATGAAGGAATATAACAGCTGCATCTGCCAGTGCTTGTGTATGTAGAGGAAACTTATAGACTTACAGAGACGGTTCAACTCAAACAAAGTGGTCAATTTGGCAAGTTAGTGATACATGATCTTATACTGTGTGGTAGAAAACGTGGAAGGCAAAAAGACAATGACAAGTGCCGACTATGAACTGAAGGTTTATTCATCCCGCATTGCATTTATATACGACAACCAAGAAAAAAATGAAAGGAAAGAAAGTAGCATTTCAATAGCTGTCAAACTTCACTTCCCGATGCACAAAGCAGAATATAAGATTCATTACACATGTGCGTCATTTTCTAGATAATGAAGCTCTTTATCTTGGAGCGCAACTGATGATTCGCTCACGCAAAGATACAGTTGTATTGCATAGGCACAAAGGTGACCGTACTCGCATAATTATTGAAGCAGAATGAATGGCTCAGCATTATGACAACTGCGTGAGCAAACCATCAATGACCCTCTTAAAAAAGAGCGTCATTATCTAGAAAATGGCACACGTGTGTAATGAATCTGATATTCTGCATCGTGCTTCGGGTGTGTATTGTTGGACAATTGCTGAAGTGCTATTTTCCTTTATTTCTTTTTTTGTAGTTGTCATATCTAAGTTCAATGCGGCATGAATAAACCTCCGTTTGATAGTCTGCGCTTCTTTGCTTTTTGCTGTTCTGGTTTTCCACCACGTAGTGTACTTCGTTCAGCCTAAATTCAGGGGACGCAGTGAGCGATGGAAAGGAAACTGACAGGTGTCACATTAAGCGACAAGAAGAGAGCGGAGCTGCTGTGAGAACAAACTGGGGTTAAGGATATCATAGTTCAAATCAAAAACAAGAATTGAGCAGGGGCTAGGCACCTAGAACATACGCAAGATAACTGCCGTTCGTTGACAGTAACAGATTGAATTCCCAGAGAAGGCAAACAATCGAAGGAGAGACAGAAGATTAGGTGGGCCAATAAGATCAAAAGTTTATTGGTATAACGTGGAAGCAGAAAGCACAAGACTGGGTCTATTGAAGGGATCATGTGTGAAGCCTTTTACCTGCCATGGGCATAGTCAGGCTGATTATGATGAAATTGATACTAAAAGACGCTGCGTTCCAACATCACAAATTTAAACTTTTTTGAACAAAAGTGGTTGGCGTCCACGTCGTTCGTGGATTATGGTAGCGCTGGTTAAATACTAGTACCCGAGTACTTTTCAAGAGTGTCGAGCATCAGGTTGTGCACGATATCGTTCGCTCTGTAGCCCCAGCAGAAGTCTAGATGACGGAAGTCTTTTGGTTCCACCACGTAATGGAAGAGCAAGTTTGAGCCGAGCCTTTCAACGAGGAGAGACACGTCTTCCGGATCAGCAACCATGTCTCCCTGTGAGGAGAACAGTGCAATCTTGGTTGTGACGCGATCCACGTCGTAAGCGGGAGGGTTGTCCTGAAAGAGAGTGTATGTAAAATAGTGGCGTATAAATTCACGTTCCCCGTTATTGTCCCAAGAAATCAACCTACGAGTTCACTTTGTTTCAATGCGAGAATAATGTTACATGCCTCACTCCGCCAAGACTTCAATAAAGTCGTTTTCATGTTAGAACTGACGTAGCTTAAGTGCGCAACAGAATATGACAACGAAGAAATATTTTGTTTATTTAGATGGCCTGCGTATCGAACCCACCAGCTCTCGGTCTGTGTCAAAATGTGCCGTGCGCTCTGCACACTTCACCAGTGACGTGCATGCACAAGTTCTAACAACCGTGCCTTACATCTCTCACACCTCGGAATAGCAGTCATAATCATTAGCCGGGCAGCGTCATTGTGTAGAAGCGCTGAAGGGAAGTACTGAAGCATGATAATAGAGAGTCCGAACAAGGAGTGCTTGGGCAGTTTCTGCGTAGTAGAGGCTTTCAATTGACTGTTTTTTGGAAACCACAAGGTAATTTAATGAACCATACGCAACGATAAGGCTTGGCGCTGATGCAGTATAAGTACTTTGCTTTCTGCGTTGCGTTAGTTATACGCTCCGTCGGCACATTATGACTTACAAGCACACCCACGGCGTTTCTGCGCCACTTGGTGTTTTGGGTGCGCAAGCACGAACTAATGAACCTGCTTCCATTTCTATTACCTCTGAAGCTCTGGAGCAGTCATTCACGTTAGCTTAAAATCACATATGATGAGTAGCCGGGAGTGATCAGGCGTCCTTCCTGGAGTGCAAGGCTTTCTTACCTTAAGGTAGCACAATTAATTCCGTGACGAAAGGCAACACAAGCACACAATTAGCTATTTTTCGAAGCTTAGAATGTGCACTTTCATAAGAGAGCAACGCCTTGTTCTTGGGCTCTACATCTATTGGACGTGGTTACGCATAAAAAATAGACTTAAGTGAAGGACTTTGAGACTACCAATAACTGGCTTCTCATGTGTGAATGTAAGACCATCGTAAGCGTGAACAAAGTTATTAAGAATAGCTTGAATCTTGATATCAAAATCATAACTGTGGGCGTTAATGAACGCCAAGTAATCATCTACACATCTCATAACTTACACCACCCCTTGCGAAGCAATAGAAGCCTTAAGTGTAAGGCCAACAGCTGCCAGAAAAATGTCACTGAGTACAGTTGTGACTATAGCCCTTATACAAATCCCCCCTTCTTTTTTAACATAGTATTTGCCTGGATTTGCACTCTAGGTGATTGGAATGTACGCCGCACCGAAGAGGTGCACTAATACTGCAGAAATCTAACGAAAAGATGGAAAGAAAATTAAAAGAGGCCTTCTTGATTGTTAGAAGTTTCAAAAGCGGAAGCATGCATTTGCGGACTTTTCTTCGTAAGGAGCTGCAATTTTGAGATGGCTTTAAGTAATTGATTCTAGTTGTTTGTTGAACAGTTCACTGTTGTTTTATATTCCATCCTGCGCGCATGCCCTTGGCGATATTTGCTAGACTTTTACCATTATCGACTGTTTTACATTTTCACTGTAGATTTTATACATACAGGTTTCCTTTTTCATATTTTGTTGCAAGGAATAAGCACTTGTCAGGCTGTTGACTATACACAATGGGCCGCTTTGGCCTTCAGTTTCAGAGTTGAATGTCGCGCCTGTCATGCGTACTCTCATGCGTGTTTTTCGCGCTACTCCAATATGTGTTCATGATGGCTTACACCTGCGCCCCTGGATTGCATCTTTCCCATGCATCTTTCCAAATAGTTCTAAAATATGAACAAGTTGTCAGCATCACTTCTGTTAGCTCACTTTCGTTCCTTTACCCGAGTCAAGCGGTCCGTAAACGTTTAGCACACACAAATTTCTCCTCCTTCAACATCAGATAACCATGTGCGTGAACGTGAACTATATATATATAAATATAAATATAAATATATATATATATATATATATATATATATATATATATATATATATATATATATATATATATATATATATATTGATTTGTGGGGCTTAACGTCCCAAATGACCATACGAATATGAGAGACGCCGTAGTGGAGGGCTCCGGAAATTTCGACCACCTAGGATTCTTTCGCGTGCACTTAAATCTGAGCACACGGTCCTACAACATTTCCGCCTCCATCGAAAATATATATATATATATATATATATATATATATATATATATATATATATATATATATATATATATATATATATATATATATATATACTCAGATCTAACAGACAATAATGATAAGGAAAGTATAGGGGAAGATATTAGACCAAATTGTAATGTAAATATCAGGAAAAGTGCGTGAAAAGATAACTTGCCGTGGACAGGATCCGAACCTGCAACTTTCGATTGACGCGCCATTCGAAGGTCGCAAGTTCGGATCCAGCCCACGGCAAGTCATCTTTTCACCCACTTTTCTTCATATTTACATTACAATTTGGTCTATCTTCCCCTATGCTTTACTTGGCAATGTTGTCTGTTAGATATCAATATTATTGTGTAAAAAACACGGAAAAACGAGCCCTTAGGTGTACACTTCTTTTCTTATTCATTGACAAGGGTCTCGTACTTGCAGACTTAGTGCCTTTAGGTTGTATACGAGGGACTATTAGTCAGCTGCACACTCGTAACAAGTTCACGCGCTACGTGATACCAAACAGGCTCGAAAGAGTGTGCCACCCTCACCGCCATGGCTACTGGTGGCGCTGACAGACACTCCCATGTTTCATTCACGAATAAATCCTATAGAGTGGCTGGGGGACTGCTGTCGTGGTAGCTCATTGGTAGAGCATCGAACGCGTCATTCGAAGGCCGCATGTTCGCATCCTGCCCACAGCAAGTTAACTTTTCACCCACTTTTCTTCATATTTACATAACAATTCGGTCTAATAACTTCCCCTATACTTTCCCTAAGTGATATAATTGTCTGATAGATGTCGATAATATTGTGTAAAAAACACGAAAAAACGAGCCCTTAGGTATACACTTCTTTCCTTATATATATATATATATATATATATATATATATATATATATATATATATATATATATATATATATATAATATATATATATATATATATATATATATATATATATATATATATAGATACTGGCGAAAAGTAGTTTTTTACCTGTCCGTAGCGTTTTCTGTTCTCAGAGGTGCCATGATCATACATAAGAAAGTCCTTTGCTCTATTGACCTGCACCAAGTCAAGTGAACAATAACTTAAGGTTACATACAGTCTATGCATAAACTACGTGCATATACCGTCATTGGTGAAGCTTTTCTGGAACATTTTACCAAAAATAGCAGGATGAAGCGTTTTATTTATCGAATCTTAAGGGGGCGACAAAAAGCCGGCTTGTGTGTAATTAAAAAATCAAACCTTACTTGTCAAAAATGTATCGGGAATTTATTGCAGCTGTTCCTTGCTCAAAAGACTTTGTGATGTATTTGGTACGCGTATGCCAGTTCAACTGCACTAGTTGAAACGTCAGACGTTTGATGAATGTCAGTACTGTCATGGTGGAGCATGCTTATATGATCGGCAAGCTATGGTATGAAACCTGAATCTTTTCCTGGGTCATGAAAATAAGTAGCTTGAAAGCCGTCTGATTTAAAGCAATTAGGGTAAACAACGAAATTTTATTTAGGTATTTTCGTGTACTAAACAGATTTCATTTTCTCTGTTATTATTGATTTAGCCACTCAATTTGTGGTGGAGATTTACGGGTGTTTTATAGGTGTGTTTACGGGTGTTTTATTTTTATTTGCGTCGGATTTTATCCTAAATGGTAGGTGTACACAAGCTTGCACCAATGGAAGTGCACTCTAGGTTAGCATCCTGAATGTTGCATCCGGTGACTGCGCATATGGATAATATTGCTATATGCGCGAGGAAAGGAAGGAAAATAGGAGGAAAAGGACGGCAGGGAGGTTAACCATCCCATAGGCAGCCGGTTTGCTCCCCTGTGCATGGAAAGGGGATGGGGAGATGAAAAATAGAGAGAGAGAGGGAAGAGAGATAAACACTTCACATTAGGCAGCACATGCGCGGACAATATTGCGGATGTTGCGGAGGTGATTGGATGCCACGATTCGTTAGTATGAGCCGCTCCTCTCCAACGTATGAAGTTGTATTTGACTATAAATCCAACGACGACAGGTAACGCACAGGAGAGACAGCATAGTGCACTCTCTCATGTCTATGAAAGCCGTTAGTGTTATCGTGCTTAGATTAACTGAACGAACATGTCGTCTCTAAGACTCTTTGGGTGTTATAGTTCATTATGCACACCGCCCATACCTGGCCGCGGAATGAGCTATCTGCAATTCATATTTTACATAATCCCATAGAGCCTTCTGCCGTTGTGATAGGGTTCTGGTGAGAGCCGGCACAACCAGTATTGTTCGAACAAAAGCATCGAAGGTAGAAGACGTTTTGCTACCTTTCCTAGAGGTGTAGAACACATTCTCAGAGGCAGCGGCAAAAGGCTGAAGCCAGGTCAAGCAAAGGAGACTTCTGTAGCGGGAAGAGATCGACACGGGATGCAGGTGACGGATCTCTGTGCGATGCTATCTCGTAGCAAGAACTCCAAAGGTTTCGACATGCCGCTTTGTTTTTCAACCGAATCTTCGCGGAAGACGCACATATTCATCACGTGGTTGCGTTTCAAGACGGAAAAACAAGTACCTCTCCGAACGTATTTGTTCAACAAGTAGTTTGTAGTGTTACAAGGCCACTAATTAATTACGCATCGGAGCTTAATTATATTTATAGTTGACCCATACATGACACGAGGTATGGTAAAACCCTTCTGTCACGTGTCAACGTTCGTTACATTGCCTGATAAAGGCGCCTCCCCTATCGGAAAAAATGCCATGGTGGATACTGGAAAACATGGTGGGCGTAGTGGAAATAATAGTGGGCATGGTGGAAATAGTAGTGGGCATGGTGGAAATTATGATGGCTATGGTGGGACGTAGTGGAAAATATGGTGGTTATGCCGGGACATACTGGGTGGTATGGTGTACAGATGATGGGTAAAGTGGAAATTATGGTGGAAAGCAGAGGCTAGATAGTGGGAAATAATTGGACACTCTGCCCACCATTGCGATAATGCTGGGTAGCCCTAAGCATATAGTGGGTGGTGCTTATTATGGTGGGCTACATGGTGTACCAAGTTGAGAAACTCTTCCCACCATTGCGATAATGCTGGGAAGCACTAAGCAGATGATGGGTGCTGCTTGTTGTGGTGGGCCACATGGTGTACCAAGCTGAGAAGCTCTGCCCACCATCGCGATAATGCTGGGAAGCAGCAAGCAGATGATGGGTGGGCTTATAATGGCGGGCAATTTATATAGTGTGCCAGTCTGGGATCAGTACACTACATGTTCTACCACCATGATTTCCATCAAAATTAGGCCTACCGACCGAGCCCGTACAATTGTGTTATCCGTGCATCCGGGTTTCAGAATACACGATTTTGACGATTAAGTATGACAATACAGCGCAGCCATGGCATCAATTAACCTAAATGAAGCATTTTTCATTGTGTATGGTGTCCGCTCAAGAAGCAACAAACATCGATGCGACGCAATTAAAGCACTCCTAGAGAACGTAATTAAGTGTCTTCTCACCGAAAGCCGCCGGTCGCACTCGCCGGCACTTCTCTAGCTTTTGTACGAGAACTCAGACGTGGCAATTCATATGCTTGGTGAACCAACATGAAGCGTAATGTTTCTGGCACACTGCATTCGTTTTGGCCAAGCCGTTATGAAGTTGCTTTAGCGAAAAAGCTACAGCATTGCGCTGGCGCGACCACCCTCTACATTGCGCGAAAAGCATCCCAATACTCAATCAAATAAATTAGGCGGGCGTATCTATGGAATGAGCCTAGAGGCGTCATAAAGCGTGAGCAGATATTAAAGCGAAACGGATATTAAACTTGGCAGACCCCGCCGGTAAACTATTGCTGCTCCCCAGTCCACTTGGTTTTTTTCTTGAAGTTGTGAATTGTAAAAAAAATAGCACTAGTACCGTTAACATAGTGGCAATTGTTACAGGCCGCAGTTGCTTGTGTTTAATAAATGTGCAATATTTAGTAGCAGGTGTAGATCTTGTCTATGTTGTGTACACGACAAACATAACTTAAGTTGAACCATAAGTTGGTATGTCAACTAAGTATTTAACACCCACACAACGTCATGTTGGTGTGGCGCAGTGGTTAGCGTCTTCGAATGGGAATCCGCAGGTTGCACGTTCGATTTTCCGTGCGCCTTGTTTTTTTTTTACGGGACGGGTGTTTTTTATGCTGTTTTTATAGAATTCTTTTTTATTTTTTGTGGGAGCTCGTCACGGTGATTATGACGTCATTTCGCGCTCAAGTGTTGCCGGCACTGCAGCACCCACCATACCCACCATGCGCCATTGTGGGCGTTTCCCACCATTCACCCACTACACTAATCCACTATAATGGTGGGTGGTGGTTTCCACAATGCCCACCATTCGTTTTTTTCCGATAGGGTCTCCCTATCCACCGACCACCGCTGTGACCTTTCTACTTTCTTCTCTGTCTTGATCCTTTCGGTACTAAATTTCGTGACTTCGAAGCGCTAGCTGGCAGAGTTGCAGACCCCCAATAATGATAGCTTTACTTTCGATTCGTTCTTTTGTTCTTACCTGCACAATGTGTCGTAGATTTTGATAGGAAGTTCCGTGAACATAGTGTGCTAGTCCTACAGGTGACCTCGTCTGAAACAAAAAGAAACACACAGCCAATCACGTCCAACTTTTACAAATCAGAACTTTTGTTTGCAGAAGTGTGTCTTTGCAGTAGAGAATATCTGCCTTTTGTAAGTTAGGCCAAGCTTTTACTTTCTTGCACTAGAACACAGCACCTTATGAACTCATGCTAAAAGAAGGTCGTGCACTGAGTTTCCTGAAACCAGCTGTTTTGCATAAGGCAGCAGCAACAACTGATGCATCGGCTATTATAAAGCAACGAAAGCAGTTTTTTTACTCGCTTCTCGAAGGAGGAAAATTTGGTTATAGGCTATCATGTATTCAATCTCGAAATTGATAAGAGAGAATTCCGGCCACAAGGGGTTCTTTAACGTGCACCCAAATATGAGCACAAGGACCTACAATATTTGCGCCTCCATCGGAAATGCAGGTGCCGCAGCCGGGATTTGAACCCGCGACCTGCGGGTCTGCAGCCGAGTACCTTAGCCACTAGACCACCGTGGCGGGGCAAAAGCTATGGTTAAAGCTTCTCGACGGCAGCAAAAAAATACAGCATATTCATGGAATACATGAAAATGAGTGGGGTGAAGAACCCATCCGTCCGTGCGTCCTACTGTGCGGTCATCCGTCCATCTGTGCGTCGGTTCGTCCGCGCATTCACCTACCTGTGCATCCATCCGCCCGTCCGTGCATACGTTCATCCATGCGTCCATCCGTTGTAACATTTTTCAGTCCGTGCACCTGTCTGCCTCTCCGTCCGTGAGTCTGTTCATTCATCCTTCCATCTTGTGAGCGTTTAAAGTACAGCCATTTCGCATCTTTTTTTTATATATTCATCACATTTAAATACCACCATGCAGCAGGCATTTCAAGGTCTAAACGAGAGGCGGCACAGCGGGACTAGAGGAGCGGCAGCGCGCGCACGTTCCTACGGCCAGCTCTTCGTGTCTAGTTCCCACCTTTCGCCGCTTCTAGTTCATGGAACTGTGGCCCAACACTCACTAACCCTTGCTAAAACTAAAGAGGTTGCGCCAACAAGTTTAACGCGGCAACCAGATAGCGCTCAATGTGCGTCCATGTGATGCTAGTTTTTTAATGAGCAGCAAATTTAAGTCAAATTTATTACAGAAAAATTGGCAGATCCCACATACAGTAGAAATCGATGATATGCGAAGCACGAATGATAAATGTTGATAAATGTCAGCCCCCAGCAGCTGCAAAGCAACTGACCACGGCGGCGACCAGATCTGCAACGCGGCAGAGGGTGCTAAGAATCTCTGGATTCGGATAGGCCGCCATTGGAACCTGAACGTGGCTACGTTGAACGCTAGAACCTCATCTAGTGAGAGAAATCTAGCTGTACTATTCGAGGAGCTAAAGGGTGTTAAGTGGGATATAATAGGGCTCAGTGAAGTCATGAGGACAGATGAGGCCTATACGGTGCTACACAATGGGCACGTCCTTTACTATCGGGGCTTGGCTGACAGAACAGAACTGGGAGTGGGGTTTATAATTCACTGAAACTTAGTTGGCAATATAGAGGAATACTATAACATTAATGAAAGGGTGGGAGGTATCGCAATTGAACTGAATAAGAGATACAAGATGAAGGTGGTACAGGCTTACGCGCATACATACAGCCATGATGACACTTCAGTTGAAAGCTTCTATGAAGACGAGGAATCGGCAATGAGTAAGGCAAAAACACAGTATACTATATTGGTGGGAGACTTAAATTCAAAGGTAGGGAAGAATCAGGCTGGAGACCAGGCAGTAGGAGATTATGGCATTGGTACTAGAAACGCCAGAGGAGAGCTACTAGTAGAAATCACAGAACGCAATTATTTACGAATTTTTAATACCTTCTACCGAAAACAAGGACATGTTATTATGTCACTTTATAATCAGCACAACATTATGATATGCATGGAGGTAAATGAAGCAATACATGACTTTGGTGTCGTCATTATCATGTTTGGATATGTAGTTTATATTCGTCATCAATTCACGTAACGTGGTGCAAAATTTAATATATGTGGAGCTAGCCAAATGGCCGCGAGCATGCCATCAGCGTGGTAAGTTGTCATGTTATTACATGACACGCTTGTCAGGATTATCATGTTTGCAAAAGTCATATATATTATTATTGAGCAACGTCACGTAACACCAAATTTGGTATATGTGGAATAGCAAAACGGCCACGAGCGCATCATGAAGGGCCCAATTTACTCCACTGCAGACATGACGCGCGAGCATGCTGGGCACAGCGACGCAACTTTAGGAAAACGCAAGCACTCTGTAGTCTGACACCAGGCGCGATCAGCGTCCGTTGGCGCGGCCGACGGCAACCGGCGCGAAATGCAACATGCTGCATTTCGCGCCGATGCGTTAAGCAACGAGAGATGCTATGAGCGACGAAACAGGGCGTTCGCGCGATGTGTCGCGTGCTCGTTTTCGCGCGATCGCTCGGTTCTCCAGATTTGGAAACTGTCGCTCATCGCCCGGAAGGGCTGGGCTCAAGTGCCAATAGCGAAAAACCGGAGAAGACGAAGACTGCATAGGTGCACGTCACCCTGCCCGAGGCACGATTGCGCAACAAGAAATAACGCAATGTTTACGCATGTACATATAAAAAAAGTGCTGCAAGGCAATAGTAAACACTTTCCGTTTCATACACAACAAGATATCTTATTTTTAAATTGCATACCGTTCACTACGCGGTTTTTTTTGGTGCGAGTAGATGGCCTCATACCAGCAACAGTGGAATTCGCTCGCCGAAGCCGTCGCGTTAATGAGGTTTGCCTGCCCTAGGGACTCATCGCGCGAAGACGATCTACGTCGCGTCGCTCGTCGCTGTCGCGTGCATTTTCGCGCTTATGAGGTTTGGCCCTTACCCAGACAACACTGCGTCTCCCTCTTTTCGTGATGGAGGGACGCCGGACGCGCTGAAACGCGCACGCGTCAGGGCAACAAAGCACGGCGCATGCCAAAGAAAATTTGGTAGGATCGGCGCCTGGCGTGGCGCCTGGCCGGCGAGACGAGACGAAATGAACGCCTGCGAGCACACGCACCGCGTCACATCGAAATGTATTGGCGCCTTGACTATGGAATGTAGACATGTTCTCACATGGCACGCATCTGATGAATATCATGTTTGCACCTGTCACATACCTTCATCATCCATTTGCGTCGCGTAATACCAAGTTTGGCATATGTGAAGCGAGCGAAATGGCCGTGATCGCATCATCAGTGTGGCGTGTAGTCAGGTTGTTACATGACACGAATGTCGTGATTATCATGCTTTCATGTGCCATTTACTTATATCGTCCGTTACGTTGCGTAATGCTGAGTTTGCCACAAGTGAAGCTAGAGAAATGGCCTCGAGCGCATTATGAGCATAGTATGTAGTCATGTTGTTACATGACACGCATCTCATGTTTGTCATGTTTGCACCACTATCATGCCTTCGTCATCCATTCATGTCCTGTAAAACCGAATTTGGTACAAATGAAGGTAGCAAAATGGCCCCCAGGGCATCACGACCGAAGCATGTAGTCATGTTGTTACACGATATGCATCGCATGATTATCATGTTTAAACCAGTCACGTACCTTCGCCAGTATTCACGTACTGTAATATGGAATTTATATTACGCTCATGATGAGCCACGGGCACATCATGAGCGTGGCATGTAGTCATGTTGCTTCATGACAAGTATGTCATTCTTTTCATGTTAGGGTCTGTCACTTGTGTTTCCTATGCAATCACGCCATACCATAACAGTTTTGCAGTATGCCATGTGACCAAAACCACCGCAAGAGCTGCAGGACCCAAAATGTATATCGTGACATTCTTGACATACATATAATGATTTTCATGTGCGAACCCTGTCACATGTGGCCACTCAAGGGAACTTTGAGTGAGTAATATTACCCGTGAGTGTCATTTTCGCGCTGTCACACGAGGAACTGTTGTGTCCCTCAATGAAAAGTACACTTGCCGGGATGTGCGTTCCCCAAACTCACTTCGCTGTGACATAGTGTGTAGCCTCGGTACCGGTACCAGGGGGCTCTCACAGAAATACGCTGTTGCCTAAAGCGGCGCTCATACGATGTTGAACTATTATTTGTTATAGGTGATCCTGCCACGTATATAAACAACTAAAAAATCAATGAAAATTCTTTCTACTGTCACCCTCGGCCAGTTTGCGGCCACGTCCACTAGAGGGATGCCGCAGCACATGCTGTGAAATCGCTGGGTCTGTCGCGTTGTTTACTTCCAGGCGCACTTGCACAAGTGTAGTCGAGTCATTTAATACTCGTTTACGATGGCGTGTGTAACTGGTGCTACTTCCACAAAAACAACGTGGTCCGACGATGAAACAAAGGCGCAAAAGTAAAAATTGTATATTGCGCTACTGACCTAACAATTGCCTCTGTGATCATTTCCAAAGTACACTTCGCTTTCTCGTGTAGCAGCAAAGCACCAAATCGACACTTAGAGAGCCTAAGTACACTCACTCCAATTGCACTTAAGTTGCCACGTGTGACTGGGGTATTATGACTAGTTAAATATGTTCTTCATACAGCCATGTTATGCCAGACTAAGTTGGGTATCAATACCATTATCGAAACGACCAGGAGAGCTAAAGATCGTTGGCGGCTGGATAGATAGATAGATAGATAGATAGATAGATAGATAGATAGATAGATAGATAGATAGATAGATAGATAGATAGATAGATAGATAGATAGATAGATAGATAGATAGATAGATAGATATCCTCAAAGCCGCCGATGTTCGCGAAGAAATCTTTCACATTTAATAAGTCACCGACACTCTTCTTTGTAGGTTGTTTGAACAGAAAGAACTATCAATTTATTTATAATTAACGTGCGTGGCGTTCCTCCCCAATTAACGTGAGTGCGTGGGTGCTGCTTCTCTTGTCCTGCTGTGGAGGTGGCTATATACTATAACTACGCACTACTACTACTACTACCACTACTACTGCTACTACATACCCCTACGGCTTAAGTGGCTTCGCAGCTAAAACCCTGGCCTTACTAGCATTAAAGAGTCAAGGTCTTCGCCTTTCGCTACCTGTTAGCGTGGGGCCACTGGTTGTCGGACTAGTGCAGCTTTCATATGCACCAACGGCGTTCCTCCGCCAATAATAACACTGTCCCAGTAGTCCCTACAGAAACGCAAAGCTGTGTACGGGAGAATGTCTTGCCTCGGTGGAGAGAGACAGAGGCCAGCGGGACGCGAACCACTTGCCTGCGTTATGGCTCAAGCTGTGAAGATCGGCGGCCTATGTTGCTCAAGCGCAGTTTTATAGCGTCCACATGGGTGCAGCTGTATGTTACCCTGTTATTCGGAAGCCACATTCGGGCCATTTTTCTCTGTATGTTACAGCGCTTTGATAAAGTGCAAATGAAGTATCAGTGTTTATTATGTGGCTATCAATGCCAAATTTGCGCAGGTTTCAAGGTGTGCTTTGTCGAGATATAGGTTAAGAACTTCAGCTATAAAAACAGCTAAACCTTGACGTGATGCAGATGTGCCACTAGGGTGCGCATGGGTGATGATGTGATGCGGAGGTTTTAACGTCCGAAAATCACCATATCACTATGAGAGAAGCGCTAGTGGAAGGCTCCGGAAATTTCGACCACCTAGTGTTTTTAACCTACACCTAAAGCTGAGCACACGGGCCTACAACATTACCGCTTCCATCGGAAATTCAGCCATTGCAGCCGGAATTCGATCCAGCGACCTGCGGGTCAGCAGCCGAGTACCTTAGCCACTAGACCACCATGGCGGGGCGGTGCGCACAGCTGCTTCGACATCAAGTAATGCAATAGCTGGCAAACAAGACAGACGTTCTACAACCTCTTGTTATCTCTACAAAATAAGCACTATTTCTTTGACGACAGCTTTCTCTTTCATGTTATACTGACTTTTGTGACAAAGGGTCACGTGACCACATGCAATTAAATGCGTAGCATTTATTAGCACACTTAAACGACGTTGACCGCTTCTATCTATCTATCTATCTATCTATCTATCTATCTATCTATCTATCTATCTATCTATCTATCTATCTATCTAGCCGCCTACAACGTTTTGCTCTCCTGACCATTTCGATAGTGGGATCAATACCGAAATTGGTGGTTCATAACATGACTGTATGAAGAGCATAAATGACTAGTCATAACATCTATATCATGTAGTGCACGCTATGAGTCTCATGATTTCTATGACAAGGTCTGGCTTCTCTTGCGGCCTTTTCGTTCACACAAGATGTCGCAAAACTAGTATGGTATTACCTGACTTCATGGTGAACATAAGTGACCGGTTTTAACATGTAAATCATGACACGCATGTCGTGCAAGTCATTAATACAAGCCACGCTCGTGATGTGCTTGCGGTCGTTTAGCTTGCTTCGCATTATCCAAATTTTCTAATACGTCACGTGAAAGTATGACGGAGGTATGTGACTGGCACTAACATGATAATCTTGTAATGCGTGTCATGGGAGAACATGACTACATGCCACACTCATAGCACTCTTGAGGCCATTTCGCAAGCTTCACGTGTACCAAATTTGGTATTGCGTGACGTTAATACACGACAAACACAGATGCCAGGCGCAGACATGATAATCATAACATGTAAATCGTGCACGGCATAATTTACATGCCATGTTCACGGTGCTCTTGCAAGCGGTTTGCAATCTTGATATAACATAAATATGCGTCGAGTGACGTCACTGTATTGCGTACATGACTTACAGGTTCAAACATGCGAATCTCGATATGCACGTACTGCAGGGAACGATTTACATGCCACGCTCTTGTTGCGTCTGAAGCCGGTTTGCTAGCTTGATGTAGTACATATCAGCGCACGAGTGCTGTTGGTGGAACGCCAATGTTAGTGGTGCTGTCGTTACGTGACTATAAACAACATGCTTGCATCTTATGTTGATACGCCAGCGTGCATAACATTTCTATTTGCCTTTTTTGGGTACAATGTCTGTCCGCCTCGAAATGGTGTGCTGATTTTAAAGCTACATATCGGAATTCCTCTGCCTCAGTACGCATAAAAAAGATTCCCAATTTTAGTGGAATCTACCAATTCCTTTAGTACCACTTTAAAGAAAAAAAACTTTTTTACTTTCAATATTTAAACGTTGACTCCACAGTGACACGTCGATCAATCTCATGTGAAGACCGCATCTGAAATAGCGCTAGCAAGAGCTCTGGTTTACGCTGTTAGCTGTACCTGAAAGGTGATCAGTGAATTGTCGTTCAGTGCCAGCGGCACCATTTTGGATTCATGAAGGACGCAGAGTTCGCAAGACCAGCGAGCTGTGTTGACTGTTCACGATAAGGACCATTCCGGTCAGAGTTTTATTACAAGCGTTACGAAAACTGTAAAATTATACTAGAATATTTTTGTTGCGTGCTCCTTGGTCGTGTGTGGTAATAGAACTAAGAAAAAAGCAACATTTTTGATGTTTTCAAGTCGTGTCAACATGGCGCTAACAGCTGTGGAGCTTTGAAAATAAAAGATCTTTGTGAAATTATTCCCGCTTCTAAATCGCATTCAGAAGAAATATATGCGCCCTTTTTGAAGAAAAATGAATGCGTAACAAGCGACCTCTCAACATATTTCACGGATTTTTGTTGTGGTGTACGCTGACAGTGCATACCATGAACTACCCACCACATTCACCAGCAGTGCTGGGCGGACCAAAGCTTCAGTACCTTGTTCAGCTGCTCAGGACTGACGAACGCCGTGAGGAACACAATGAAGTTGCATGGTTGTCCCCGTAGGATGGTGCATACGAACAGTATCACCGACTTCGGAGTGTCTGGTACGAAGAAATAATCGCTGCCTCTTAATGGATCCAGAAGGAGCTGTACAAATGGGCAAGAGTCTATTTGTTGGACACATGTTATGACGGTTTGTTTTGTGCACTAACTTTAAGCCATCTTTACACTGAAACACTAAATCCTCTTCGTCAACGAAAGAAATAGCCTTACCTTGCGACAGCGATAAAAACAAAAAGAACGCATATGCTATGGTCGTTCTTAACGCTATCCCACTCTTGAAGAATAACATCATCAATGAAAAGAAAATCATTGACAGGAAGCTTCATATTATATTATTACCTCAGTGAAAGGCTGTCCATCAGTCGCTAAAAGTCCTCGAAAGTGTAGGCCCGCATATTGTGCAAAACAGAGTTTAAAGGGGCACTGACACCAAAATTCAGGGCCGAGATAGCAAGCGGGGTTGATTCTCGTGAACATTGTATAGTAAATTTGAAGAGTTTTATAGGGAACCTCGGCATCTTTGAGCGTATTCATCTATCCATTTAGCCGTCTACGACTTTTAGATCTCCTGGCCGTTTCGATAATGGTATCATTGCTAAACTTCGTATGGCATAACATGACTGTACGAAGAACACATTTAACTAGTCATAACATGAAAATGATGACATATATGTCATGTATGTCATGATTTACATTTCTTGGTCCTGCACCTCTTGCGGTGGTTTCGTTCACATGGCATGTCGCAAAACTGCTATGGTGTGGCATGATTCATTGCGAACACAAGCGTCAGACCCTAACGTGAAAATCATGACATGCGTGTCATGTAACAACGTGAGTACATGCCACGCTCATGATGCGCTCGTGGCCGTTTTGTTAGCGTCACATATTCCAAATTTGGCTATACCGTACGTGAATGATTGACGAAGGTGTGGGACTGGTGAAAACATGATAATCATGAGATGCAAGCCATATAATAACATGACTACATGCCACGCTCACGGTGCGCTGGCGCCCGTTTAGCTAGCTTCACTTACACAATGTTTCGTATTACGGCACGAGAATGAATGACGAAGGTATAATAATGGTGCAAACATGACGAACATGACATTTGTGTCATGTAACAACATTACTTCATGCCAATCTCTTGAAGCGCTATCGCGGCCGTTTCCCTACCTTCACATGTACCAAACTCGGTATTACGCGACGCGAACGAACGGCGTAGGTAAATGACACAACCAAACTTAATAAACACGACATGCGTGTCATGTAACAACTTGACTACAAGCCACACTGATGATGGGCTCACGGCCGTTTTGTTAGCTTCAGATATGCCAACTTTGGTATTACGTGACGCCAAAGGATGACGAAGGTAAGTTATTTGTGCAAACATAATAATCATGAGATGCGTGTCATCTGAGAACATGGCTACATGCCACAGTCAAGGCGCCAGTACACTTCGACTTGACGTGGTTCACGTGCTCGCCAGTGCGACGCGGTGTTCATTTCGCCGCATACCACCGGCGTTGCCACGCCAGGCGCCAGTCTTGTCACATACTAGCAGGTGCGTGCCGCGCTGCGCTACTTTGACGCATGCGCGTTTCAGCGCGTCCGGCGTCCCTCCGTCACGAGAAGAGAAAGAAGCCATGTTGTCTGGGTAACGCTTCGGCGGCACCATGTCGCATTTCGCGCCGGGTGCCGTCGGGCTGCGCTAACGGACGCTAGTCACGCCTGGCGTCAGACTGTTGAGTGCTTGCGCTTTGCTAACCTAACGTCGCTTTCCCCAGCGTCCGCGCGCGCCAACGCTGCATTGGAGTATATTGGGCCCTTCACGATGCGCTCGCGGCCGTTTCGCTAGCTCGACATATGCCAAATTTGACGTTACGTGGCGTCAATGGATGAATAAATATATGACTGGTGCATACACGATAATCCTGATACGCGTGTCATGTAAGAACATCACAACATACCACGCTCATTGCGTGCTTGCCGCCGCTTCGCTTGATCCACATATCATAAATTCGGTATCACGTGACGCGAATAGATTACGAAGGTAAACGACACATCCAAACATGATAATCATGACACTGAAGTCATGTACGACATCATATACCTCCACGTTGTAACGCTGTGCTCACTTTAAAGAGGCATATCAACGTTTTTTGATCGTGCTTAGCATATGATCGATACCCAATGTACGTGGGATCAGCCAATTTTTATCTGCAAGATATGAACAGCAAATATAATTGGGAAGGTATTTAATTTTTTTAAGTTTGCGTAAGCGACTCACTTCGTACACTATAGACGCCCTCAGAGGTGACCCCAAGGTGACACCCTACTTCCTTCACCTCACCACCCTGTGGTCAACAAAACAAGTTCTCGTGACGTCATAGCCGCCATTTTTTTCCGCATTAGTTCCCGATGGGTATATTTCTCAGCGGCTGGTTGCGAGTGCGTGGCCGTGGCGCACGTTTAGAAAGTTTTGTGTTTGGCGACATTCCAGTCGCCTTTATTATTCTAAGCTAATTCTTGATGCGGACGATTTGAAAGTGCATCACAGTTCTGTGTGAAGACGTGGTCAAGAGTTGGACACGCTAGTTGGGGACAGTCGCGCCCAGTTTTAAAATTCTCTCAATACAAATCTGGAACTGGATAATATTGAGCGGCTTTTAATTATTTATCTGTCGATGCTGCAGCACACGATGTGTCGTGTCTTGACCAATAGGACCTCAGCAACACATTGTCGCAGAAAAACGCAAGGTCAAAGTTTTTGTATCAGTACACCTTTAAGGACCGTTTTCGATATGACTAGCAATTTGGCGCGTCGTGTATTATCAGCGCTGGCTGAAAATTCATTGCTGCAGCAAACGTCTTCGACCAATCGCACAATACACTTGCCCTTGCTTGGCACCTTCCATAAAGTGCACACTTCAGCATGACAGCATGAAGATCAGTAAACTGCCAGAACAAGGCCACTTAGTGTTACTTATACTCTCCAAGCAGTCGGCACCGTCACTAGGAGGCTTTACTTATGATTAGCTGCAGCAAGAGAACGCCCTCTATTTTCTCACCACCTCCGCGCGAAGTTTTACGGTCATCTCAAGCACAACGTAGCAGCCATTTTGGTGAGCATTTACACTGCATTCGAAAAATGTCATGTCAATTTTCGCGTTACTATTGTGAACAACTGGAATATCGCAAGCTTCGCCGCGGTAGTCAAGTGGCTATGGTACTAGGCTGCTGACCCGCTGGTCGTGCGATTGAATCTCGGCGGCGGCGGCTGCATTTCCGATGCAGGCAAAAATGTTGTAGGCACGTGTGCTCAAATTTGGGTGCACGGTAGAGAAAACCAGTTTGTCGAAATCACCGAAGCCTTCCACTGCGGCGTCTCGCATAATCAACTGGTGATTTTGGGACGTGAAGCCCCACATACATATCAATAGAATATCGCGATGATAAAAAAAAACTGATATTGTGGAAGCCTTCGAAATTTTTCAGACTGTTGTCTGCGTGTTGTATGTACAAAAGTTTATTTCAAAAATACCATTTCTTTTTTAATGCCGAAGCTGGTTTACATATAAAGAAAATTGTTTGATTGATATGTAGAGTTTAAAGTCTCAAAACCACCATATGACTATGAAAGACGCCGCAGTGGATGGCTCCGCAAATTCCAACCACCTGGCGTTTCTTAACGGGCACTAAAATCTGAGCACACGGGCCTACAACATTTTCGCCTCCATCGAAAATGCACGCGCCACGGGAGGATTTGATCCCGCGACCTGCGGGTCAGCAGCCGAGTATATAAGCCACTAGGTAACCAGGGTGGGGCAAAGGAAAGCGTTTGTGTAAGGCTTTTATAGCAGAGCCATAGTGCAGCAACTTTTGTGCCACTTATGCTTCCAGAAAATTCGCCAAAAACTTTCAAGTTAGCACTTTTCTTGGTGCCATAATGCTTCGTCTACGAGTACCAGCACAATTTCGACTATGTCGATTGAAGGTATACATCAGCTAAATAATCTATGACCAATAATGTTTAAGAGGTTATCTGGAAAAATCATGAATTTCAGAAAGTCATCATTTTCGTCCAAATTCAGAGGAAACATTCACCACATGCTACTCCCAATAAAAACAAATCTATACATAAATCAAAAGAAAATAAACAATTCTTTAAAGACAAGCCTCATCTTAGCATTTTTGATTTACTATTCAGGGTATAAACTATTTTTGAAATTGCGTATCGGTCTAATTTACCAATTGGTTTGGCGGCCCTTTATTGTTCATGTTATCTGATGCCGTTGATGGGGAATCGTTTTCAGATGGAAAGGTAATTAATGAACTATTTTATTGGTGGTAAATACTATTATTTCACTAAACTCAATCCTCAACGTTGGCGAGTAATGAACCACAGAAACAGTAGATACGAGTCTCGAGCTAAATACATTCTAATATATTTTTTCTTATTGAGTGATATCTAGCGTGAATGCACAAAATCATTCTAGTACTTACAAAGAACGGATCAGCGAATGGTATCAACTCACGAAGAGGATATCCGACATGGCTCAAGTTTGCTACTGGACCATAGGCTAAAATTAGGTCAACCTGTAAAAAAAAAGACTTGAAAGAGCATCCGCAACTACAAAACTCAAAATTAAGTAACTCGTGACCGCAGTGGGTGAATTAGGAATATATGATGGCAAAATATTTATGAAGTAGAATAGAAAAAATGTATTCGCATGAAATGTGCTTTAAAATACATATACTAGAGGTAGCTAAGCGCCATTATTATGCGGGCGCCTTTAATGCTTCAGCAAACACAGAAGTTGACCGTAAACTGCGCCTAGCAGTGTAGAAAACAAAACTACAGCACATGTCACCTACCAATTAATCACTGTTATGCGAAGCTTGAGGAAGCGTTGTCATTAAAGTGTTTTTTGTTTGTTTTCGTTGAGCGAAACGCTACGAAACGAAGCCAAACTTATTTACAAAATTTACACGCACAGGCAAGTGTACGTTGAAAAACCGCATAGCATTCATATAACTAGTGTGCCATAGATATTCTAAAAGCAACTTGGGTATCACCAACAGCAGAAGCAGTAGGATGAAATACTGTGCCTGTCCTGGCAAGGATGGTAGCATGGATAGTGGAGAACATAGTTGAGACCAACAACAGTGGATGGCGCTTAACTACAATTGACGCTAACCTGACCAGGCGGCTTTCGCACTGCAATGCTTAGGTACTGCTTATGAAATGAAATGCACCACACCGCCACCACAATTGACGCTCCATGAACAATACGCCAGAATAGCGTATTTTTCCAAAGCAGGTCCAATACTGGACACGGCTCAGTTGTAGAATGCTCAATCTTCACGCAGAAGGCTTTACCTAATTTTTTACAAGTTTTGCAACTATCGACTGCATTAGGGTGACTGCTTCAGAAAGTATTCTCAAGACCTCACTGAGCCTAGCGTTGTTTTCAGCTATGTGGTACACGTAGTACGAAAATATTGTTAATTCCACAAAGTTGAACGAACTATATAGTGAAGTATAGGGTACTATAGAGTGAAATATAGTTCATCCCACAACAAAAATAACTTCTCATCTTATTCTTCAGAAATACAACTCCTTGAGCGTCTGCCCACAGGCCAAAAAATGGTCTTTTATCATTTTAGAGTACAGCTACGATGCGCCTGTTTCTGCGTTGACTGACATCGGGTCGTCTTAATCGTCAGTGCGAAAGAGGACTAAATGGATTGAACTTGAAGCGCAGGACAAAATGAAAGATGGGGCAGGCAAAGGCAGCGCTTGGAGAACTAAACGACTGTAGCGATGCGACAGGTTCCGCGGCGACCACCCGTGGCGAGACAGTAGAGCGATCCGTCGTGTTGTTGCAGGTTTAACCGCCATTGTTTGTTTCATCACTATGTGCTAACTGCATACCTAAGTGACAAAGTCATCCCTTAGGTATGCGGTGAATGTGTCAACCGATATTATGTAAACAACAGTATGATTGTTGGAGACGCCGTTAAGAATGGCTCTGGAAATTTTTACCACCTGATTTTCTTCAACACCCACTATCATCGCACAGCAAACGGGCCTCAACCAATTCGCTTCCGCAAAAATTTGACTGCTGCGGCCAAGGTCAAACGCACGTTAACCCTATCTACAGTGGCAGACCATATTTAGAAATAAAGCGCTGCATAAGCGGATGCCTCTAAACAGCGGCTGTTGGAGGATGATTTCAAGTGCACTGTACCGCTGTCTCCCTGTTAGCGAGACACTAAACGGTCCGCGTAGGCCCTATAGACGGCGTTGTCTTCTTGAGAAAACTGGTTGCTTATATACATAATAATATAAGCCAATTTTTTTTGCGGAGCTGTGAGCTGCGCTTCAATGAAACATATTGCAGTATTGTATAAATGGACAATTTCATTTTGATACATTATAATCGAAAGAGATCGTACGACCTCATTACTTTTTTATATGGGTGTTTCATTTTAATCATTCCATGTTTTCCACGGATGAATCTATCTTGATCATGAAGCAGCTCGCCCAAGAATGTATTTAAGCAATCTGTACTGATCTCATCACGTTGGTGTTCAGCACAAAATCTGAACTTGTCCGTCTAAAACACGTGTTCCAGAATCATTGCACCCCGTACGTCACGGGAATAAAACCATCCACTTATGTTTATAATGTTAAATACGACGATTTTCGTCATATATGCGCTAACATCGTATAGTAGCGAGCACTTGTATGAAGTGATGTTGCCTGTCCGTTAACACGGCGGGTTATTAATGCTACACGTGTCCATCTGATACACCGCACAGTATTGTGGGCTTTTTCTAAAGCTGTACCTTGCATACCCAGCTAATGTATTGTGAGCAATCACATGGTTTATTTTATTATTTCATTGCACAGCTTTTTTGTCGTACGCAGCTATAATGGCTTGAATGATAATTTTTGAGACAGATACTGTTTGTAACAAAAATATAGATTCTTGCCGGCATCTATATACCACTGGCATGCTACTCTGTATAGTCATAAGGATGGGGATTTTAGTGGCATTCAAGTTTATTGCTCTTTTTCTGGTATTGCTACTACAACTCACTTCAATTACAATGCGGGAAGGCGATTCACATGACAAAAATTAATAATAAAATAAAATACTAATAAATAAATAAATACGAGACTTGCAAGATCTCCTATGCATCCCTCTAAAACTAGCCGATGGCAAAATTCCTCTTTTTTAGGTTAATGTATTAGTTTTGCACCGCCACCTTCGAAAATCTTTCTACGCCTAACATAGATTTAAACTACCTCAAAGGTGGAGTGTGCCTTATTTGGTTTCTCATTGTGCTCGCGAAGAGGTCTCTCTCACCCAGGCTACGACGTCATGCAGTGACCTCCTCATGTGACATTAGGTCAAGTGACGTGAACATGACATCAAGATGACGTCACATATTGACATCATCAGCTGACGGTGTTCTTCGCGCCACTTTCATTGCCCCCGGCGCTGCTAGACGCTGAATAATTTTCGGATTTCATGCCCCGCCGCGGTGGTCTAGTGGCTAAGGTACTCGGCTGCTGACGCGCAGGTCGCGGCATCAAATCCCGGCTGCGGCGGCTGCATTTCCGATGGAGGCGGAAATGTTGTAGGCCCGTGTGCTCAGATTTGGGTGCACTTTAAAAAACCCCAGGTGGTTCGAATTTCCGGAGCCCTCCACTACGGCGTCTCTCATAATCATATAGTGGTTTTGGGACGTCAAACCCCACAAATCAATCAATCAATTTTCGGATTTCATGAGACGTGTAAAGATTTCAGTCTAAGAAATATTTAAACGAATAAATAAATACACGAATAAATAAGTGTTCTTACTGCCACTTGGCTATAACGGTATGCGCATGAGGCAGGTTTTGAAAACGCACCTTGTCATTGTACTCCGGCCTCGTCGAAAGTAGAACCAAGGTTCCACTCCAGCCTTGAGAAAATGTGAGCATGCTGACTTTGCTGGCACCGGTGACGTTCAGCACAAGATCAATAACTGCCGCAATGTCGTAGCGACCGATTTCGTCGAAACTGAGCAGTAGGTGCAGGAAAAAGTACAAAGCAAAGTTAATCATGCGTATGATGGAAAAAATTCCAATCAGTGTCCTTGATTGTATTCCACCTACTACTGAAGGACAGTTTAAACGGTCTTCGCAGAAAGTATGTGACCATTTAGACGGAGCCATCTGGAATATAACCTGATGAGCGCATCACTGTTGTCACTATTCTTGTATGAGTGGCTGAATTTTGGCCGAGCTACAGGGTAGATGCGTGGGAGTTCAAGCCATCCGAATACCTTGACTGCTGCAAAAAGACGTCCGATGAAGGGGCGTTGAATGAATGGGAATGCATGGTTCTTGTAAGAAAAAGTTACACCTTCTTCTGCTAAAGGAAACTTCCTATAGATGCGAAGGAGCGGGCACTAACGCTTACATTGGTGGCGGTGCGGACGTTGGCGCTTGTCGTAGAGTTGCACAGGAGAGAAACCTGGGGAGGTGCGAAGTGTCCAGTGATGAACTGGTGTTTCGTGCTTGAAAATGCAAGTCACTGCTAATGGTCCATGAAAGACAGAAGCGTCCCATTGAACAAAGAGACCCGCAGTTATATTTTAGTTAAAGCGCACACTGCGAGTTTTTATTGTGCGCGGAAGGCGCAGCACAGTAACAGCGAAAGCTAGAAGAGCGGCCTTTCAGAGCCTTGCCCGCCGCGGTGATCTAATGGCTAAGGTATTCGGCTACTGACCCGCAGATCGAGGGATTGAATCCCGGCTGCGGCGGCCGCATTTCCGATGGAGGTGGAAATGTTGTACGCCCATGTGCTCAGGTTTGGGTTCACGTTAAAGTGCCCCACGTGGTCGAAATTTCCGGAGCATTCCACTACGGCGTCTCTCATAATCATACGGTGGTTTGGGACGTTATATCCCACATACAGATTAATCAATTTCAGAGCCTTTTCTAAAAGTTGTTGTTGTTGTTGTTGTTTTCCTTGTGCAAATGGCTCGTACCCAAAGATGGGGATTGGCCGATTATAAGGTGAATTTGCCCTAAACTTTCAGCATTGCCTACAATTTTTTTGTAACTTAATTTTGATTTGAAATACCGGTATCAAGTTTGCAGAAAAAAAGAAGAAAAATAGTGAGACAGCAATTTAGCAAGAGAATCGTTTAGTCGCAGTGATGTATTCTTGAACGGCGAATAAAACATCCCTGTGGCTGAAACCCAGTGTAGAGGCCCCAAATGAAAGCAGATCAGGTTGTGATAGTTGCAAGCCCAGTCTTTGAAGAGGTGGTGTTAGTATGCTTTGCCTAAATAAATTGAAACGGCGACAATGTAATAAAAAATGACTGATCGTTTCCTCTTGATTACAGTAAATGCACATAGGGGAATTCAATATGCCTGATCTATGCAAGTAAAAATTGAGGGAGGTAACGCGGCAACGAAATTTCGTGATGACTACTTCCATCATCCTTGAATTAGTCAGTTCACTGCGCCAGGGAAATAACAAGTGTTTGTACTCTGGAGAAGCTGTCAGTGCAGGGTCAGATAAATTTTGCCTGATTTTAAGTGTGCGAAATCGCGCCACCGTAATGTATACTGTATGAGGGAAAATAGGAATAATTGGTGTCGAAAGGGATGCCTTCGCAAGAGAATCAGCTATTTCGTTGAACAACAAACCTTTGTGCCCTGGTGTCCAGATTAAATGAATACTTTGGAGATGACAGGGGATCAACGATTTAAAAAGTTTCACTATAGGTGAGTGACCAGATGCGGACAGAGAAGAGCACACTGATAATGAATCAGTTATGACTGCTACGACTGGAATGGAAATATTTACCTTTCGCAAAGCTAACATTATTGCCATGAATTCAGCCAGAAAGACAGGAAGAAAGTCCGGTAAGCGAAGTGAAAATGACCAATCAAGTACGGGGCAATATATTCCAACGCCTGATTTTTCATGTGATTGAGATGCGTCCGTTGCTATAATGACATTTGTTGGCAGAGTACTTAAATGGTCCTGCAATAAACCATTTAAAATGCCTGTAGGTAATAGCTTAGCGTGAGTTGGGAAGATATCATGGTAAACAATTTCTGGTGAATTTTGTTGCTCAGTTAAAGGAATCAGATCACGAACGTGTACATTTAGGGGCTCAAGTAACGATTGAACAAATACTATTTGTGGTTTAGTAAATCTGGGCCAATGCACGGAGAAGAATAGGTCAGGATTGGAAATAAAAATAATTTGTTCAGGGTTAAACGGTGCTTCATATAGTCGTAAAAAGGTCTGCACAGTAAGAATATTAAAGCGACATAATAAGGTTGGCATTCGTGCTTCAAGGTATAACACTGCATTTGCAGTATACTTTGGAAGTCCTAAGCAGAGCCGTAAAGCCTCTCTTTCCAACAGAACGAGCGGCCGAAGTTTGTAGGCTGGCGCACCAGAAAGAAGAATGCAGCCAAACTCCAACACAGGTCGAACATACATTTTATATATAATCAAAACTGCCTTTCTTCTCATACCTGATCTACAATTGCTCAACCTCCGCAATACGCCCATCGCACGTACTGCTTTTGTCGCGATGTATTCAATGTGAGGGCGCCAATTTAGATGTTCATTATACATAACTCCAAGATATTTCAATGATTGTACTTGTGGGATATCTTGAAGCTTGTAATTAATAGATATGTGAACGGGATCTTTGATTGGAAAAACGAGAATAGCACATTTACCGGTATTCAGGTTCAACATCAATCCATCCAGCCAATGCTCTATTTTATTAAGATATGCTTGCAAGATAGTGTAGAGACAGTGGAAGTCATGTGCCATAGCAAAAAAAGCAATGTCATCGGCATAAACATAGGTTTTCACATCTGGATGAACGGGGATGGTACTAAGCAATATGTTGAATAAAACCGGGGAAAGTACTGACCCCTGAGGTACACCTCGGGTTTGCTTGTGCTTACAGGAAGAGAAACCGCCTTGATAACAATAGAATTCTCTTCTACTTAAAAATTCCGTCACCCATGCTACTATATAAGGTGGAAGTCCATGACTCCATAACTGATTAGTCAAGATAGAATACTCTACACTATCATATGCTTTACATATGTCTAACGTTACTAAAGCCGCAAAGTGCTTTTTGTAACGGGCAATATGAATACGACTTTCCAGATCTACATGTGCATGCCATATGGAATATCCAGATCTAAAGCCAATTTGGGAAGAATTCAACAGTTGTTTCTCGTTAATAAACCTAATTATACGACCATGAAGTACCCTTTCAATAAGTTTCACTACATTAGATGTTAAGGCTATCGGTCGTATGTTGTCTAAATTATAGCCTGCCCCCTGTTTCTCAAGCAATTGTATAATTTTCGCAATCTTCCATTCAGGAGGGATCCATGCTCTTTTAAGGGAATAATTGACGAGACTTAACAGATCATTCGGATATTCCCTGTGAAGTATTTTTAGCATTGTATTTGTTATTCCATCGGGGCCTGGTGCTGCATTTGGCAATCTTTCCATGGCCTGATTTAATTCGGAAGTCGATATTTCTGTGTAGTCGTAGATGGTTGTTGTGTAAGCCGAATTAGGAAGATGCGTTGAGAACCTGTTTTCTAATTCTTTAGCCAACTGATTCAATGATTCCTGTAGTTCCTGTGAGGTGTAAACTACTGAGTCAACGTTTCCTGGTATAGGGGTCTTCTTCCTACCACGAAGGAAGTTGAATAAAGCACGTTTGTTATTTGATTTAGACAGGTATTCGAAATGTTCTTGGTCATATTGCTCTTTCGCTCGCGATACAGTGCGTTTAAATGTTGCCGCAATGAACTGATAATCCTTCCAATTTTTTGGACTCTGATTACATATAAGTCTTTTCCATGCAGCTTTTCTTCTTCTATAATCTCGTGTGCACTCATCATTCCACCATTTACTAGGTCGGGCACTTTTCGATGACGACGAAGCAATTACAAATTCTGAAGTGTTCTTGGAGATTTTTAAAGCAGAACAGAGATTTCTGCCGAGGTCTTCATTTTGACCACTGGGCACTGCCCTAATGTTGGAACGCAAGCAGTCTTTAAATTTTTGTAATTGATCAATGTTTTCTCTGCCCTTTCAATAGATTTCACAGCACATGAGATTTCAAAGTATACAGGAAGATGGTCACTGTTTGAAGAGAAATCAATTGTTTTCCAAGACTTTATTGAAACATTTGGGCTGCAAAACGTGAGATCTAATACCGATCGTGTCCGTCCGCGAATAAATGCAGGCTGTCTATCATTTAGGCAGGTAAGATTTTTATTAATCATCCAATCCCAGAGAAGAGTACCAGAAGGATCTGTTCGAAATCCCCATGAAACATGATGTGAGTTGAAATCACCAGTCAGAAGGAAATCATTCTTGCAATTAGCTAAGGCAGTATCTAATTGTTGAGTATTATGCAAACCCGTTGGAAAATATGCGTTTATAAGTGAAAAAGGGTGGTGCCCTGGCAGACAGAGGTCTATTGCCAAAATTTCACAGTCTGTGGACATAAGCTGAAAAGCTATGCTCGCTGTGCGGCAAAATTTATTCGAGACTAGTATAATTAGACCACCTCCTAGTGATGGACGGTCTAACCGAAATGCTCTAAAATTGTTTAAATGATAATTATTAACGGGGTTAAGCCAGGTTTCTTGTAATAAGATTATATCCGGATATAACTGAATTATTAGGCAAAGTAAGTCAGTAGAAGCAGAAATCAAAGACCTACAATTTCACTGTAGTACTTTCAAGGTATCTATGTTGACGAGCGAAACACTTCAGCAACGGCAGCTTCTAAAATACTCTCCTTAAAAAGTGCACTGGCATTTTCGCTGCCCTTTTTGGGTTTCATTCGGTAACTGCTGCAAGCACACATGCTCGATACCCACTACGACAATAATAACAAAAACTTTAGGGTAGTAGGCTGACATTGGTTATAGTATTCTTCGTCATTCTTCTAAGAAGTGTAGTATATCCGCTAAACTATTGCTCGGAACTTTATGCCCATTAATCATGGAGTCGTTGACAACGGTGAGGAATTATGGCTGAAGTGCGCTATTTGCATTTTGCGATGGCAGCTTGTTCTTTCGATGTTTTAAAACGCTTTATAAATCCTATTATTGCGATTGATTTCCTGACATTAAGCCTGCCTAAAGCAAACTTGCCAATAAGTCCCAAACACAAGCAATGCTAAGTGGTTTAATGCAGGGCTGGCACCCAGCGCACCCGGGTACGAGCCCCACTGTGCCATTGGAACTATTTTTTGCAGCCAAGCTTCTTATAGCGTGGCATGTGCGTCCTCGTTGTAGGTAACCGCTGGTGGCACATGCCAGAAGGAGCAGGTATGTGCCACAGGTATGCGAGATGGTGGTACTTGGGGTGTTCATCAGATGGACGGACGGACAGACAGACTAGCAGAAGGACAGATGGATGGATGGACGCGCAGACGGATGGGTCATAAATTGTTTAGAATAGGTGATGATTTAAACACCAGCCAAAATTTTTTGAAGAAACCCGACGTTTCAGAACCGATTTGGTTCCTTCCTCAGAGAAGACTGCAGGACTACGTAGCAGCGGCGTCTTCAAAGCACTCGCGGGGCGGATAATGACCACCCTTTCCCTCTCTTATTCTGCCGTGCAGCACAGTTCATGTGTATACACTGAGGCAAGGGTTCCGAGAGAGTGGTTGATGGTTATGCTGTCTGCTGTATATGCCTGTCTATACAGCGGACAGCCCAAAATATCAACCACTCTCTTAAAACCCTTCCCCCAGTGTATACACATAGACTGCGCTCCACGGCAACGTAAGAGAGAGAGAGAGAGAGAGGCATATACAGTGGACAGCCCAAAGCATCAACCGCTCTCTCAGAGCCTTTCTCCCAGTGTATACACATGGACTGCACTCCACGACAAAACGAGAGAGAAAGAAGGGAGGGGGGGTCATTATCCACCCTGCAAGTGCTTCGAAGACGCCGCTGGTACGTAGTCCTGCAGTATCCCCTGAGGAAGGTAAGCAAGTCTGTGCCGAAACGTCTTCTTTTTTTTTAAATCTTTTGGTTGGAGTGTCAATCATCTCCTGGTTTTTATACCCAACCAGACAGACTTCTGTCGACTGTATACATTGAATGTTTAGAGTCGCTTTATAGCGACCTATTGCCACCGATTTAATTAGAGAATGCAGCTGAATCGAAAAAAACTGTGGTTTTGCGTCTAAGAAAAACGTAGTGTACAAGCGAACTTTGTTTTAACCTTGGAATACAAATCATACGGAATGTCGAAAAACATAATTATCTTGATGTTAGTGATGGCGTTTGTGTAAATAATAAAGTAACATTTACAACACAGTCCACATATCTGCCCGACCACCTTAAAACCTGTACTTACAAAGCAGAAGCATAAACACACTCCAACAAGAACAAAAAATATTAGCTTACAGTGCAATCGTGTGATCTTATTTGCAATATGCTTCTGGAGCCTGCCAACCTCGTATCAAAAATAAAATTTTGAGTTCGGGAAATCACTGTCATGTAAGGAAAGAATATCCATCCTCATTATTGATACGAAACAGAATACAGACGCTGCACACGCACAAAGAAATTAATCCTCTGGTACTTACACTTGGCAGGGGTGCCTGCGTAAGCAGGCGTTTGGTGTGTAGTGACACCACGGAACCGAGCTAACGGGAGGGGGAGCTCTCACCAGAGGAAGATTTGCCACCCTGGTGCTGTATCTGGCCACTACCTCCCACATGCAAACGTCAATTTACTAACGGCCCTCAGTCCCCAGCAGCTGCGAAGCAACTGACCATGGCGGCGGTCAGATCTGCAATGCAGCAGATGTTGCTAAGAATTTCTGCATCTGGACATGGCACCATTGAAACCTGAACTTAGCAACGATTACCGTTAGAGCCTTATCTAGTGAGGCAAGTCTAGCAGTACCGTTCGAGGAGCTCGATGATGGTAAACGGGATATAAGGCTCAGTGAGGTTACGAGGTCAGATGAGGCCTATACGGTGCTACAGAATGGGCACGTTCTTTGCTATTGGGGCTTGCCTGACAGAAGAGAACTAGAAGTGGGGTTCTTAATTCACAGAAACATAGCTGGCAACATAGAAGAATACTATAGCATTATTAAAAGGTTGGTAGCTAGGTATTGTAATTAAACTCAATAATAGATACAAGATGAACGTGGCACAGGCTTACGCGCCCACATCCAGCCATGATGACGTGTCAGTTGTAAGCTTCTACGAAGACGTTGACTCGGCAATGAGTAACGTAAAAACGCAGTATACTATACTGATGGGAGACTTTATTGCAAAGGTAGTGGAAAAGCCAGCTGGAGATCAGGCAGTATGAGATTATGGCATCGGTACTAGAAATGCCAGAGGAAAGGTACTGGTAGAATTTGCAGAACGCAATAACTTACGGATTTCGAATGCCTTCTACCAAAAAACAAAGAAACCTTAAGAGGACATGAAGGAGCCCTAATGGCGAAAATAAGAACGAAATAGACTTTATAATGAGTGCACACCCAGGCGTTGTGCAGGATGGGTAAGTGGTTGGCAAGGTACGTTGCAATGACCATAGAATGCTACGGTGTCCAGTTCGCCTAGACTTGAAGGAGGAACGAAAGAAACGGGTACGCAAGAAGCCAATCAATGAGCTAGCACTGACAGGGAAAGTGCAGAAATTCAGAGTCCCGCTAAAGAACAGGTACTCGGCTCTTATTGAGCAAACCAACTTTAGCGTAGATAAAATAAATTATAATCTGACGAGTATCATTACGGAGTGTGCAGTGGAAGTTGGAGGCAGGCTGGTTTGGCAGAACACTGGCAAGCTTTTTCACGAAATGAAGAATCTCATAGGAAGCGTCAAACATTGAAAGTCTCAAGTACAACATACAAAATAGAACTGTCGGAGCTTTCAAAGTTGATTAACAAGCGTAAGGTAACCGATGTAAGAAGTTATAACATGGAGAGAATTGAACACGCTCTGAAAAACGGAGAAAGCGTCAGAGCAAGGGAAGAGGAAACTTGAGACAGAGAAAAATCGAATGTGTGCACTAAAGGACAAAGAAGGCGAAATAACTACAAATATGAGAATAGGATAGTTAAAATAGCGGAGGAGTTTTACAGAGGTCTGTACTGTAGCCGGGAAACAACAATCTTAATACTATAAGGACTAGCAGTAACCCAGATGACACCCCGCCAGTAATGACAGAAGTTAGAAAAGCCTTGAAGAGCTTACAAAGAGGCAAAGCTGCTGGTGAGGATCAGGTAACATCAAATCTGCAGAAAGATAGGGGTCAGATTGTGTTAGAAAAACTAGCCACCCTGTTTACGAGGTGTCTCCTGACGAAAAACGTACCAGAGTCTTGGAAGAATGCTAACATTATCCTAATACATAAGAAGAAAAGATGACAAGGACTTGAAGAATTACAGGCCGATCAGCTTGCTCTCCGTAGTTTACAAGCTATTTACAAAAGTAATGACTAATAGAGTTAAGAAAACATTAGGATTCAATCAACCAAAAGAAAAAGCAGGATTTAGAACATGCTACTCAACAATTGACTACATTCGTACTATCATCAGGTAATAGCGAAGTGCTGAAAAAATAACCTACCAATGTACATACCCTTCATAGATAACGAGAAGGCGTTTGATTCGGTAGAAGCATCAGCAGTCATGCAGACACTGCGGAATCAGGACAACGATGAAGCATATATAAACATCCTAGAAGAAATCTACAGGGGATCAACTGCTACTATAGTGCTTCACAAAGAAAGAAACACAATACCAATCAAGAAGGGTGTAAGGCAGGGGAATACAATCTCCCCAATGCTATTTACCGCGTGCTTAAAGAGGGCTTTCAGAAGCCTAGAATGGGAACAGTTAGAAATAAGAGTTATTGGAGAGTACCTTAGTAACCTACGCTTCGCCGATGACATTGCATTGCCGAGTAACTCAGGGGAAGAATCGCATCTCAAGATTACGGAGTTAGACAAAGAGATCAGAAAGGTGGGTCTTAAAATTAATCTGCAGAAACCAAAAGCAATCTACAACAATCTTGGAAGAGAGCAGGGCTTTGAGATAGGTAATAGTCCACTTGAAGTTGTAAAAGACTATGTCTACTTAGGGAAGGCAATAACCATGGAGCCGAACCACTAGATTGAAGTAACTAGAAGAATAAGTATGGGGTGGAGCACATTTGGCAAGCACTCTCAAACTATGAGAGGTAGATTGCCACTATTTCTCAAGAGGAAGGTATATAAAAATGTATCCTGCCGGTATTTAGCTACGGAGTAGAAACATGGGGACTTACAAAGAGGGTTCAGCCTAAATTGAGGACGACGCAGTGAGCAATGGAAAGAAAATGGTAGGTGTAAACTTAAGAGACAAGAAGAGAGCAGAGTGGATTAGGGAACGAACGGGGGTTAAGGATATAAAAGTTGAAATCAAGAAGAGGAAATGGACATGGGCCAGGCAGGTAGCGCGTAGACAGTACAATCGCTGGTGATTAGGGGAACTAACTCGATTCCCAGAAAAAGCAAGAGGGTTAGGGGGAGAGAGAAGGTTAGGTGGAATGATCTGATTAGGAAGTTTGCGGGTATAAATTGGCAGCAGCAAGCACATGACCGAGTTAACTGGCGGAACGTGGGAGAGGTATTTGTCCTGCAGTGGGCGTAGTCTGGCTGATGATGATATTGTTGATGATGATGACTTACACTCCATAAACTTGCTGCGAAAAATAAGATGACTTTGTCCAATGTTACTAGACCATGTTTAGTGATGTTTGCTTTGCCTTATTTGGTACGCAGGCCTACTTCGAGAAGAGTAAGAGACAGACACGAACAACGTCTGCTCAAAAAATGGGTTGAGCCGATTTTCGTAAGTTGTACTTGTGAACGTTTGTTTTACGTAATTGTGAACAATATTCGAGCGATATTTGTGTTGAACTGAATTTGCTGCAGCAATGTTCAGAAGTACAGTATTTTCTTCGAATGTAGAGTGGACATTCTTTACCTATTTATGTGTTTTATTGAAATAGTTTTGTGACTGCCTTGGCAAATAATTTGTCTTCTGAATTTCATTCGTCTCGAGGTGTGATTGCTGTTTCTTTTTAAGCAGTATGTTCATTTCATGCGATACTGTGTAGGCACGTTTGCCTTCTTTGCCTTTGTTCTTCTTTCTTGCTTTAACGTACATCCTGCTTGGAGTAAAGTATTGACCTGTACTATCTAAAAACAAATAAAATAATAAGCTCGCAAGCTAGTAAGGATGAGAAAGATAGAAGTGAGCAAGTGAAAGCTTAACCAAGCCAAAACTAATTAGCTGCCAACCAGTTCTGCTCTGACTCAGCCTTGCATAACCTTTTGAAAGCTATGTTTTTTCAGTAAGTACTTCACTTTTTGTGCAGCGCATGTCTCGTGTTTTTATTTCTTTTAAATAGCACTGTTTTTCACATCATGGTGAACCCAAACTAACATTCCCACTCTCTTAGTTTGCTCAGTCTCCGTTTGGTCCTAGGCTGTTTTGGGGCAAAAATGGGGAATATGCCGTTTTTGGAATGTTACGTCCGAAATTCTCCAACGTTGTAACTGTTTGAACGCGACATCGGTCATGGCGGTCGCATTTTCACTGGATGCAAAAATACCTAAAGGCCAAATAATTACATTTAGGTGCATGTGAAATACCCACGGGTGACCAAAATTTCCGAATCCCTGCACTAAAGTGATCTTTATGACGCTTTCGTGGTTTCCGGGTAAACATTTAAAAGAAACAAAAAAGCTTGTTTAAATCAAAATTTCGAATATGTGCGCTAATAAAGCCGTCTACTCGTCTTCTGATTTCTGCTCCTGTTTGTGCATTTTCATCGTTTCGCAAAAGTAAAATTTTCAATTTACGTGTACTGTCCACTTTGCATAAGTGTCTCTTTGCGCTGAGCTTCTTGCTTTGTGGTTGTCAAGCGTATAATTTCAGCTATCCTAAACTTCTGCTTTTAATAATTTTAGTAAGGTATAACTTGCCTCCACTGCCAGTAGCGGTCGTCATTTTGACTCAGTGTCTTGTGGTGGGAACGGTCTGTGATCTCCCGAGTGTTCATGGTCCATACGTCATAACCACGTTGAGCCACAAGGAAGCCTGCGAGTGATAAGCGTGTCGTGCACATGCACAGAAAGCGGCAGAGAAACTTTTCACTTATGACCGCCTATGGTAAAGCAAGTAAGGTCTCTAGAGAACCTACGTGTCATTATTAAGTGCAGCTTGTGATATTCAGAATAATTACTGTCTTATTTGCTTTTGAGCTGTTTCTTACTGAAAACTGAGTTATTAGTGCTGTTTTGCTTACTGAGAAACTGCGAATGGTAGCCTCATATTACACTCACTTGAAAAAGAAAAGAGATGATAAATTTGAGGGCTCATTTGTCTCTGTGAAACAATATATAAATGAAGACTCGTGGACAACAATATCGAGGAAATTTTCGGAGATGTTATTAGTTGTAAAGTAACATAAATGTGAAGAGATATATGCTTTAAAAAATACCTAGCCCTGGGCAGGGGCCGAGTCAGCGCTCTACAAATAACGCATGCGATGCCCTAATGACTGAGCTACCAAGGCGGCTTATACTTCGTCCAGTTCAGGGGTATACATGAGCATCTTAGTTGACTTTTCTTTCCTAAATTTTACCTTACATTTACTACTAGCACCCTCTACACTCTCCTTGGTAGTATTATCAATTAATTCACAATGACTATGCACCTTGCGAAAATATATTCCCTTCAAATTTTTACTTTTTTTCTTCATTCATAGCGAGGGTTGCGTTCTGCTGGACTTCAAGTTTTCATATACTATACGAGAGATCAAATACAGTGAGCTGCCAGCCCGTGATAAGATCACGTGCTACGTGTTACCGACTGGGAGAAAAACAGGGTTTCACACTCGTCGTCATGCCTGCACTGTAAGGAAAAATATACCCAGCTGGAGGAATCGGGGAAGGATGCGCCCACTCTTCTCCGATGACATCACTCAAACCGGATTGTACCGGAGCAAACACGATCGTTTTCCACTGTTTTCCTCCGGTGATCACCTGACGAAGGAAACCGGGGGAGAACAATGCCAATTCCTTGAATATTTCACTGTGGTTCCCCAGAAATGCTCCCGCGCATCGCTTTTGCCTCAATGAGTGCTCTCCCACCACTCCGGGTCATCGCTCACTCGCATTCATTGGCTGTTAGAGGAAAGACGCAGGCAGCCTTGCCGCCGGGAGGCTTTTCTCCACAAACCAAAATGGCACAGACCAATTCGTTGAAGTGAGAATTGTGCGAAACGTTCGGCAACGTTGGAGAAAAGAAAATTGTCCTGAGTACCTTCTCTATATCAGAAGCGACAAGCAGCAACGAGTGTTATTAACGACAGAAGGAAGTTGTGTGAATTGTAATTGTGTGATGGTTCCTAGCAGTGAACGACACATTGTGATCTCGCGAATGTTGAGGGACCCGGCGGTTGCTGGTGCGTCAAAAAATGGTGACTGAGCTTTCCTTGAAATTCCTGTGTAATTCTTGTCAGGTAGTGCTAAGATTGGATAATGTTGATTCAATATAACAAACATGAGATCAATATTTGGCTAATTTCACAAGCCGTCAGTGAAAAATCTGCGGGATTCCAATATTGCGTTGTGAGAACTACGTGTTTTTTTTACCTAATATAACTTCGGTAAAGCGCAACGAAGAGGAGAGCAAGTTGGTACTGATTCATCATAGCATAAATGTAGCGCAAGAAAAGTGACATCACAATCGCTTGTGGTTGTTCACTTTCGTGTACTTGTCCTGGTTGGGCAGCATTAATGCCATAGTACTTTCAGTAAATTGAATCAAGTCGCTGTAGTATTTGGAGCGCTGATTACATATCCTTCTACCAGATTCCATGTGATTTCATCAAATGTTAGTAATTGTGATAGGTCCACTTAACTGGTTAAAAGATAATTTAGGTCTTCTCAGTACACATTAACGGTAAGATTTGTCTGCTTTATATACCAATGAACACCAGGTCAAGGTCTACCACTGCGTAAAAATTATTTTGGTAGAGTATGCAGGCTCAAATAATAAAACTTGGGTAACAAAAATTGGTGTGATTTTTTTATAAATGTAGTAAAATGAGATGGGGCACCGTACATCGTACAGACTTTTAGAACGCATACACGCACTCATACTTGTGAAAAAGTTATTTTGGTTTAATAAATGGCATCTGAGATATTAATCTACAAGTATACTACGCTCTTCACGGGACGTGGTGCTTTCAGGAAAAGAAAACGAGGGGCGAAACAAACTGACAATACTAGAAAGAATAAATGCAAAATAAAAGAGGAGTTGCTTGGCAGAACGAGTCGTGCAGTGCTCGACGTTTCTGTGAAATGAGGGGAGGTGTAGTAAAGCCCGGCTCAACATTGTAAGACGGATGGGACATTGTAGTGAAAGAACGGCAAAACAGCAAAGGCACCCTTTCGAAAAACTTGCCGTATTTTCTGCGCTGATAATGGAAGTAATCTCTATCCCTGGTACTGCATTTTTTTTTCTTTTCAGTTGTGCTGCCGTGACTGTGGCTGTAGTTTTTTTTTTTGCTCAAGGCGGGTATACAAACAGCGCTGAAACGTGGTTTTGCCCTGGAAAATGCAATGACTATGGCTTCTCAACATAAGAAGAGAAAAAACATTTCTTCAAGCCTGGGACACTCGTCGTGATGCTTGCACATCCATCACCTTCTGTGGCCTCGGAATGTGTGCACGGGCCTTTCAGTTGAGTAAACTGGTCGGCCTTCTAAAATTTTGTGAAATTGTAGTGGCTTAGGTGCCGTTTATTGCTTATTTATTTTTCTAGTGACCTTTACCCTAATTTGTGCTCTAAGCTGTTTATCTTGAAGAAAAACATGCTCATGCATTACCTACTTTGAAAAATGTTCACAATGACAAGTACCAAAACAGAGCGAGCAATGCAAACTAAAAATTAAAACAATGACAACTTATCTCGAAAATTATTTTACAAAGGAAATGAAGCTAGGCTTTCCCTAAAGACAGACCACAACTATACATACTGTAAGGGCCTACTTTGCTAAAAGTAGAACGATCAGCACGCACTAAAATGCTACTGTAATAATTAGAATTCTTATTTGATAAAATTGAGAAGTTATCTGGAGGGGCAATGCTGATGCCGTCTACAAGAGTATTGAAATAAGATAATTTTAGTCTTTAATTCTTTTTGAATGCTTCAGCAAAGGGAGAGCTATCAATTTAGAAATATATAGAAAGTTTTGCCTAGTTTTGAACTTTGTTCGCGTCAGGGAGATGTGTTTTTATGATGTTCTGGCTGTCTCACACAGGATTACATGGAATTTTCTTCTTGATATTGAACGCTCATCCTATCTTTGTGTGTGTGTGTGTGTGTGTTTGTGTGTGTGTGTGTGTGTGTGTGTGTGTGTGTGTGTGTGTGTGTGTGTGTGTGTCCGCAGGTGTGGTCAATTTGAGAAGTTGCTTCTTCTTAGACTCACAGACTGTGTAGTGTCCGTGGCTCAGTTTCCGTGCCTTTCGCATGATTCGCAGTTCTAATGCATAAATATTTTTTGCTAAACTACACAAGAAGCAATCAGATAAACCCTAGCGTCGTCAATGAATCTGATGGATGGTCTTTTGAGGATAGTGAAGAGTTGTTCTCGGTGGCCAAGCTGCCTTCGTTTATCGCGCATCGTTTTGCAGCATTATGGGGTTCATTTTGAAGCGTTTAGCTCCATTTGAGTGCTGTTGGCTTTATCTGATCTGTCTTATTGTGTTTTGTTTTGGTGGCGTTTTGCAGGTTTTTTATTTATAAGTCAGTTTGCTAAATGCTCGGTAATCATCCAGAATCGGCATATTATTTTGAATAAATCAAAGAATGAAACCCTGAATGTGTCCTTGAATTTCATTTGCTACAGCTCTGCGGAAAAGAATACACAGTACATATGCATTGCTTGCATGACAATAGAGACTTCCTTCACCTAACCAATGCACAAAACGATTAACATAGAATAAATAAAAAGCAAAACAAACACAATAAAAAGTACTGGTACACTCTACTAAAATTGTGTCCGAAGTAAGTACATTCGTAAAATACTCCGGAGGTACCACACAAAATCTCCGGATAGGCGGAGTGAAAAAATCGCGAAAAATTGCTCTTGAGGTGCCACGTGATTGGTTCGGCCAGCGGGAAGAAAATGCCAATAAAAAGTACTCCGGCGGCGCCACACAATAGCTCCGGTCAGCCGGAGTGAATTATCTTTTAAAAGTACTCAGGGTGCGCCACGCAATTCCTCCGGTGTGCCTGAGCAAAAAGTGCTCCGAATAGAGAGACGCTAGAGGACAAGCGTTTTACGCCGACTTCAGAGTAACTTTTTTTACAGTGTATTACATACACTGCCTGATTCCCCGACATATTATGTGCATACTTCATAAAGTTGACGGTAGGACAGCCACTGCGGTAGCTTAGTTGGCATGGTATTGGTCGCGTTATACTAACGTTGCAGGTTTGCTTCCTGCCCTCGGCAAGTTATCTATTCGTCCACTTTTCTTCGATTTTCAACTAACAACACCCGCTGTACTTTGCTGCATATCACCAGCAAACGCTGCTCGTGCCTCTGCCGGTCTGTATCCGGAAGGGGAGACAGACACTTAGCGCTTGCCACCTGCGTATAATGATGGGACGAGAGTAAGTCCAGTCGCAGTAATTGCTGGGAGCAATTCGACTGTGCTACCGCCTTGGTGACTGGCGTGTCGCCATGTTGTGCAGTCTTAGCGGCGCCGTCGGCCGCCTCATTGCCAACTGTCACAACTTGAGAGGGATGTCATTGGAGGGACAGGCGCGCACTGCTAGCTCCGATGGTAGCTAGTTTGGCAAGGAGTATGCCACGGGGATCCCAGCTTGGTCTGCTTGTAGCAGCGTTCGCAGGACTTGCCGGGAGTCCCAGACTGTTGCCGCGGGCAACTGTTGAGATGTACCTGCAAGGCAGTCTGCTGTCAGTGGAAGGCAAGTCCAAAAAGGCCAATTCAGCTGCAGTGGAGATGGTGAGAAAAAAATTGTTGTCGCAGTCGATGGAATGACAGAGACAGCAGCGGCCGACTTCATTATATCCGTGAACACCAAGAGCTGTCCTCCGCCCTTTCATATAATTTTGCCACGGCTGTCTAGGGAAGCTCCCATGCCAGTGTCCGCCTTTTTTTGAAGTTTCGCAGCCCTAAAAATACGTTGAGTTGTTGTTGGTGTGGTGGACGGGGCTGCATAATTCAGGGGCCTCAGACATCAGTTGTTTAAAGAGAATGCAGATCTAGTGGGCTAGTCGACTTCACAGCCTTCGAAGGACAGCAGAGCCCACGGGTCACTGTCAAAGGAATTGGCATGACGCAGTGCTTTTCGCAGCATAAGAAGTGACGAAGGCCACGTCTGGGCCTCCGCCAAAATAGCAGTCCTGAGTGACTTGCGCGGAAGTTCCATGAAGCGCCAAATCACTATGCATTCTGGCTCCTCCAGCTGCTCCTTGTGGTGTGGCACCAGGTGCATCACGAACAGCGTGCAAGTTTGCACTGGCTCTGCATTTCCCTCACAAAGCCATAGGGCTAGCGGCGACGTTCACCATTGTCCAATGCTGAGCAGCTTACTTACAGCAGTCTGATTCCTGGTTGTCTCGAAACTATCGCGTTCGTGGACAATATCCACGTGAGGCGGTGGTCAATCTTGAGCCCCAGGTACGTCACTGCCTTACTCAACGAGTTGGGCCGGTCACCCAGCAAAACCCTTCAGATGGCCCTCCCCTCAGCTCTAGAGTGTTACGCCTGGGAGTCCACACCGAACGTCATTGCCTCTGCAAAGGCAATCTGTGTCAAGGTCCACAAGCGAGTCCGCCTGACAATCAATTCAACGAAGTCATCAAGCGGCTGCGCCAGTCTGTCTTACGCAACGCACGGCAAGCTCGCTCAGCCAACGGGTCCGATAAAGCAAGTGGCGCCATCCAGTCTGGTGAGTCTTACGCGTTGCGTGCCAACAACACTCGTCCATAGGTGCAACCCAGTGGCGGGTCCTCATTGGAGAATTCTTACGCGTTCCGGCTGCAGTTCCGGTTGAACGTTGATGACGTAATGGATAACCCGGGGCCTATAAAAAGCCAAGCGGTGCGTCGACAAGCAGCCAGCCTATGCGTCAGAGAGAAGACATCTCGGCTCTTCGAGTGCCCAAGCTGTCGGCCGCAGTGCTGAGTATGTAACGCCTTTATTTCTATGCTGTACATACACCTTGCCTTAACTGACCGTCGTCTTCTCCGCTCGTCTATCAAATCTGCGCAGAAGTGGTCGCAAGCCGAGAAGCAGACGCTACCAAACGGCTGGTGACCTTAGCGGCGAGTTTCGCAGCAGTGGTGCCTTCGGGACCGTGCTGGCATCACGCTTCGTAACAGTGGATGGCACCTGCACGGTCGGTCGACGTCAGCGACATCAATGCGGTGAGTGCCAGATGTTTTTCCCTCAGTTAACCACAGAACTTTAGCACAGGTTAAAGTAGTTTTGATAAAAGCTGTGTGAAGTGTTAGTGAGTGAGCTTTGTTCGTTTTAAACCAAGTCGGAGCATTTCGAAACCAAGGTAATGTGGACGGTGTAAACATGGCAGTGTTGAAAAATGCTTGCGCGTCTTGTTAGTCGACTGATAGCGGCTGTGGCAGGTCGATTCTTAACAAGAGCAAACAGCAGGAGGCTAGCTTGGACGATGAGATCCTTAAAGTGAAGGAACTGGTCCTAACTTTGGATGAACTTGGCCTCAAACGAAAGAAAGTGTTCCTTGAGATCATGAAGGATGAAGGGGTGATGGCTGAGGACGTCGATGAGGCCTGGCCGAATATCAAAGCATGCCGCGAGGAGGCTGAAAGGTGAGAAGTAGATGTTCGCGAACGCGGAGAAGCTGAAGGGTGAGAACGCCGTGAGGAGGCCATGAGACAGGAGTGCTTCAATTTGAAATGAACAGAATATGCAATCCTACACTGTTCGCAGGCGCCTGGCGTAGCTTCTGCGACAGTTTAGGTCAGCGATCACAGAAATCGGGACCAACTGTCACCGTTCGCAGTCGGCGAGGACATGGCAAAGTATATCGTCAAGTTCGAACACGTTTGTGAGCGAAATGCCTCGGAGCAGTCTCCTTGGGCACAGAACCTGTCAGCTCTCCTTCCCGATGTGTTCGACGTGATAACGTGCTTGTTGAGGGAAGCGTTTGATAGCTAGGACGAGGTTAAGAAATTGCTCTTGAGACGTTATAAGTTGCCACCCGAGGCTTTCCGGCAAGGTTCAGGAACGCGAAAAAGGGCATTGAGTCACACGTTGACTTCGCGTTTTGTCTTAAACGCGTTTTGTCTTAAACGCGCCGAAATAATTGAATAGTTCAAGGACGAAGGTGTTCATGACAATCGCAATAAAGTGGTAGAATACATTGCACTGGAGCAATTCCACCGCTGCATTGAGGATGATGTCAAACTTTGGCAGCAGGACAAACTTGGCGAAGTGCAGCTCATCAAGGCAGCAGAGTTAGCTGAGAAGTATTATACTTGCCAAAAGTTGCATAGCAGAGCAGTGCGCGTTGAAAATAATGAAAGAAAAGAGAGTTTTTTAAAGAAACCTGATCAACGGAAACCTACTCCTCATCGTAATTTCAGGAAGAACCCGTCTCTAACGAAGGACACTGTTGGGGGAGGGCAAACAAAAGCGGAGAAATTGAGTAAGCTAGGTTCCTGAAAAACGCACTGGCCACACACGGGCGTTTTATTCACAGAAGCCGCTAATGTGCTACAACTGCAAAAAGGAAAGGAATATGCGGTAAAGTGTAAATAAAAGTAGAATCAGAAAAGGAAATGCGTCTGTTAGAGGCGTATCTCGAGGAAACTAGTGTGACTGGGAAAACGTGTCGAGCACTTCGAGACTCAGCAGACGTTGTCCATCCTTCGTTGATGTCTCCCGACGGCTTTACAGGATAATGAACGTGAATCAGGCAAGTCTCCGAGGAGCACAGTGCCTTGTTACGAAGGCAAGACGCCAACATGGTCTTGAAGGCGCCACGAAGCTCGCCGCCTACAAGCACACCGGCCGCGCCGACTGCGTGGAGACTCGAAGCAATGAGGGCTTCTCTGACACATATGTCTACTGCTAGCAACGCGCCACAGGGCTTTTTTATGGGCCTTGGGTGGATCCTTTCAGTCACCAACGTCCAACCAGAAGCGCCGCTGGCCATGATGACAGAATCCTCTAATGGCGCCCACCGCTGGGCCGCGTCGTGCTCATCAAATCTGGAGCCGCTGGCTGTCGTTGCAGCCAAGCATGAGGGGCGTTCCCACGCAATGCGTAAGACTCGCCAGATTGGAAAGCGCCGATTGCTTCAACAGGCTCGTCGGCTGAGGGAGCTCGCTGTGCGTTGCGTGACAGACCGGCGTTGCCGCCTAATTACACCGTTGAGTCAATCGTGTCCGGCGTGCTCGATCGCTGGCCTTGACACAGATTGCCTTTGCAGAGACATTGGCGTTCGGTGTGGACTCCCACGCGTAACAGCTTGCTTACCAATCGCTACGGTTGTCAATGAAGGCACAATGAGAAAGATTCGCACCGACGCGACCATGTCTGCCGCGCTTCCCGATCGTTTTCCTTGTCTTTTTGCTAATAACTCTGATCAGCCTGAGCAGCTTCTTAAAGAGCAAAGTAAATTGTTCTTCTCCAACTTAGCGTACATCGCCCTCACGCGATCGCGAGCGCGGAAGCTTTCGCAGGAACTTGATCTCGTTCAGTATACTGAAAAACCACCTGCTAAAAAGGCTGATCTACATGACCTTGGCGGCGAGGTGATGGGGTCTCGGAATGGCAATTTTTTGGATGAGCCATTTGAGCAGCCCGTCGCGGAAGCCGTATCTGTCGGTGGAGGAGACGGCTTGACGCCATCGGATAAAAGCGAGAGAGGTACGACGCCCTCGCCTGTAGTGGACAGTTGGAGTGAGCTGTCGAGGGTAGATTGAAAAACGCTCATTCAAGAGCAGCATGAGGGCCTCTTGATTAAAACCCTAAGAAAATCGTAAGGTTGAGAACAAAAAAAGAATGTTTCTTTTTTTAGGAGGCAGGGCTCTCCTTTCGGAGCTACACAAATGTGCAAGGTCACAAGTATGAGCAGCTCTTGGTGCCACATCAGCATCGTTGCCAACCATTGAAACTGGCGCGTGAAACCGCGTGGGCAGGACGTCTCGTCATAAAGAAGACCAATGTTAGAACTTCCCTTGAGTTTTATTGGCCTAATTGCTGGAAGGTTATGAAAAACTTCGTACGCTCATGCGCCGCTTCTAAGAGAGCGGAGAAACCTACGGACAAGTGGAAGGAACCAAAGAAGCTTGTGCCAATTATCACAAAACTTTTTGGGCGCCTAGTAATTGATATCGTCGGGCCATTGCCAGAGCCAATGCAAGGTTGCCGGTACGTCCTGACAGCTGTCCATGTAGCCACAAAATTTCTAGAAGCGAAACCATTTAAGCGGCTGAATTCTTCTCATGTCGTGGATTCACTGCTAACTATACTTGCCCGCGTCGAATTTGCTTTTGAAATCCAATGCGATAACGGTAGTGTATTGACTAGCTGCCTTACTTCTACCTTTCTGGATAATTGCGGAATGAATGTAGTGTACAGCTCGATCCATTACTTACAATCTAATACGGTAGAGCGTATGCAATCCGCTCTGAAACGGATACTGAGAGCTCTTTGCTACGAGCACCAATGTGACTGGGAAGCGTGTATTCCTCCCGCTATGTTCGCTTTATTATCAGCACTTCATGAGAGCACTGGTTTTAGCCTTGCAGAGCTTGTGTATGGCAGAAGTTTGAAAACAACATTGCGAATGTTACGCGTGTCAGGGGAGGGATTCAATGAAGGCCTAAATGAAGTTGCGTATGTTCTAGACCTCCTTCAGACGCTTGGAAAAACAAGAGATCTTGTGGAAAGCCACATGAAGGCTGCACAAGCGTTGTAGAAAGAGTACAACAAGTCGGCGAAAAAACGCACCTTTGAATTGGTAGTTAAGTAACGATGCTGCGGCTGTTCAAAAGAAGCAAGCTTGAGGTTCATTGGGAAGGGCCAGCCAAAGTAATATCGAAGCTTTCTAATACCAATTATGAAGTTAAAATGAGAAGGCGGCCGAACAAAATTTACCACAGTAACTTGATGAAACAGTACGCTCAACGTCAAATGATCGTCTACCTGCTTTTGAATGCTTTAGGGGAAGAAGTACCTCTCCTTACATACATTTAATAAAAAAAGAAGGAGCGGAATTTTTTACTTACAGTAGGGTAATCGAAAGGCGACCTGATATAATCTTCGAGCAGTTGAGCCTGGGGTCTAAGTTAAGTGAAGTCCAGAAAAAGAAAAGGACTTGAGGAGGATAGTTTCTGAGTTTGAAGGAGTGTTTTCGGACTGACCCGGAAACACGATGGTGATGGAACTCGATATCGAGCTAATTTGTGAGAAGCCAATCAGTAGTACGTCGTATCGATGTTCCCCTATGCAAAGCAGATCATGAATGAGAAGGTTGATATAAAGCTGGAGTTCGGAGCTATTTCGTGCCAGAAAGACAGTGCTGGTAACGAAAGGCCAGTTTCGTATTTAGGTCGAAAACTGAGCTGCAAGGAAGAGACATACAGTACCATTGAAAAGGAATGCGCTTGCCTCATGTGGGCTGTTCAAATGCTAGCCTGGAATGTCTCCGGCTCTAGGTTTGTGGTCGAAACGGTCCACTATCATCTAACCTGATTAAATTACATGTCGCCTAAAAGTGGTCAGTTATTGAGTTGAAGCATGATACTCCGACAGCAAAACTTTGACGTTCACTGCAAAAAAAAAGGAAAGCTAAACGCTAATGCAGACGCCTTGAGCCGTGCATTTTAGTTAGTACCTTCTCAACCTTTTGGTCTTTTGCTGGCGAAACAGGGCGAAATTTTGTCCTCATCACGCTCTTAGCTGAGCCCTCTTGTCCATAGTGATCTGAAAAGCCAAATTTATGTTGTATTTTATTTAAATACGTTGTATTACGTGCAAAAATATGAGTTCTCATTTTAAAAGTCTTGTTTCCCACATGTGCTTCTTGATGTAGAGGAAACGAAATTCCGATAGACACGTAGCTAGGTATATGCTGTACTATACGTTGTCTGTTGTTCTGTCGGGTAACCTAGGGCACTTGCTTGTGTCGTGTGTTGTCTGTTGTTGAACTGTTCTTGACAAGTTGCAGAACCATCGACAAGTGCTGAGACCAAAAATCGTCAGAATAGACAAGCGGAACCAGTCAACAAGTTTTTGCGACAAGCCAGGAGAGCTGGGATTCGCCCTCAAGAATGGGATGTGTTCACGGAACAGTGCCTGGAGCTACATCATCCCCATGGCCCAGGAGCTGAACGTGGAGAGACCTAGCGAATGAGCGTGCTTGACTTCCGTGCCACGTGGAAGCAACTCGCCTTTCCAGAGCATTGTCTGGTGGCGGGAATGTTGTTACGTCTGGGAGTCCACACCGAACTTCATTGCCTCTACAAAGACAATCTGTGTCAAGGCCAGCGAGTGAGCCCGCTTGACATCAACAACTCAACGATGTCATCAAGGAGTTGCGCCGGTCTGTCTTAAGCAGCACACGGCGAGCTCCCTCAGCCCACGGGCCCTATCAAGCAAGCGGCGTCATCCAGTCTCCCAAGTCTTACGCAATACATGACAACAACACTCGTCCTTGGGTACAACCCAGTGCAGCGGCTCCGGATTTGAGAATCATGACGCAACCCAGTGGCAGGCCTCACGGGAGGATTCTTACACGACCCGGTGTCAGTTCCGAGTCAACGTTGTTGACGTAATGAATGACCCAGGGCATATAAAAAAGTCAAGTGGCGCGTTGACAAGCAGCCGACCTAAGCGTCAGAGAGAAGACATCTCGGCTCTTCGAGTCCTTAAGCTGTCAGCCCCAGTGCTGAATATGTAACGTCTGTATTTTTATGCTGTACATAAACCTAGCCCTAACTCACTGTCGTCATGTCCGCTTGTCTCTCAGCGCTGCGCACAAGTGTTTGCGAGCTAAAAACACACGCAACCAAATGGCTGGTGACCTTTGCAGCGAGTTTTGTAGCAGGGGCACCTTCGGGACCGTGTTGGCGACGCGGTTCGTAACGAAGGTGAAGCAGCAGCCCCTTCACACTTGTTGGCGACACGCTGAGTTTGAACGACATAAAGGAAGTGAGACACTTTAGGAAGCGTTGCAAGAAGTGCGTGATGGCCGCGAAGTTCTGTCTAGGCTCCCAACACGCCATGCCAAATCACCTGCATACAATGCGTACTGCGTGAGGTTGCGCTTGTCAACGAATATCGCAGCAGGAAGCCCTGCTAGCTCGAATTTGAACAAAAAAGGGCTCTGAAGAGAACCTTGTCAAATCCCGGCTGCCACTGGCCGCTGAGTTTTAGGCGCGCGTATAACTCTAACCCGGAGCGTGCGTCGAGCTAAGAAGCCGCTGATTAAGGTGCAAAGGCAGTCCACGATGCAAAGTGTGTCCTTGCCATTCTCTGTGGCTATATAAGACACTCTGTCAAAAGCACTGTGGACGTCCAACAGGACAAGCAATGCCACCTCGCCGTTGCAGCTGACCTCGTCCAACATGTAGGTGACATCCGCACACGAGTTACCTATTTTTCTTGGTACCCAGAGCCCGTATGCTGTTTTGGTGAAAGTAGTTTGTACCAGGCCTTAATTTATTTAGGCATGCCAGGACTATGGCTTTCATGAGCACGCAGGCAGAAAACTGGAGAGAGCCTGAGCTGTAAGTTTCCGAATCGATCCCACCGCAGTGGTCAGCCAAGCCTCGGGTCGGGTACGCCCTGCAAGACGCCATTGAAAGTCCACAACAGGCGTCATCGTGCCACCATATTGAGGTTGTGCAGCATCTGGTATGTGAAGCTTTCGGCAAGAAGCCCACAAGAATTTTTGGTTCAGGCCAGAGCAACAACAGTTTATGTTCGAAAGTGGACACCTAAGACCGCGTTTTGCTCTCGCTGGCCGTCCACAGAGGGTGGTGGCCTTTCGGCGCTTTGAGAGCAGACGTTGGGGTATGGCCGCAGGATGGACTAGTGGATAAAGGGAAAAAGTCCAAGGGCAAAGGCGTATGTGCCGCGTGAAAGAGAGAAGTAAAAGAGATTGAAGAAAAAAAGAAAGTAAAAAATATAAAAGAGAAAGACTCTGTGGATGACAATTCTTTTAGAGAGCACCAGAAAACGTGTAACATGTCGGCTGTGCCAATGGAGACAATTATTTGTACCTTTTGAAGAGTAAAAAAAAGACTCCACAAAAACTACACTTACCTGGACTTTGCGAGGGGAAATTAGTGAACCAGGACCCAGAGTCTGTCAATACACCTGGTGCCATTATGATAGGATAACGCTTCGTGCTGTTCTCTGTTGATGATGTACCGTTGTCGTGAGTCAAGAGACCCACCCTGTCGACTTCTATGATGTAGCCGTCGTCTGTAGTGGCCTCAAATGTCTCGCAGGAAAATCCAAAGAACCTGATTAGCTCACACTGAAAACATGCAAACGAACAGTTTAATCAAATACCATCATTTTTCGTAGCCTTGATAACATTCGAACTTATGTGTAAAGCTGTGCCGCAATCATGAGACACTCAAACAATACAGCATCATCATTTATTTTATTAAAAATTACAGGAAGACTAGCATCTGGTTTTGTTTATCACTGTCGTCGTCGTGCTTTATATATATATATATATATATATATATATATATATATATATATATATATATATATACAAAACTTTTAAATGCGAATGCATTTTTATCGACGTATGTCCTGCATTCGGTGTTGTCGGCGCGCCGGCAGGTGCTATTTCTCCGCTCTCACTCCATGTTCTAGAGCTACAGATGTGGGTGTGCGCACTTATCCTCACTCCTAGAAACTGGAGCAAGTGGCATGGGAGACTGTGAGAGAGAATAAGTGCATTGATTTGCCGCTTTTTCTCTCACCCTTCGCTCTCCTTCCTGCATCCCACTTTCCCGTCCACTCGCGCCTCACTCTCGATCATTCGCTGGGTGGGCGCCTCACAAGAACATCCGGATATTGTGTGCTGGAAACGTCGCCAAGCTAAGAACGCCATTTGTTTTGTTCACTTCATTCAATTGTTAACCGTGCACGCTAGCTACTAGAGCTCGACTCACATACCGCGTGTCTCGCGACAGAAAAACTTCACGTGTGGTGAATTGCGCTATTTGCTCCACGGTGTAAGAAAAAAAAAGATAACGTTATTTTTTAAGACCGGGATCTGACGTGCCAAATGCCGCTATGGACTGTACGTAATGCATTCGCATTCCCTCACGATTCCTTCGGGGAGGTGGAGTCATTCTATTTATTTTGCCGTGTTTGTTGTTTGAAGCAAACCACTAAAAATAATATGAAGGTGGAAACTATGTATTCGGACGTTTTGCAAAGCGATAAACTTTCTGATTGGAATTTCTGGTTCATTTTTATTGATTGAAATGTTAAGTAATAAAGTGGCATAATTAGGCTACAATCTCACTCCGGGAAACAGTAAGGGACATGCATTTGTACGCGTCAGCATTTCATGTGTCCGAATAATTTCAAACTCTAGCGAAAATAGCTAGGGCACCCTTTAAAATTGTGTGAGGAGTGAGAGTTAACCTTGGCGTCCTCACATCACAAAATTTTCTCACCATATCTTTTTCTCGGCCAATGGGAGTTTTGCGGTCGGTAAATATTTCTCATCGCAAAAAATTTCACAAGCATTGTAACTCGCCCTTCTACCAAAATATACTTGCTTAGATTGTACAATTGTGCCTGATAGAAAAAAATATGTGCGTTTTTCCATTTTTGACGTGTGTTAGGCGGTAGCCTGGAACCATTCGACTGACTATGCGACGTCTTTTTTTATACTCTCCATTCAGTTTCGCACAAACAAATTCTGTGCGTCTTTTCGTTATTTTCACCGCGAATCACAGTGTAACGTGGCACTAGCGTGCTTTCATTTCATGTGCGGTCGTATTATTGCGCTTTAAGCAATATGCAATGGCCATCCGCGTCCCAGCGTTGACAAATTCTCATTTATCCTACCGCGTGTGGTAGAGTTCCCACACCTGGCACCATAGCGCCGGACAGAGGGAGTTCAATACATTCAAGTTTTTCCTTACACTGCACATAACACCATATTTCTTCTCGTTTTCAATTTGTCAGCACTAACGATGTTAATTCTTCCACTGCACCGGTTGATTCTGGGGTTCCTCAAGGATCAGTACTTGGCCCCCTGCTATTCCTAATCTATATAAATGACTTACCTTCTACTATTACTTCCAATATTTGTTTGTTCGCTGACGACTGTGTGATTTACCGTAAAATATCTAATAACATTGATATTCATTCTCAGCAGGCTGATCTCAATAACATACTTCATTGGTGTCATATTTGGAAATTGGAACTAACCATTCAAAAATGCAAGTCTATGAGGAATTCTCGGTCGAGTACAACTTGTCCAACTTACTTTCTTCACAGTCACCCCCTTGAAACTGTAACATCTTACCGGTACCTCGGCGTCCACATAACTAACACTTTGTCCTGGAAATTACATACAGAACATATAGCGTGCAAAGCTAATAAAACACTGGGTTACCTTCGAAGAAACTTCTTTCTTGCTCCATCATCACAAAAGTTATTACTATATACCACATACGTCCGTCCTCAAACGGAAAACGCTTCATCTGTTTGGGACTCCGGTCAGGTAACATTATCACACATGTTGGATTAAATTCAAAATCGTGCAGCTTGTTTCATTTTGGCTAACTACCATCGTTCAGCTAGTGTCACTCAAATGAAGTCATCTCTAAACCTTTCCCACTAGTTACCCGTCGAAAGCGCACTCGGATTTGTCTGTTTCATAAAGTATTCTATCATAAACCGAAACTCCGTTCCCGTTTAATCCAAGCTGCTCCCTTCATTTCTCTTCGCCGTAATCACCAACAAAAAGTCACAGTGCCCCATTGCAACACAGTAACATATGCCCAATCATATCTCCCAAGAACTTGTAATGAATGGAATTCCCTGCCTGCATCAATACCAAGCATCAATGAACCCATTAAATTTAGGAATGTCCTTAAAACAATGATTACCTAATTACCCCCTGTATGTTTGTTGAACAGTTTATTTGTATTGCTTTGTGCCTTCACCATGTAATAGAAATAAAATTAGTGTTATCATTTGCTTTATTATGATGTGAGTTGTTAGGAGTAATAATTTTTGTACCCCAATTAGTGACAACATTTTTATGCCATTTGCTTTTTATTCCTTGTTTTTGTTTCATTGTTGGGCATGCCCTTTCCCTCGGAAATGTACTGTACACCCTGAGGGTAAAATAAATAAATAAATAAAATAAATATGGATTCATAACCTAGCGGATACTCTGGTACTGCGATGGTTAAATCATCATGAGAATGATTGGTATAGTACATGAATTTGCCTAGTCTTCGTACTTGCAGGCGCCGAATCGCACTTGTCGTTTTGTTTATTGCCGTGTTTTATTTTGTTTTGAAGGAAAGAACGAACTTTTTAAACTTTGTGACCCGATTTAAAATGGCAAGCCTAAATGATTAAGGTAGTAAAGAGCAACCGCTGAACATTTACTGACTTTCATTTCGTGACAGAACACCTCCAACCTACAGGAACACGCACGGAGCCACAAGTAAAAAGATTAGGCAAATCCATGCACTACCCATCATATTTATCCTCGCTGAAGCGCCATCCCTTGCATCTCCCATAGACACTCGCGCCGGAGATTCCTCTACTAGATATGTAAAAAGCTCTATGCATAATACCCATTTTTGTGTGTAGCTACAAATGTACGCTTGCCGCACTACAGAGGTTCAAACTGAGATTTCCTATCACATTATTCCTATTTTCCTCTGTTAAGCTGCCAGCTACATATTGCAACAAAACGAAAATCTTGAATTTTCGTGATTTTATTTTTAGGTGGGTTAGAATAAGTGTAAATTTAACTTCTGATACTCGATGTCAATATTCTGCAACTACGTGCATTGTTTTTGATTTTTAAAAAAGTGTCTGCGCCCTATACTAACAGGCACTACAGCTGCCCTCAACACCTGTCCTGAAGAGAAAAACAGAGAAAATTAGGTAACGAGTATTAATTTTGTTTTTTAGTGATGACAGTTCCATTTTTACTGCAGTAACGCAGTGCAGACTCGATGCAGGGTTCGTCTGCCAAAACTACGGGAGCCTTGCTTTACATAGGTGTGTGTGTGTCGGTGATGGTCAACCAAACTAACTCAGACCCCACACCACCAAGAGCTCTCACACGAACTACCTCAGACATACGGGCTGTACTAACACAGTTCTGTTGATTGTGATTCAATGACTTATGAGAAAGTTAAGCGACCTATGCATATTGCTGCTGGTTTGCCTTACACTTCATTTTTCAGTCAGACTATCGGAACGCAAGCAGTGATTTATGATAGAAAATGATCTGATGCCTTGGGATACTTATTATAACGGTAAGTTCACGTAAACTAAAATAACGTACTTCTTGGCTAGTCTATTTATTAGATTACGCCATGAAAATCAATAAAGGGCATTCGATAAGACTCCTTCAAACAGACTGAGGAAGGCATGGTGATTTTTTCAAGAATTCGTTCGAAATGGCGTGCATTCGGGCTCTTTGGACTTTGCTATTGCATCATTTAAATAATATTGTTCAGATAAGTACTCATTCCACGCAGCCGATAGATAAACTCCGCTTTATGAACGAAAGATGTCTTAAAGCTCAACAAACTAACGTGCAGGTCTTCATTGTCATAAAGAGTATTAAAAGTGTTTACCGTTGTCATGCTTGCTTGCACCTGAACATCAGTGGCACATTTCATCGGGGTCCATCTCATAAAAAAGAAAAACAAACAAAACTTTAACCGAAAACGGTGCACCACTGGTTGATCTCTCATGCCGCCTGATCAGTTCCAGATGTGCGCATACGACACAGTGCAGAACCAATTTGCCGGGGTTCCTAAACCCTGTCGTTTTATATTGTTTCATGCTGCTGTTGAATGCATATATTATTTACATTTCCTGCAGCTCAAACAGAAACATAGGTTGGTGCTATGCAAAGCAAGCTTAGCAAAAGTGAACATCCGATAAATAGAGCAACGACTCAGCGTACCTAGGGGGTCTACATCACTAGAAGTGTTGATTTTTGTATTGAACAACACCACTGTGCGTGGTGTGCCACGTGTCCAACTTTCTCTATGTCTTTTACCCTCTTTTTACTCCCTTATTTCCTCCCCATGCGTATAGTTGTAAACTGTACACAGTCTAATAAACTCTCACACTTCTTTGTTTGTTCTCTTCCTCGTCATTTAGGGCCTATGTACCTGAAATAAATTTTGGCGTAATCAGGCCCCCATTCACAAACAAACCTCATCCTTTCCTCGAGATTTTCTTATCGGTTTCTACCTTTACTGCGCTAGTTGAATCAATTAGGCCACTATTTATGAACGAGTCTTGTCGTTATCTTTCCCTGGTTACCATTTTTGCCCCTTTATAACACATCTAAAAAGTACAGGAAATCGAGGAAAACGTGAGGTAAGGATGAGGTTGGTTTGTGATTATGGGCCTTAGAGTGAGTAAAATGCCCCCAGCATAAAGAAATCAAAATAGAGCAGCTCCTTCAAAAACAGCCTTAAGTTTGTTGCCTTTATCATTTATGGAGCTTTTGCAAAGTGAACAAACTGTCCTGTTTTCAGTTTTATTTCTCAAGAATGGCATCATATTTTGTTGTGTTATTTTGCTTCCTCATTATGTGAGCTTGTCATCTTCAGCATATGGAACTATTACAATTACAAAAACACGTTTATTCACCTCATGACGCTTGGCTCAATCCAAGTATTGGCGGATAGATCATTATTTTCTGACTGATTCGCCAGAAAATGATTCCCACAAGTTATGGAAACCACACCAACTGCCGGGCAAAGACCTTTTCTATCTTCCGTCAGGTAACCCGGTTCTGTGCTTTTCGCTGCCGCATTATACTTGTGAACTACTTATTCTAATCTGTCCACTTAATTTTGTGTTTCCCGCTCACGCATTTCTCTTCTCTTCGAATCTCTTCAATTCCCCTAATTACCATCGGTAATCCTGCCTACGTGCTAAGTGCCCGCCGTATATCCCTTTCTTCTTTATTTCAACTATGATATCCTGAACCCTGGTTTGTTGCCAGCCCGACTTCTCTCTCTACGGGTCTCTTAAGCTTAGACCTTTTCTTTCCATCGCTCGCTGCTTCGTCCTCAATTTGTGTATATATTGTTAGGTATGGCGCTTGGCCTGAGAAGGGAAGCGGAATTCCGGGTACTTTGAGCGAGTCACTGAGAAACTGCTAGAATGCGGAAAGCCATCCCAGCCCGGGCATTGTCTTTCAAAAACGGGAAGTCTTGGAACGGCAATCCCGGGTGAGGAAGGTGCCATGGAGTCTGGTGTCGAAATTCCTGGCCAAAAAGATCCCATGGAGTCCAGCGTCGGTCAGGAAAGTGGCATAGAGTGCGGCGTCATAACCGACCACAATGGGTTTTGGTCACATCTTTCCTCGAAAGAAGAGAGGCGTCACTGTGTTTACTTTCGTACATCTGCCCGAGCTTGAGCCTATACACCCCAGCGGCAGTGTACGCTCAAGGACAACTCTTGGTGGACCCCGTGGTGGAAGCGTCGCCGCGTACACTTAAGGCTTAAGGGGCCCCCGTAGTGGAAGTGTGGTGACTCCGCCCCAATATCGAAAACGTTTGCGTGGGCGGGTGCAGGCGGCTGCGTCGAAAATGGTGCATATCTTGGAATTTAACAGTGTAATTTAGTAATCGTGAGCTGAAATTTGTCCTTTGAGTTCCTCATAAATTCAGTATCATCGACTGATTCCAGTGATATGTGGGTTTTAACCTCCCAGAACCACGATATTCCTATGAGAGACGCTGTAGTGAAGGGCTCTGAAAATTTAGACCACCTAAGGTTAGCAGATAAGATTACACAAGTATTTTCGCCTCTATGAAAAATGCAGCCACCACAGCCGGGATTCGTCCCACGACCCGAAGGTCAGCAGCCGAATACCTTAACCACTAGACCACCACAGCGGGGCATTACAGTATTATCAGCGAATGGCCGGTTACTGAGATACTCCCCATTAGGTGGTATGTCAAACTTTTTGCAATCTAGGGCCTTGAAAACGTGCTGTGAGCACGCAATGAATAGCATAATAAAGACCGTGTTTTCCTGCCTACATCATTCTTTATTGGGATTCTGTCGCTCTCTTTATGGAAGCTCATGCAAACGCATGCATACCCAGACACCACAGTCCTCGCTTTATGGAGGACTATGGTGTATGGGTATTCACCACGAATTTATTTCAATATGTTCATATAGGTTTTGTCGGTGTCCTAATTTCGTAGTGCCAAGAAAATTTTATACAGGTGCAAATAAAATAATGAAAACTTCTGACTAATCTGAGAACAAAAGCCCCGCCGGTTGCATGGCTAGCAGTTGTTTTACCAAAAATCCATGCTCGTTCTTGAAACATCTTCAAAAAGATACAGATATAAATGTAAAGGAAGTAGTATATTGTGTTGCAGAAGGGTAGAATTGAGTCAGGTGTCAAAGCAAGGCCATTGCGGCAGGAGTGGGTGTATAAAAGACCAGTCTATAGAAACGGCCAGAAATATTTATTTATGAGCAGCACAATTGTCAACTTCTGAACAGCTGCGTAGGTGCACGTGTTGCCTTACGAAGGCGTGGTGGGTCTTTCTTTTACTAGCAAAATGAATACTGATGGCGTGTTTGGCACTATATAATTGTACGTATAGCAGGCATTGTAAAGGGCAGTTTCAAACAGCCAGTGGTGTTGGGCGCACAGTCGATCGTTTTCAAACGGCATGATGAAAACAACGCCTCCTCTATTTTTGAACGCCACCCAGGTGCCCCAAATCCAGCTATCGACCAACCTTTATTCTAGCCGTTTGCCGCTCTCGCCTATCGCCGTGCCTACTCGTGGGCTTTGCGGTCATGGGGAAGAAACCCACCATGTTGTGCCTTATTAAGGAAAACATATGAAGCAATTTTGTTTTTCTCTTGGTTGCATATTCGTTGGTCGACGCTTTGCGAATCTTGTGTTCACGTTGTTGGCGGTCATGCTGGCTCCGCAAGAGATACGTTGTTTTGAGATAGCGTACCACCAATCATAGCGCTATTCGGGCATTTGTTACGCTGTACAACTACGCTGCTGCATGCGCTGACTTTAAGAGCGTTGTGAGGTGGCGGTGGCGGCATTGCTTTGAGTCACAAAGAAAGCGTACGAAGGAAGAAATCTTACAGACGTATGGTATTGAACAGACGTATGGTAAGGTTGGAGCCCATTCCCACATCACCGTGGGAACGGGCTCTGACACATATGCTATGCAAGCAGCCCTATTCTACATGCGGCGTCGCATCACGAGCCTTCCGTCAGCTAAGGCAGGTCGACGGCTTTCATTAGGGGCACTTGCTTGCACTGTCATTTAACGAAATAAAGGAGGCTTTCGTTGAGGCATGCACCATAAACCCAAGCTAGAGTAGCAATAGAGAAACGTACAAATTATGATAACGCTATCGCGTTCAATTTTTGATGGTGAAGCCAAGGGTCTCACAAGATTTCAAATTAAGACATTACTAAACTGGCTTTACATCCGCTGTCCTGGCGTTTAGCAGTAGTTCAAAGAGCCCCATATATCAAATCTGGAGCCAGTGTACAGGATGTGAGCTGGTAATAAAGTCAGGCTTGGTTCAGAAATGAATATTAATGACGCATTGACGTTTCAAAGCATCGTGTAAGAAATATATATCCTCACGCTGCTTAACCTGACGCTTAACTAGGTGCATGCTTTTAGCTTCGTTCAGATCAAGGCACCCGTACGCGGCCGGAAACGTTGACGCTGTGTTCATTCTTTATTTTTACGTTGCCGAGTGTATAGATTTTTACTATAATGTTCCCTCGCCAGATGAGCATTCGTCACACTTTTGTTATGCGAAGCTTGGTTTGCAAACCCATGCAAAACAAAATGTGGAAATGTAATTTTCAACTGTTCAGCTGTTGTTTTGCCATGGGTATCTTTTTTTGGTACCTAAAATAAGTTCGCATGACAAGTTTTCTTGTGTGAGCGGTGTGCTATATATGATTATCATAGTCGGGCAATATAATGTTAGGACGAATTCGAGAAGTTCACTTCCTATCTGTTGATCAACGCCTTGAAGTGATCTTCATTTGACATGTGCAGCAAAACAGCATGTCTTGCAACTTGGACACACGCAAGCGCTGCGAAATGAGCACTCAAAAGGTGAAGGCCTTCAAACACAAACATGTCACCAAAACAGTAAAACACAAGTACAAATGACAGAAAAGCCACCGGAATTGCATAAAACCTAAGTATGTAACTATGCTTAGAATGAAAAGTTTCATAAGTTGCCTCAAGCTACTCCGTCTCATGAAAACCACCTTCAGTTTAGTATGAGGACGTAACAAAAAAATTGCCCGCAGCTTCCCTCGGGGGAACACTGAGGAGGATGCGGAGCATATAATTGGTTAACGGGGTGTTAAAGTGCGACTTACTTGGGTCGATGGCTAAATTGGTTAACGTGGTTGCGAATTGGGGTGTTAAATTGCGACTTACTTGGGTCGATGGCTAAATTGGTTAACGTGGTTGTAGGAGGGGGTGTTAAACGTCAATCATTGTGTTTGTGGATTCGTTGGAATTCATTTCACCGTGACCTTGGACGTCGACGCGCCGTACAAACCAACCGACGAGCGGCAACTGAGCGAGCGAGCGCCGACCTTGAGTATATATACAGCGCGACTGCGCATGCACTGTCAGCTGTTGAATGTTCTCGAAGCGCGACGGCGCATGCGCGTCCACTGGAGAATCAGGAGAATTGTAGAATGTTCTCGAAGGGGAGAAGCGCGCGCGGCACAGATGGTGGGTGACGGTGCATGCGTGCGTCAGCTGTCGAATGTTCGAGAAGGGGGAGAAGCGCAACGGCGCATGCGCGCGCGTCAGCTGCCGATGTTCTCGAAGCGCAACGGCGCATGCGCGCGCGTCAGCTGCCGATGTTCTCGAAGCGTGACGGCGCATGCGCGCTACATTATACAGCTAGCGAATATGCGTGAAGAGGAGAAGCGCACGCGGTGTGTAGAGGAGGAAGGGTGCACAGATGGTGGAGGAGTGAAGCGCGCGCGGTGTGTAGAGGAGGAAGGGATGCACAGATGGTGGAAGAAGGAGGAGGAAGCTTGCGGACGGCGCCGCACTACAAGCCTCGAGTATTAGATGCTCCGCATCTAAAAAGGCTGATCTTGCAATTTAGGAGTCTGTGTAACGCCAAAGTGAAACGTGCTTTTGCAGAGGTAGTTGAGCACTCCCGGTGCATTGTATCGCCGCAAGGGCGAAGGAATGAATGCTATAGCGAGAAATTGCAATGACAGAACTATAATATAAATCAGGTTAAGTTTGCAACGTAGCCTTCAAGCAGAAAGCACGCATGGAATGAGCATACACAGGACGGGTGGGGACAAACAACTCTAGGACGGACAAAACAACTGTATAAGCGTATTTCGATTGGCAGTTACATGATAAGAATAGAGGAAGAAAGAAAAGCATGCGTGCTCAACAGACGCATCCAGCCGGCAGCGTTCGTGAAATGTCAAGCAACAGATTAGCGCAGTCAGTGAAGCACAATGTATGTTGTGCTCTATGCGGCGATGAAAATTCAAACACTTGTTAGTCATCACCGAGATGCTGTAGATAAAAATACGAACAAACTATTTTACTATATTTCAATGCAAAAAGCTTTTGGAAATATGTAGCGTTTTTAAATGCTGAAACTCAAACAACTCTCATAGTTGTAAATTCAAAAGAACGTTTTTTTTGAAGAAACAGTGCCCATGTTCGGAATAGGAGCCCGACCAATATCCACACAACCACTTCTTTTATTTTGCCTTTCTTTTTCGTATCCCGAAGCTGCTTCATTGGTGTCATTAGATGTTTCTATTTCTATCTTAGCTATTTTTTATTTCATGCACACCTTTTTTTCTTCATTGAGATGTTTTTACTGTTTTACTCATTATGGTTTCATATACCAAGGAGGCGAAAATGTTCGAGGCCCAAGTACCTCTTTTAAGGTGCACGTTGAAAATCCGCAGGTGGTCGAAATTTCCGGAGTCCTCTACTGCGGCGTCTCTCATAATCATACGGTGAGTTAGGGACCTTATTTTGCATTTATAATTAAAGACGATAGTCTTTCTGGAGGACCTTCGACAAAAAAATTTCGGTCTGTCTGTCTGTACACTTGTCTGTTTGTACGCCCTAACGACCCCTCAAATGACAATAAACAGCCAACTCATCCGCAGCGCCCACCAATATTGCTCAAGGTCTAGCGTTCGTCGTTGTGTGATTTTCAATTAAATAAGTAAATATTGCGCACCTCTGAGGCGCCTTTATACTGGAAGAGGCACGCACAAGTAACTATAAGGGCTGTAGCGTTTAACGCGCTGCGCTGACTGTGCAACGCGATGCTCAAGAAGGTGTTTCCATTGCTTTGCTACGACGGCACGGTGGTGGCACCTGCCCGTCGCTTTGCATTCTGCATTTTATTGCCTCCGTGACGGGCGCGCATCTTTCTCCGCGGTCGCGCATGCCTTCGTTTTCAAAGATAACTGCCAGATGGCGCTCGTGCCTAACGTCTCTCGCAAACCAAGAGATATGGCGGATGAGTCCAGAGGAAGGCTTTGTGGTGGTAGAAATAAACAGAGAAGTGCATAGGTGGGGTGGTTTTCAACGAGACAGAATTCACTTCGATGGGCGGCTAGGTCATGAGGTGGGTTGGCGACTTGCAGGACGCGCAGTAGCTTTTTTGGGGGTCAAGCGAGACCTTCGGGGTGCAGGATAGCTAGTAACGTGGAAAACAACCAGGGAGACTCTTCGACAGGTGGTATGGACAGATACGATTCCAAAGTGGCACCAATATCTACGATAGGTAGAGTCCGGGGCATAAATAGACATAGCCACGAGCGCCGAGCCAATTCAGACATACGTTATATTAACATGCAGGGTGGTAGGAAAAGCCTGAATTGGAAAGAGATAGAAGAACAGCTAAGGGAAGAGAGGCCGATGGTATACGGTTTTGTAGAAACACACCTCAAGGACACGGAACAACCTCCGAACAATCCGGACTACGCGTGGGAATATTGTAATAGAACAGAAGGCAGCAGAAAGGGGGGTGGTATTGGGGCATTCATTCATGAAAGTACAGACTGGCAAAGGGTCAAGCAGGAGTGCAAGGAACATTTATGGCTAAAAGGGAAAGTGGCAGGTCAAATGACACTCCTTGGTTTCGTGTACTTGTGGAAGGGAGCAAAGGCCAGAGAGGAAAACCAGGCAATATCAAAGGACATTCAGGAGTTAGGAAGAGAGTGCGAGATAATTAGACTAGAAGACATGAATGCGCAAATAGAAGATATAGATGGGTATACCGACCCGACAGGCAAAATGATCATGGATATGTGTGAAAGGCTTGATTTGATCATTTGCAACAGTACCGAGAAGTGTGAAGGGCAAATAACATGGGAGGTAGGAAGGCTGCAGTCGACGATAGATTATGCACTGATGTCACATAGTATGTATGATAAGCTCAGGGGAATGCACATAGATGAAGGTGGCTCCAGAAGTCTGGGTAGTAATCACAAACGTATCAAGTTAAGTTTTGGAAGAGCAGTGAAAGTAGGAAGGAGACAAGATGAGCAACTACAGGAAAATTTTTATCAAGAAAGGCAAATTGAAATAGCCACTAAACAAATTGAGAAAGTAATCACGGAGGATAATAAGACAGTGTGGACATACACGAATCGTATTAGACTGTTTGAGCTAGAGCTTGCTAAGACGCGTGACAAGTCACCCCGGAAAAGAAGACACAACCCAAAAGTTGGTGGGGTGAGAAAGTTAAGAGAGCCATAACAAAACGTCAGGAAGCCTCTAGGGAACACAGACATGCTAAGCAGCGGGGTGAACCGACAGATGATGTTGAAAGAAAATGGGAAACCTTTCTAAGCTGTAGAAGGGATGCATCCCTTCTGATCAATAAAAAGACTAGAAGAAAGGGAGCTCAGTGGCTGGCAGAAGTACATGAAAAAGATAGAAAGGCAGCTGCGAAGTTTTTGAACTATCTAAACTCCCTAAGAAATGAGACGAGCCTAGAGCAGAGTTTTATATCTACAGCCCAAGGTGCTAGGCTAGAAGGGGACAAAGCTATTGAATATATAAGAACAAGGGTGACAGAAAAATTTCAACAAAGAAGTACTTTATGCACCACAATAGACAATGACGAATCAAGGGGTGCATTGGCTCCATTTTCACAACGAGAGTGGGAAAGGGCTGAGAAAAGGGTTCCTAGTAGTACATCAACAGGCCCAGATGGCATTCCAATTATGCTGATAAAGACATTAGGTCCGAAGTCTAAGCAGGCTTTGAGAGCGGCAGTGAGCAAAATAATAATCGATGGTGAAGTTCCCGATGGATGGAAACTTAGCAGGATGAGCATGATCTATAAAGGAAAGGGGGACAAAGCTGACATAAACAACTACCGTCCTATAACAGTGACATCAGTGGTTTACAGGCTGGCGATGCAGATTATAAAGGAAAGACTGCAGGCATGAATAGAATATGAGGGGGTGCTGGGGGAACTGCAGAATGGGTTTAGGAAACACGGGAGGTTGGAAGACAATCTGTTCTCACTGACGCAGTGCATCGAAATAGCATAAAAGGAACACAGGCCCCTGTGGCTAGCATTATCGGATATCAAGGGAGCGTACGATAGCGTGGTTCAAGAGGAATTGTGGGGAATATTAGACACACTAGCGTGGAACATGTTGTCACTAATATTTCAAAGGATATCTATAAAGGTAACAACGTACTTATAAAGTGGGAAAAACTGGTATCCAAGCCTGCAGAGGTAAAACGGGGGCTTAGGCAGGGGTGTCCACTGTCACCCTTACTATTCATGATGTACCTACAAGGATTAGAGGCCAAATTAGAGGGAAGTGGACTGGGCTTCAACCTCTCTTCAGTCAAACAAGGAAAACTTATTGATCAGGCACTACCAGCATTAATGTACGCAGATGACATAGTGCTAATTGCCAACAACAAGAGAGATTTGCAGAGATTGGTGGACATCTGCGGTAATGAAATGAGGGAGATAGGTTAGATTTTAGATTCAGTAAGGAAAAATCAGCAGTCATGATTTTCATTGACAACGAAGGTAGTGAGCTTGGAATACAGGAGGTCACGCTTGAGATTACAAATACAAATATCTGGGCGTATGGATAAGGAATGGGACTGAGTACCTGAGGGAACACGTAATATACGTGACGACTAAAGGTAACAGGAATGCAGCAGTGATGAAAAATGGCGCACTGTGGAATTACAATAGGTATGATGCTGTGAGAGGAATATGAAAAGGGGTCATGGTTCCTGGGCTGACGTTCGGCAATGCGGTCTTGTGCATGAGATCAGAAGTTCAAGCAAGATTAGAAATTAAGCAACGTGGAATAGGTAGGCTTGCTTTAGGGGCTCACGGGAATACACCAAATCAGGGAGTACAAGGTGAAATGGGATGGACATCATTTGAGGGCAGGGAAGCTTGCAGCAAGATAAAATTTGAGAAGCGATTGAGAGAAATGGGGGAGGAGTGTTGGGCTAGGAAGGTTTGCAGCTACTTGTACATGAAGAATGTCGATACAAAATGGAGGAAGCGAACCAAGAAATTGACTGGTAAATACTTGGAAAACAGCAGTTGGCCAAACCAAAAAGAACAATCGGTTAAGAAGAAAGTGAAGGCAACAGAGACTTGACATGTGCAGAATGGGCATGATTAAGAAGTCCACACTGGAGATCTATCGAACCTTTAAGCAGAAAATTGCCAAGGAAAGGATCTATAATAATACTTGGGGTAGTTCTCTACTGTTTGAGGCCAGGACGGGAGTACTGCGTACCACGACATATGGGGCCAAATACGAAGGGGTAGACACAGCATGTAGTGCGTGCGGAGAGAAAGAAGAAACTGCCGAACACTTGATAATGTTCTGTAAAGGGCTTCACCCTGTAGTTCAGGATGATGGCGCAGAGTTTTTCAAAGCACTGGAGTTTAGGGACCAGGAAGGCAAAATAGAGATTAAGCGGGTAGACTTTACTAGAACGAGGTTATCTGATTGGTGGCTGAAGTCAAGGCACGAGTGAAAATTGAACTCTTCACTGCAAAGTACGAATACTCAAACTCACTTTTTAAAGAAAAAAAACAAATCTAATTTTTGGTTCATTAAGTATTACGGCTTGGTGGCGCTAGCCACCACCCGATCTAAAGGGTACAGCCATATCCATCCATCCATCCATCCATCCTAGATGTGCTTGTTCGCCTCCGATACATGCTAGAGGTACTCTAACGCAGCGCCTTCAGAATATCATTCACCGATTGTTTTGCTTGATTGATTTTGTGGGGTTTAACGTCTCAAAACCACTATTTGATTATGAGAGACGCCGTAGTGGAGGACTCCGGAAATTTTGACCACCTGGGGTTCTTTAACGTGCACCCAAATCTGAGTACACGGGCCTACAACATTTCCGCCTCCATCGGAAATGCAGCCGCCACAGCCGGGATTTGATCCCGCGACCTGCGGGTCAGCAGCCGAGTACCTTAGCCACTAGACCACCGTGGCGGGGCCACCGATTGTTTTGCGTAGAACATCAAAGAAACATTTTGTTCACTCTCTCCAAACGCAAGACTATGGTCTTTTGATGACATTTACAGTGTAACATATAGTTTCGGGCCAATTTTTATTATGGTTTTATGAAAGCCTTCCTCGCTTCTTTTTACTACAATGATGTTGGTATCTCTAGGTTACATGTGTTTCGGAAAGGACAAGCCACCGTCCTCATGGCGAAGCCCACCGTCGACTTCTTTTTGTTCGGAATTTTCTAACCGCCCTATGATGATAATATCACTCCTCGTCTTCTACGCTGTTATTATTAACCTCCGCGTTCCACAGTGATGCTTGACGTGAAAGAAAACGGAACGCTCACGTGAGTTGATGAGCTGTATTCCACGGCATCAGAACGTCCACACATATGTGTAAGTGGACAACAATAGCATTTTTTTCATTAGCATACGACATTCATAAGCTATTCTAAATATTACAGTCACACATATCAGCCATGGAAAGGTGGCTTGATGGTTTACATCTGTATTTAAATGTAAAGAAATGTTCTGTTATAACAATTTCACTCAGAGACCCATTTCACATCTCGCTCTCTTATCATTTGGATCCTATCCCTCACGAGGTGAATTCGAAATGTCTTGGGGTGATATATGACAAATCAATGCCTTGGAAAACACAAATTGAGTATATCGCAGCAAAGGAAGGTCGTGTGGCGAGATTGTTAGGCAAAATCAGTGATAGTCGGGTAGGTATTTGGTGAAATACTGTTATCTCAGTGTATTTTGTGTATATTCGCCCAGTGTTTGTGTTTTGGTGCACGTTATACTCTGCGGCACCTGCTTACAAGATACTCCATTTGGTAGTCATCGATAGACAAGCCTTGAAACTTTGCTTAGATCTCCTCAAGTTTGTAGCAATCAAAGACTTGTATCTGGAAGCTAGGCTTCCCTCACTTGCTACCCATTTTAAATTATTAGCTAAACAGTCATATCTCAGGCTGTATGAATCACCAGTAAGGCGCTTAGAAACAGTCTTTCTTGCTCAGTGTGACTTGTTTTTATAGATAATGCTGGCCGCGAATTCGTACGCCTGAATTCCTGTTATACAGCCCCTTCTGGATGCAATAGACGTTCAATTATTGCTGTTCCTCGAATCAGTACCACTAACGATGTTGTAAAAATAAAGTTTGATGATATCTTTCCAAAAAAATGCAAAATTTATGCCGCTCAGTTTTCTAGAAACAATATTAGGAGATTGCCTACAGACTTCCATACAAGCAGTTATAGTGCCTGATGCATCACAAACTGAAGAAACATGTGGAAATAATTTTTTTTTCTCCTACCCTAGATTCGTCCTTTCTTTGCCTTCCAGATATTGTGCCCAATTCCAAAACAATTTTTCGCTATAATTTTGTCTCTCCGTAAAATAACGGCAGCAAAAAGTACACCAGTAATTTTGACAGATTCATCATCTTTTGTGTCTCTTTCACTGCCAACGAGAACTCGCACTCTCAGAGTGCTTTTAAAGAAATTGTTCCCCTGCATCTCAATTTGTAAAATTAGCCTGGGTTCCAAAAGGTAAGTACCTATTCATGAATGAAATGACAGATGTGCTGGTAGTCATCCTAAAATGGCCCTGTAAGTGAGGTATTAGCGGCATTCGAATTCTCAATAGGTGGTTTATTAAATTGAAGCAGTTGTTAGAGAAATCTTCTGCACCTTCACTTACGAGTTCATTAGAATTCAATCACTTCATGTATCATTAGAATAATAAAAGATGTCAAACTCGAGGAAGGGAAGTCGTAATCACAAGACCGTGTTGTTGTCGAATTCTGCAGCTAAATTTTTATTTACACAGAAGTGGTCTGGCAGCTTCCCCTTGTTGTTATTTTTTTAGAGTAGAAGAGTCAGTCAGCCAAGAGTTTTATTAACAATCCTGAAAGTTTAAGTCACCAACTTGTTCACTAGGCACATCCTAGCAGCCGCTACTGTAGGGGACGCTCGAATCGGGGCGGGAACGTGGCGCCGTTCCGGCAGTTCTTGGGCCTTATCGACTGCCTTTAGTTGGTTTATGAGCTGTAACGGCTGAGTCGGCCCCATGATGTGTACGATTTCATTTGTAGCTTGCGAAAGACTACCTTTTTTGCGCGTTCGAGCTTTGCGTGTGGTAAAGAGTATCGGCTTCTGTCGTTTCGGTAGTGGGAGGTAATTTGGTGGAAGGTGAGTAAAGGGTCAATAAATAGAATGTCTGGGCCCAGCTCTTCGTTGGCTGATTGATGGTCGCGGTGATTCCGTTCCCGCGCTCAATCATAAGCCATTTCACTGAGGTTAGGTTTCTGCGGATGGACGTCTTTGTCCATGTGGGCAGGGAACAAAGAGAAGTTGTGCAAGGCCATGCATTTGTGTGTTTCTAAAATTCGGGGTGCTTCTCGAGCGATGTTGCCCAATGCGTAAGCCGGAATGGCGGTGCGAGTCTGTTATGACATGGGTTTGTGAGGGGTCGAAGGAAGGAAGAAGAATGTGTTTTATGAGAAGAAGGGGGAGAGGTCGGCCATGTGAGAGTCAATCATCGCTAAAACTACACTCTTAAAAAATGGAGTGACGTACTTTCCATTTAGGGAGGAACGGCGATGTCCCCAATGTTTGTCTTCAAATAGAGAAACGTTGCTCCCTCATCCACGGAGAAACGCGTTCGTTCTTATGAAAATCTGTTCTGTTCTGTTTTAACTGTTTTGCTGTGGAGACGTTGAGGAGCCTATTGCCTTGGCTACTCCATATCACAGAGTTCTGCAGCGAAAAATAATATAATAATACAGAACGGTACCCAAAAATTAACAATACGGAAAAAAATAGCACACTGAAACCAGTTCAAATAACATGTCAATACACAGTTTTCTTCACGCAGTTCACACAGTCATAAACTACTTACACGCACACCTTACTACTCTAAAGCCAGTATATACATGACCACACTTTACATAATACCCATTTCTGGCTGTCAGTCATAGGCGCTTGTCCAGTCCGGTCTCCACTAAAAAGTCTGTCAGGAAGATTATTGCCTTTTTCTGAAGATGCATCTCAGGCCATGGTCCAAGTAGTTTCTTTATTGTGAGGGGCCGTCTGTCCAAACTTGCTAATTTGTTCTTTAATTTTTCTTTTTCTTTCGCGTATTTAATACACTCCAAAAGAATATGGCGAAGATTTTCTTCTGCATGACCACAATGGCATTCCGGTGAGTTGGATAGATGTATTTTGTGCAGGAAGCTGTTTGTGTATGCTACTTCCAATCTAAGTCGGTGGATCAATGTCTCTAGGTGTCGTGGAAGTTCTGTCGCTATGGAAAATTTTCTGTGTGGATCAACTTCATAAAGTACCGTTTCCTTTGATGTAGGGCTCTCAAATCACTTCTCCATCGAACAATGGTTAGCTCCTTGCGATATAAAATGTCGAATATCCGTCCCAGATATAGGGATTGTGCAATCCCGTCCTTCCTTCAATGCTTTCTTCGCGAGACTATCAGCATCTTCATTTCCCTTTATTCCAATGTGGCTGGGTATCCATTGGAATACGATGTTGTGACCCTGCGATGAGGCATATTCCACAATTTCTGCGATACATTGTGGTATTTCACCATTTCTGTAAGGTGATCTCACATTTCTGATTAGCTGAAGAGCAGGTTTGCTATCAGTGCATGTCACCCATTTTCGTGGATCTGGATTCTCGCAGATAAGCTTGACTGCTTCAAAGATAGCCACCAATTCTGCTGTCGTCGATGAAGATTTGTGCGATAATTTGTACATCTTCTTTTCCTGAATTTCGGGTATAAAGACCGCACAGGCTGACGCTTCTTCTGTGCATGATCCATCTGTATATATCTTCGTTTTTTCATTATGCAATACATGAAGCTGATGAAGTACCAACTGTGCCGCTATTAGAGGTGCCATGGCTGCTTTCTTCTCTATGCCGTCTATTTCACGGATAACGTTGAGAAGTGGCAGCGTCCAAGGTGGTTTTGAAGGTTTCCATTGTTTAAATTCTGGTACTACTGCTTGAAATGATGATATAGTATCCTGTAGTCTCGTTGCCGTTCTTTGTGTTAGTGCACCAGATAAAAAATGACTTTCATGTTGCGCGAAAATTCTAAATAAAATTCGAGATGTTTCTTTAGTTCGCAATACTGCCAAAGGTGGCTCTCGAGCCTCCGCATACACTAAATCACTGGAAGTTGACCGTGGTAAACCCAGACATACCCTCAAGCTCCTTGCCAATAACAAGTGAAGTCTCCTTTCGTTGGAGGCTGGGAGTCCGTGCAGCAGGGGCAGTGAGTAAGTTACGATGGGGCGTATCCAGGCAACATGTAGGGCTAATAACGACTCTGTAGTACCACCCCATTTGGCCCCGCAGAGATGCCGGAGGATTCGAATGGCCTGATTCACTTTTTGTTCCAGGGACTGGACATGAGGCGACCATGTTAGTCTCCGGTCTAAAATTACTCCCAAGAATTTATGAGTTTTAACCATTTTAATAGGCTGATTTTGCAGAATAATCTGGAAATTTCCAGGTCTTTTTAATGTAAACGGAAGTATGGCTGTTTTGGCCAGACTCAGTGCCATACCTCTTTTTTTTAGAAAATGGTCTACATTATCCAATCCTTCTTGTAGAGTTTGTTGTATATCCAAAAACGATAAACCAGACGTCCATATAGTTATATCATCAGCATATACTGAACATCTGATGTTGGGTGAAAGATTACACGGGAGCTGCGCCATGACTGCATTAAAGAGAGTAGGGCTTAGTACGCTGCCCTGTGGCATGAAAATCAGCATGGCTGCCCCCCGGCGAAGCGAGTAGGCTTAGCGAATGCAAGGATTCTCGACTGGTAAGGAGTACACGGCAATGAAAGTTACAAAAAACGGTCCCGCTGAGCTTGATATTGAACGAAATGATTATAAAAACAAGCAGACGAACCTGTGGCGGTGAACACATCGCGAAAGAGAACGATGGAGCAAGTACGTTTCGTTTGGTCAGCGAAGCCACGTTCACTCCGAAAGACACGGTTTCTGCAGAGCCCTCACCTGAAGAGTGCATGCTAGGCTTGCTGTATTTATTTCTCGCAGATTCACATAGTGTAGCGACGTTATCCATGCGCTTACGGGTCCGCAGGTCACGAGATGTGCCTCCAAACCGTACACTCGATCGCAGCGAAACCATTCTGAATCCGTAGGCCGCGTTCACACTGAGCATTCCGGCCGCCGAAAGTGCTCCGAATCCGGTTCGGCGGCAGCGAGATCTGCCGAAAGGGCCCTCTCCGCGCCGATCGCTCTCGGACCGATTTTTGCGGCGTCTGTCGCCGAATCGGTCACCGCGGACCAATAGGAGCGCTAGTCGAGGAATTTTGAAAAATGGCGGTTAAGCCCTACTCACTTGTTATGCCGCAGTGCACGTAACTGAATGTTGAAACCAACGGGAGTTTAACCTACTCTGTGCCTACTTCACCACCGTATTTCGTGAAAGAGGTGACCGAGCTTGCTGTTGGCGTGACCGAGCTTGTTGCGGTCTTGCAGAGCAAAACGAACCCACCAACGCCGCTGGCGTCGGTGGTTTTTCTACTCTTCGTGCATTACAAGACAGCCACTAGCCAGAAAAGTAAGCAGTACTGTCTTTTCTTGCTTCTTGCGTACGAGAATCGTCGAAGTACACACCACCGGATAGCGTAGTAGCGTTTGCGAGCCGCGACAACAACCGGGTGACAGCGCATCCATCCCGCGTTCGCCCCGTAGTAGATGGCATATTCGGCGGCGTGGGGCGCGCCCAGTGCGAACGACGCTGCGTTTCGGCAGCAGGGGAATTTCGGTCGCTGTAGAAAGCGGATGTTTCAGTGTGAACTAGGCTGTAGTGCAGCTTTGATCGATAGATGTTCAACGTTATATAAATGGCTGGAGGTGTGAGAGCGTCATAGCAATGAAGTTGGTGGTAGGTGGCACCATCTAGAGGGATTGAACAAAACTAAAAAAAATTGACTGGCGCGACGTTTGTTGTTATTACCCACTATCACGGCTCCCTTGCGGATTGTTTACGCATCAACCCATTCAAGATCACTTACGGTCACGGTCTCCGAAAGCCTATTTATGTGCTGGTGCAATCCATATAGCTACACATGAACACATTGTCACATAGTACACAAATAGTACGCAACAAGTACACTAGCGTATGCGCTAACAAGTACGCAACAAGAGCACAATCAACCATTCAAACCAATGGCTCACACTTCGACGTGTTTACTTTTTTTTTCTTTATCGCCTTCTTGACTACAGTTCAAGCTAATATGACAATAACTATCACACGTGTTTCATGCGTGACAACGCGTCAAACAAAGATATTACATCTTCATTACAGTCGGTAGTCTTATACACATCTCGCACTTTTATAACAGCTTCCACGAAACACTCATTAACGGATAGAACTCTCACATCACAGTGTCACCACTTCGACGTGTTTACTCACACACTACTATGAAAGCGCGCCAGCTTATATAGCGATGAATTTCAACTGACCTGAGTGGCACAGGTTACGAGTAGGGTTTCTTACACATTTTTTACGTTTTTTATTAATACCACAACATGCGCACACGTAAATATATTGTATCTGATGCTTAGGCAAACCTTAGTTAATCAATGGTTGCAAAATAATGAACGGAATAAATACTAGAGCTTATCAGGTTTTCACGAAGGCGGATACCCCAAGCCGTGCTTAGAATGCCCACGGCATTTCGAATGCTTCGCCATCTGTCGACCACTGCCACAGTTACTTTTTTTTTCTTGAAGCCTCTGAGAGTGCAAACACTTGCCGCGCGTTAGCCATTTTAAAGGTCACGTTTTTTTTTTCTTCTTGTTACTTGGAGAGGGCGCAACATGCAGACCAAACTTTGTCTCCGTCGTGGTAGGTGTTCTGTGGTCACGTCGACCTCGTTTAGTTGTTTCGTTTTAACGTTTGCTTATATTCTTTTTACGTGCGTACCACAAGTGTGACCGTTAGCCATAGATATAGTACACCACTAGCCCTTCAATGACAATGTTTTTGATGTGGTAACGACCGTCCTAGCAGTGTATACGTACGTTACAATGTGGGTCTTGCGAGATAAATAAGCGATGACCTGCATCTGACGGTATTTTTTTGTGAGCCATGACAGTGGCTGTTGGCGTCGCGGCAGCTCTCATACTTGAGTGGAGCAACTATCGCTGCAGTGCGCAAGTTTACTATAACTTTATGTAATGTTGTGCCTGCATACTTTTCTGCTTCAGATGCCTCTCGCGATTCGCTTCGCGTGTCAACTTGCAATCATAGTGCGTGCCACAATTTTGTTCTTAGCGCTGTGGCTGTGGTGGTTATTACTCTGGATTCGGAATACTCTTTTCACAAAGTTGAGTGAGCGTTAGTACCTAATTGCTGTGCACAGCTGCTACTGGAAGTGCATTTTGTGTTGAGTTTCTCACGAAAAAGGAGAATCATGGAAGGAATTATGCACGCGGGCAGTATGTCCTTCTCGTCCATGAGAAGGGCATACTGCTCGCGTGCATAATTCCTTCCTACTTCTGAGTGCTGGCATGGGCAATTCAAAACGAATGCAATTGAGAATTTGGTTTAACCTACAGAATTCATTGGTTCACTTTTCACAAAAGTTTAGTTATGATGATGTTTAAAAAGTTTTTTGATGGTTGTAATCTAGTCTGGCGAATAAACGCTCGGTGAAACTTCGCAGCCTGTTTCCCTTTGTGCTTTCACCTGCTGTGGTAGCATAGCCTTATTGGGTGTCGTGTGACTATGCTGGAGGACGCAGGTTCGACTTCCGGCCACGGCTGCCGTATTCGAATGGGGGTAAACTGCAAAGAACATCCATATGGTGGTAGTGGCACGCATAACTCTATCAATTGTATATGATCGTACTTTCACGCATGGACTGTAGAGTGGTATCAGGTTTTCTATACTATTGAAAAAATAAGTGTGATGCTTTTTTACGCGCCTCGTTGAATTCAAAAACTAAAAATGCGTGGGCTTACCAAGTATGTCGACACCGAAAAATATAATTATTTTTTTTGACACTCTAAGGTAATCGATAAAGCAAGACTGCTTGGGAAGCAGAGCTCCTTGTATTCGTGACAAATTGGTAGTATGAAACAACACGAGACGCACATGGAAGTGTGCGGAGCATGGTGCGAGTGCCTGACGATAAAAAAAAGAGAGACTTTTACTCTATACTAATAAAACAAAAGAAAACGTCATTCCTGCATTGCTTACAACAATCTTAGGTAAAAGCAACCGCTCGCGACTGGCCGCGGCCGGCTATAGGCTTGGCGTGCGCATGTGCGCGAGCAAGACCCCCGTGATTGAGGAGAAACTTGAACGCTGAAGGAGGAACGTTGCTCCTATGGTCCTTGCCACGAGAGGGCACAACGGGTAAAGCGCCCGAATGGCAGGAAGTCGCTGTGCCGAAGGAGGAACGGAGCCCGTTACTCCATTCTCGCTTCCTTCTTTTTAGAGTGTATTGCAACCAGCATGGCTATGGCGCTCGTTGCTAGCCTAACCGTGGCAGCTGAGCGTAGAGCTCCGTCGTCATCTACTACTGCGAATGGGAAAGTGAAGAAGTTACCGTATTGCACCGCATTGGCAAATACCGTGGAGTTGCGATTCACGACGGTACAGTCGAGGGTCGCGCGAACGCGGGCCGGGTGTCTGCCTTTGTGATGTTGTGGGTGAACGTGTCGTGGATATGGGCTTACCGTGTAGGTAGCGCGGAAAGCTCCTTGGAGGGTTTCTGTGTGTTCAAACTAGAGATGGTAAGACATTCCGCCCTCGCTTGGAAGTCGGCGGCGTGCCTTGGAGGAGGAGAGACTGGTCAGTTTTGCCGTGGTCTGGGCCTCAATCATTTCATCAATGTCGTTGTGCTTGCGTAGTGGTCGAGACTGAAAGTACTCGTGTTTTGAGGTACAAGAAGGACTTCTTTAATGCTTTTCCGCATGCGTATGTTTAGTTTCTTCTTTTCCACATTCGTCCAGTTGTGTCCAGAGGGGACGTGACAGGTATGGCTTTTCAAAATTGGGTGGTATATGCGCAGAAGGTTGGCCTCTCTAAGGACTCGTGTGCGACCAGAGATTCGCTGAATGAACCAGAGCATGTTTTCCGTTTTATCTGTGATGTGTGTTGTTGTTCGTGCACGGCAGCCAGTGGCCTCCACTAGGTGGTCAAGAATGCGTATGGAGATCACCGGGTATTCGTAGCCCGTCTTTGGCGTGTAGCGCTATGCGTTGCTCATATAAGGGCGGTAAATACGAACGCCTTGGCGAGATCGCTGGTACAGTAGCAACTCTGATATCGTGGGTGATAGTCGCCGTCCAGTGTTTTAGGTAGGCTTTTGTGCTATCGAGACCGGTTTCAAGGGCCTGCTTTAACTCCGCCAAGGAGCCTCCCGGGCACCAGATAATGATGCCATCTACGCATATAGCATGGCATGTCGCGGAGTTTATCAGTCAGTTACTTCATTACTATGGTAAAAAAAAGTGGAGATATGACTGCCCATTGTGGTGTCCCGTTGGGACATAATGAGTAAGTCTCGGCTGCGATAATCTTAGCTGAGCTTTTCGCTCTTGTCGGAAAGAACAAACGCAGGCCTGTAATCTTTTACCGAGTTGGGGGGGGGGGGAGGCTGGCAATGCATTTTAATATAAAGTGATGCGAGACGCTGTTGAATGATTTAATGAGGTTTACGGAGAGGGTGCCACGGACATCTCTCGTTTTCGAGTCGAAGATCTGCTTATTTAGTAATAGCATGACGTCTTGTGTTGAAAATGGCGGACGGAACCCGACCGTGTCAAATAGAAAGAGTTTGTAATTTTCGATGTAACGCGATACACGATTTAGGATGACATGTTTCTTAGGATACATGAAATATAGGGCAAAAGTTATCGAAGTTGAATATTTGATTCAACCGAGCGTTACCTTATTTTCCGTAATAGATACTCTTCCTTACACAAGACCCTTTCGGTGTCGTTTGCTGCCTTTTCCGAATAGAATTGAATGCGCAAATTATGATTTCTTTTGGGCTTTGTGTCTTGGACACAGTGAGGGGAAGATTGCGAAATGCATTGCGAGAGTTCGTCAAAGGTTCAAAGAAGTTCAAGTATTGAAATCAAGTTTGGTAGACCTAGAGAATTTTTCCAATTCATTTTCGATTCGAATGCGCCGCTTCATTGCATTACGCTACAGTTTACTTGCTATTCTAATGTCCCATTCCACCTGTTCTGCCTTTCTTTTTCTTTTTCGTAAAAGATCAATCGTAATCTGTCATTATAAAAGTGTTTCATGAAACCTACCGTGTTTCTTGGCTATTTCCCCAGCGTGGGTGTACGCCACATGTTTAAGAAACTGGACACAATGTTGGTAAGTATTAGTAATAGTTCCACGTCAAACCTTGTAATGTATAATACGGGTCGTCTCTTGCACCCGACCTTCCAGTGGTAATTTCTGCACTTGTGCCAAGTTCGTGCTATTGAGCATATTGACATCGATGCAACTGCGTTCTCGCTGAGCAGGTTTTCTTAGTATGAAAATTCCCGTTGAAGACATTTTAAAAAATACAGTTTTCTGCGCTTTTGTTTTTTCGTGGCTCCATTTACCTTGCAAGCATCAGCCTGCTGCCTCCGTCCTCGTCTCTCTTTTTACCTTCACCACGGTTACACTGTCTTGGCATTTCGTAGCTTCGCTGAAATCAGCTGTACCGTACATATTTTCTTCAATCTTGATTTTCGCGCCTTTCTCGTTGAGCAGAAGCTTAGCGCAGTACAAGGCACTTGCTTTTTTTTGTTCTCAAGAACTTTGCTTCTTTTTGTCATTTAATTCGCACTATATTGTTGCCTTGATTTTATTCTGTACGGCACTTGTACGCACGTGTTGGGGGGGGGGGGGATTTAAAACTTGCGAGTCTGCTAGCTCTTGGTCGGACGCATCCTTAACATCTCTGGGTTGGCATGTGGATATACAAAGTCTTACTTCTTTTCCATCATAAGAATACCTTCCACCTCAAAAACCGCAGTTGTTGTAGACGTCTTCTCGATAGTTTCATGGGCATTAAACGCTGACGACGGTTTTTAAAGGCGTGAGCCAGATTTTTATAAGTAATGGTTGTTCTGTGTGGGTTCTTTTGATGGTCGCTACTGCCGTCAAGGTGCTAATCATTTGGCTTCGACAACGCTAAAGAATATGTCCCGAGGCTGAATCGTGTGGCATCTGTGCTTCTGCTGAATGGTGGTGATGCAGAAGCAAAGAATGCCTTTTTTTCTGCTTCCATTTTTTTGGTTGTCTTATTGTCTCCAAACAAGGCTGCCGTATATTTAATGCATTGGGGATTTTATCTTTAGTTCTGACCTTCGCTAGAATGATCCGGTGTTCATGAACTTCCACCTCCACCATCTCAGCTTCCAAATTATTGATATCAACTGGACTCTATACTTCGTTGTTGATTATTCTGAGCTCATCGTCTATAGGTCAACCAAAACTCGGTGAATATTCAACAAGTCACAGATTGATGGGCGAACAAATATTTGACGCGGATCGATGCCTACGATGACTCGGGTGGCGGACTTGCTTACTTGAGTTCGCCTTTCGTAGCCCCGCTGCGTTGGCCTATTGGCTAAGGTATACTCGGTTGATGACCCGCAGGTGTGCGGATTAATTCCCGGCTGCGGCGGCTGCATTTTTGATGAAGGCGGAAATGCTGCAGGCCCGTGTGGTCAGATTTGGGTTGCACGTTAAAGATGACCAGGTGGTCAAATTTTCCGGAGTCCTCCACTACGGCATCTCTTACAATTATATGGTGGTTTTGGTAAGTTAAACCCCACATATCAGTCAATCAATCTGCCTTTCGTAGAGGGCCTCCATAACCTGGTTCAGTGTTGGAAACGTGAGAAGTCACTGGCCAGCCGGGTCACGAGGCGAGTCATTGTGAAGGGCGAGTCAGGAAGGATCCCTATAGAAGACTTGAGAGCTCTTGTCTCACGAACCTCAAGGCAATGCCTGCACTCACGTCAGTCCATAGGTGCTTCTGGTGATCTTTGTTTCAGCCAGAGTCGTGCTCTCGGGTCTCGGTGGTAGTTAGAACTCGTTCACAAGCTTGACGTAACAGCGCCTTCACAAAATCCTCTAGGCTGCAAATGTGGTCGAGAAGTCGCGAGATCCGCTCTCGTTCACCTCTGAAGGCCATTTCTCCCTGGTTTCACGGCACCGAAATGTTGAGGAAAGGAGAAGCCACTGAACCCAAGGCAAAGCTGTAGTTGTAGATCCTAAACTCTTGACTCACACCCAACCTGAAAAGGCGAAGCCTCTTCCTTCTTCTTCTTCTCCTCATCACATGGCTCTTACACAATGCAGTGGATTGGCCGAGTGTTAGGTGAATTTCTTTTTTTTTCTCGCAGTACTAGTCGTCTATACTACGGATATGTTTCACAACAAATAATTACAGAATAATATTATTTAAACGTTTCAAAGAATGAATACTTCTCTATAATCGTTTATTCTGACTGATAAAATCTTCTATTGCGTAGTAAACATCCTTGTGACTGTAGCCCATAGTAGAGGCGCCAAATGATAAAACTACTGATTCCAATATTTCCATACTCAAGTTTTGAAGAGGTGGTGCCATGAATTTTCTTGTCAATGATTTATAGCGACGACAGGATAGAAAGTAATGACTGTTTCCTCCTCCTACAAAAGATACTTACAGGAGACAACGCTTGACGGGCTCTATGCAAATAAAAGTTGAGGGAGGTAAACCGGCAGTGAAGTTTGGTTATGGCTTCTTTCATTATTCTCGACCACGATATCTCGTTTTTGCAGGGAAAACATACGTGCTTTTATTCTGGAGAAGCTGTTAAGACGGGATCTGATAAGCATTTATTGAAAGTTAAGGTGCGGAATTGTGCAATTGTAATGTATTTTGTCTGTAGGAAAACCGGAATGATCGGCATCAAACGCGCCGCCTTTGCTAAAGAATCAGCGCTTTCATTTAAAGGCAAACCCTTGTGTCCTGGTAGCCAAATGAAGTGGAAACATTGTAGGTGCGCGGGAAATAGTTTTCTGAAAAGCTTTAGAAGAGGCGTTTCACCAGATGCAGAGAGAGAAGAACACACAAATAATGAGTCAGTGATGACTGCTACTACTGTATTTAAACAGGGTAACTTTCGGAGACCTTGTATAATGGCCATAAAATTAGCTATAAAACTCGCAATAAATCCGGAGGTCGTAACCAAAAAGACCAATCAAGTTAAGAGCAGAATATTCCTTAGCCAGATTTTTTCTCAGTTTGCGATGCAATCGTTGCAATAACCACATTCGTCGGCAGATTATATAGATTCTCTTGGAATAGTTCATATAAATTTCCGAGAGGGAATAATTTTGCGTGGTTAGGAAAATGGTTGTAGCAGACAATGTCCGTGAATTTGGATTCCTTGGTCAAAGGACGCACATCACAACTTTGTACATTCACAGAGTCGAGTAATGTTTGTGCAAATATGATTTGTGCCTTGTGGAATCTAGGCCAGTGCTCAGAGAAAAATATATCCGGATTGGAGATGAAAATCATTTCAGTATGGTTCGACAGTGTTTCATACAAACGTAAGCAAGTCCGCGCCGTAAGGAGGGTAAATCGGTTTAACAGGGATGCTGCTCCCACTTCCAGGTATAATACTGCATTCGCCACATATTTGTAAGGCCGAAGCATGGCCGTAAAGCCTCTCGCTCTAGTAGGACTAGTGGCCGAAGCTAGTATGCTGGCACACCGGAAAAATAAAACAGCCATAATTAAATACTGGTTATACGTACATTTTGTAGACCATCAAATGTGCTTTTCTTTTTTACACCCGATCTGCGGCTGCTCAGCCTGCGCAATACACTCATTGCCCATGCTCCTTTTGTTGTGTTATATTTAATATGAGCTTGCCAGATTAGTTGTTCCTTATATAATGATCAGAGGTACTTTAATGATTCCAGTCGTGGGATATCCTGCAGCCTATATGTCAGGGATATTCTCACCGGATTGTTAACCAAAAAAACCAGAATAACACACTTATTGGTGTTAAGACCTAACTGCAGTCCAACTTGCCACTACACGAGTTCACTCAAGTACGACTGTAAGGTTTCGTAAAGGCCATGTATGTCAGCAGCCATAGCGAAAAAAAGCAATGTTGTCCAAATAAACATAAGCCTACACCCTTGATCGAAGAGGAATAGCACACGTAAATATTCAATAATGCTGGTGAAATTACTGATCCCTGTGGTACGCCTCGGGTGTGCTTGTGCTTGCAGGAAGAAAAGCCATCTTCAACGCTGTAAAACTGCCTTTCCTTTAAACATTCTGTCACCTATGCAATGGACAATATAAAGAGGAAGTCTATGGCACCGTAGACAATTTATTAACACAGAATATTTGACACAATCGTATTGTTTACTGATGTCCAAGGTAACTAACGCAGCGTACTGTTTTTCATGTCGGGCATTGTGAACCCGACTTTCGAGGTCTACGTGCGCATTCCGGATTGTATGTCCAAATCTAAAGCCGATTTGGCTGGAGCTCAACAGCTGTTCGTCATTTACAAATCTTATTATACGACCATGAAGGACCCTTTCAATAAGTTTCACTACATTTGATGTTAATACTATTGCTTATATATTCGATAATAAATCTAGCTCCTTGATTTTGAAGCAGTGGTATGATTTTAGCAATCTTCCACTGATCAGCTATCCATCGTGTTTTAAGTGAGTAGTTTATTAGGCTTAACTTAATTTGGGTAATTCCTGATATAATATTTTTTGCATTGAGTTTGTAATTCCATCAGTGCCAGGTGCTGAGTTTGGCAACGTTACCATAGCCTGTCCAAATTCGAAAATCAATACTGCTGTGTACTCAAAAGGGGCTGGCGTAAAAACCGATGGTAGAAGGCGCATTTCAAGTCGATTTTTTACCCTTGAGCTAATTGATTAATTGCGTCCTGTAAATATTGCGATGTGTCGACTTATTCTTTCTTCTTCTTCCCCTCTTGTCATGGTTCTTACCCAATGCAGGGGATTGACCAAAGGTGAATTTATTAAGCGTTTTCTCGCAATACTTCGCGTATAAGCTAGGGATAGGTAATACAACAAATTTATTGCTGAATATTGCAATTCAAATGTTTAAAAAGGTGAAGAATTTAACTCAGTCTTTTTTATTTTAACTGATAAACTTCCCTGTAGCTTAGTGAACATCCCTGTGACTTTAGCCCAGAGTAGAGGCGCCAATTGATATAACGACTGATTCCGATATTTTAAGACTTATGTTTCGAAGAAATGGTGCTGTGAATCTTCTCCTCAATTACGTGTACCGGCGACAGTATAGGAAGTATTGAGTGATTGTTTCCTCCTCCTTAGAGAAGAGTCACAGAGGAGATAGCGCTTGACTTACTCTTTT
>WOVY01014863.1:0-161898 GCA_013436015.1 Rhipicephalus annulatus | reverse complement strand
TAATAAGTTTCACGTGCTACGTGGCGCAAACATGCGCATAAGAGTGTTTCACATCGTTGTTTGGTTATAGATGGCGCTGACTGTCACTTCCTACTTCTAAATTCACAGATAAACCCAAAAAAGTGGATGGAGGGAGGGGCCGCTGTGATAGCTCAGTGGTCAGAGCATCGAACGCGTAATTCGAAGGTCGTAGGTTCGATTCCTGCTCACAGTTGGTAATTTTTTCATCCACTTTCTTTCTTCTTATTACATTCCATTGGTTTTAATAACTTCCCCTGTACATTCCTTGGCATTACTGTCCTGTTATATCTCATTAATATTGTGTTAAAACACGGAAAAACGAGCCCTTAGGTATACACTTCTTTCCCTTATTTCATTGAACGAGGGTCTCGTACTGGCAGACTTGGTGTGTTTAGGTTGTATAAGAGGGACAATTAATCAGCTGCCCGCTCATAATAAGTTCACGTGCTACGTGGCGCCAAACATGCGCATAAGAGTGTTTCACACTCGTTGTTTGGCTTATAGATGGCGCTGACTGTCACTCCTACTTCTAAATTCACAGATAAACCCAAAAAAGTGGATGGAGGGAGGGCCGCTGTGATAGCTCAGTGGTTAGAGCATCGAACGCGTAATTCGAAGGTCGTAGGTTCGATTCCTGCTCACAGTTGGTAATTTTTTCATCCACTTTTCTTTCTTCTTATTTACATTCCATTGGTTTTAATAACTTCCCCTGTACATTCCTTGGCATTACTGTCTGTTATATCTCATTAATATTGTGTTAAAACACGGAAAAACGAGCCCTTAGGTATACACTTCTTTCCCTTATTTCATTGAACGAGGGTCTCGTACTGGCAGACTTGGTGTGTTTAGGTTGTATAAGAGGGACAATTAATCAGCTGCCCGCTCATAATAAGTTCACGTGCTACGTGGCGCCAAACATGCGCATAAGAGTGTTTCACACTCGTTGTTTGGCTTATAGATGGCGCTGACTGTCACTCCTACTTCTAAATTCACAGATAAACCCAAAAAAGTGGATGGAGGAAGGGCCGCTGTGATAGCTCAGTGGTTAGAGCATCGAACGCGTAATTCGAAGGTCGTAGGTTCGATTCCTGCTCACAGTTGGTAATTTTTTCATCCACTTTCTTTCTTCTTATTTACATTCCATTGGTTTTAATAACTTCCCCTGTACATTCCTTGGCATTACTGTCTGTTATATCTCATTAATATTGTGTTAAAACACGGAAAAACGAGCCCTTAGGTATACACTTCTTTCCCTTATTTCATTGAACGAGGGTCTCGTACTGGCAGACTTGGTGTGTTTAGGTTGCATAAGAGGGACAATTAATCAGCTGCCCGCTCATAATAAGTTCACGTGCTACGTGGCGCCAACATGCGCATAAGAGTGTTTCACACTCGTTGTTTGGCTTATAGATGGCGCTGACTGTCACTCCTACTTCTAAATTCACAGATAAACCCAAAAAAGTGGATGGAGGGAGGGCCGCTGTGATAGCTCAGTGGTTAGAGCATCGAACGCGTAATTCGAAGATCGTAGGTTCGATTCCTGCTCACAGTTGGTAATTTTTTCATCCACTTTTTTTTCTTCTTATTTACATTCCATTGGTTTTAATAACTTCCCCTGTACATTCCTTGGCATTACTGTCTGTTATATCTCATTAATATTGTGTTAAAACACGGAAAAACGAGCCCTTAGGTATACACTTCTTTCCCTTATATATATATATATATATAAATATATATATATATATATTTATATTGCTACGGGGTGCCACAAATGAACTTAATAGGAAAGAGAACGATGTTTATTGCAATCTTGTGCAGACTGGGCTCCATATTGTATGCTTGCCTGTTTATCTAAAGTAAATATATTTTTGAGACTCCTTCTCCCTGTTCCGTTTTGGTGGAGAGTGCGGGTCTTCCCACGTTCAACATCCACAATGATTCCACGCAGCAGACGTTCCCTGCTGCCTGTGCGATGCCAGATCAAGATTAGAACGAGGATTCTTCGGAGACTACCCCAACCGTGCTTAGTCCAACTACGCAGCAACCAACAGCACCGCATCCAGCCGCTACTAACCACACCGTCATTTTGACCCAACCGCGTGACCAAAGCATCTTTTTGGGCAGTGACAGTACCGACGTGGAGGAATGGCTTCCGCTGTACGAACGGGCGAGTGCTCTGTGCAACTGGGATCTGACGCTCATGTTGGCCAATATTATTTTCTACCGTGATGGCACAGCTAAAGTTTAAATCTCCAACCACGAAGAGGAGATCACGAGTTGGGACATCTATAAACATGTACTCATCGATCTCTTCGGCAAGACTATTGGGCGTCGTCGTGCTGCGCAGAAAAAACAAGCGTGCTGACTCCAGTCCTGCACCGAGTCATACGTTACATACATACAACATGTGCTCGCCGTCTGCCAGAAGGTTGACGACAAGATGCAGGAATCTCAAAAGGTCGCGCACATCCTCAAAGGAATTGCCGATGATGCCTTCACTCTTCTCGTGTTTCGAAAATCATCGACCATAGACGACGTTAGTACTGAATGCCGATGCTACGAAGACGCGAAAAGTCGTCTTATTACTCCACACTTTTCGTGTCTTCCCCACACGGCTGCAACGTCTACCTGCGAAGACGCTTGTTTGCCATCAGCTCCTGCTGCTTTCGACATTATCCTGCGCATCGTGCGCCACGAAATCGAGGCAGCATCTCCCCTGTCTGACCAAGTCCGGGCATCCGACGAATCTCGCGCCGCGATTTTTTTTATCAAGAGTGCTGTGCGCCAAGAACTGGCCAACGCCGGACTTCAGGCGCTATGTCCCATTGACCGACCTAACTACCGACTGCCCAGTACACCTAATATGTCCCGCGGACCGAACAACCACCCACGTTCGCGGAGCTCGGTAGAATGGCGAACTTTCCAGGACAGGGCGATCTGCTTCAACTGTAGACGAGTTGGCCATATTTCACGTCATTACCGCACTTCCTGGGATCGGCAGCCATGGTCGCATTATGCCAACATCCGACGCCCACCTGCTCGTTCTCCGATACCGGTCCACGAGGAACAAGACGATGCTTCGCCACCTAGGACGAACCAACAAAACCGTTCTCCGTCGCCCTCTGGACGCATGTCCCGCTCAACTAAGCGACGTCACTCTGCCTCACCCTCCTACCGCCAGTCCTCGGAAAACTGACAGGCACAGCTCCCAGAGGTGAGCCTGCTTCGACTACCCGACCGGAAATTCCTCCACACGCGGTGCACGGACGCAACAACTTGATTAAAGTTAATGTTGACAGTACATCTGTAGCAGCACTCATTGACACCGGTGCTCACATATCAGTCATGAAATCCTGCTTTTGTGCTTGACCCAAGAAAGTGCTCATTCCTGTTCCAATCCATGTTGTTCAAGTAGCTGATGGTGTAACACTAGCGGTCACTGGTATGTGTTCCGCCCATGTCAATGCTGCTGGACGTCATACCACTGTTCTGTTTTACGTACTGGACCACTGCCCACAAATCATTTTGGGATTTGATTTTTTGTAGAAGCGATCCGCCCTAATTGACTGTTCTGCTGGTGTTGTTCAGCTCGTCCTACCACACGCCGTTGACCCTCCTGATCATGCGCCAGCAAACCTATGCTCTGCTGAGTTCATTCGCCTCTCTTGTCGAGCTGTGACGTATTTTGACGTCTCCTCTGATTCACCTGTGGGTGACGGCGATTATGTTATTTCACCTCGTCTTACAGCCCTGTGTTCGCTCACTGTTGCGTTCCCCCATACCATCATCTAATTGAAGCACAACGTGGCAAGTCTTCTTATTGTGAACTTTGGACTTTGCTCTGAAGTGCTGTCACGAGGGATATCTCTTGCAACCCTTGCCCCGGCTGGCGACTACCACATATCCTCCTTAACAGAAGATACACTGTCATCTGCCACTATTCATTCGGGCAGTAAACTAGACTGTATAACTAAAATTACAGCCTCTGATCTCCCAACTAAGCATTTGTCTGCGCTTCGTGGCCTTCTTGCGTCGTATCAAGACGTCTATGATCTCAATGACCGATCTCTAGGTCAAACGACCGTCGTAAGGCATCGAATCAAAAACAGCGGTGCCAATCCAGTGCACCGGCGACCCTATAGCGTTTTCTTCACCGAGTGCCACGTGATCCAGCAAGAAGTCGACGAGATGCTTGCCCGAGACATCATTAAAACTTCATCAAGACGTTGGCCTTCGCCCGTTGCGCTCGTGAGGAAGGAGGATAACAGCTGGTGCTTCTGTGTCAACTACAAAAATCTTAAGAAAATGACAAAACAAGACGTGTATCCTCTGCCACGGATAGATGACGCTTTTGACTGCCTTAGTAGAGCAAATTATTTCTCTTGCATCGACCTTCGTTCCGGGTACTGCCAAATATCAGGTAATGATCTGAGCCATGAAAAGACAGCATTTATAACTCCCGACGGGCTATATCAGTTCAAAGTATGCCGTTTGAGTTATGCGATGCCCTGGCTACATTCGAACGAACGATGGACGCTCTTCTTCACGGTTCCATGTGGTCAATCTGCTTATGCTACCTTGAAGACGTCATTGTTTTTTCTCCAGCTTTCGAAACTCACCTCGAGCGTCTCTCAACAATTCTATCGGTTTTCCGCAAAGCAGGGCTTCAACTAAACTCGTCAAAATGTCACTTCGGCTGCCGGCAGCTCACTATACTTAAACACCTTGTCGATCCGTCTGGTGTTTGCACGATCCTGAGAAAGTTCGCGCCATCAAGAATTTCCCTGTGCCGACACCTGCGAACGACGTTCGAAGCTTTGTGGGCCTTTGTTCTTACTTTCATAGATTTCTGCGGAATTTCGCTAACGTCGCACGCCCGCTCACGTAACTACTAAAAAAATGTGACTTTTGTGTCAGGAACTGAACAAGCCACAGCATTCGTTGAACTGAGGACCAGACTTACCACGCCACCGATTCTCGGCCACTTAGATATATGCGCTCCAACGGAAGTGCGTACCGACACCAGTGGCCACGGCAAGTTTCAGCACAACGACAGCATAGATGCGAGCGCGTTATTCCATACGCTAGTCATCTTTTATCGTCAGCAAAACGAAATTATTCCAAAACAGAATGCGAATGCTTCGCGCTCGTCTGGGCATTGGCTAAATTTCGGCCGTATTTGTAGGGACGCCTGGTCATGGTTCTCAATAATCACCCCGCCTTATGCTGAATGTCATCCTTAAAAGATCCTAGGGGACATCTCGGCTGGTGGGCTCTACGGCTACAGGAATATTCCTACACGGTTGTCTATAAATCAGGCCGCCACCTTGAGGATGTTGATTGCTTGTCACGTCCTCCATTAGACGCAGCAGACCTTTCTGAGTGCAATGAGTTGACTTGTGTTTTGGCACTTTCCGCGTTCAGCAACATGGGAGATCAGCAATGCCGTGATTCTCACCACAGAGATATAATTCTTGGGCTCGGTGGTCCCACAACTCCTCCATCTCTCCGTATGTTCCTGCTCCAAGATGGCGTAGTATATCGCTACAGCATGCTTTCTGACAGGCCTGAGCTGCTGTTGGTCATACGACAACATTTGCGTCAGTCTGTCCTCGCACAGTTGCATGATATTCTGACAGCTGGTCACCTGGGAGCTTCATGAACTCATGACAGCGTTCGATGTTGCTTCTTTTGACCTGGTATTTACCGATCTGTCTGCCGTTACATATCCTCATGTTAATGCTGTCCACACCGCAAAAAACCAGCAACCCTTCCAGTGGGATGCCTTCAGCCAATTCAAATCTCATCCGAACCATTTTATAAGGAAGGTCTGACTTACTAGGACCGTTCTCTTTATCGGCCATCGGAAACAAGTGGATAGCAGTCGCCACAGATTACACCACTCCGTATGCCATCACGCAGGCCCTTCTTATATATATATATATATATATATATATATATATGTATATGTATATATATAAATATATATATATATATATATATATAGTCCAGAAGATCCTCTGGAGTGGTCACAACGTGGTTTATTTCGACGTTTAGGCCTAGAGTCTCGCCTTCATCAGGATTGAAGGTACAGTTTGTTGGTGCTCAGCTTTATACAATCTGAAACCAGAGGGCAAGGAAAGAGAAAAAAAAAACTGAAAAAAAAGAAAAAAAGAGAAAAACAAAAAAAGAAAAAGAAAAGAAAAAGAAGGGAAAAGAGAAAAAGAAGAGAAAAATTATATACTGTGGACTCCCCTCGGGCGCCCCTCTTCCACTCTTCCCTCCACTTCCCCCTTTATCTCTCTCCCCTTTCTCAACTTCACCTTTCTGATGTCAGCGGTCTGTGTATGCTTTCTTTCACTAACGCATTCCTCCCGACCAGACGGTGCCTCCTGGCACTGGCGGTTAGATGTGGGGCAAAAAAGAGCTTTATTAGGAAGTCCTAAGCCTTTAACTACTCGGAGTCCCATCAACGTCGTTGAAAGAGGGGTGCCGCGTATTGTGGCAGAGGCTGGCAAGCGGGCATTTTAGAAAGTTCTAAGCCTTTATCTACTCGGCGCCCCTTCAACAATTCGTCGTAAAAATAGGGGTGCCCCGTATTGCGGCAGAGGCTGGTAAGCGGGCGCGATGCGAATTCCTTGCCCGCTTCTGGATTACGCATGTAGTGGGGGCCTCCCGGCTGTGCACAGGGTTGCTGTTGGGCATGTCATGCATGGAACGATTGATTGCGTAGTAAAATGAAACAGAAAACAGACGACAGCTGCACTTAGGAAGAGTAGTTACACTTGGAATTGTTTCGGGTTGTCCAGTGCCCTTCGCAGCTGCAGTGCCGTGAACTCAGTTACTATTTTACTAATTGCCGTTATTGTTTTCTAATGCTTTCATTGTTGCAAGTGTACCAGGATTCTCAATTATCGCTCTATAGAGGGTGTTAAAACGGTGGATAAGTTATGACTCTCGTTGTTCACGTTCTCGATTTGATTTAAATCCCGTCTCTAAGAGCGTTACTGATAGTTTGTCGAATGCATGGTCGGGAAGATTGAGTTGTTTTGATACAGGTAGACTTGGGGCTGATTTCGCATGGCCTCTGTGATTATTGAAGCGAATCCTAAATGGTGTTTCTGTTTGTCCGATGTACTGCCTACCACACACGTTGCATTCGAGTAGGTATACCACATTAGAGGAATCGCATGTTAGCTTTCCTAGTATGTTAATCGAAAACTTGGATTGTGTGCTGGTTGCTTTGTGTATTTCTCGCATCGCCTTACATACAAGACATCGTGACTATAAACAATGTCGGCATGAATTATTAGGGGGTGAGGTATCGATTTGAGAGTGGACAAGTGTGTCTTTGACGTTGCGTGGTCGTCGGTAAACGACGCCAGGAGCAGATGGGAATGCGCGTTTCAGACGTTCAGTTTGTTCCAGAATGTTGTAATGTCGTTTAAATATTTTGTCTACTTTGGGGAAATTCGTGCTATAAGTTAAGCACATGTTTATTTGTTGTGGGTCTTCTTGCGGTGGTCACTTCATAAGTAAGTCATCACGCTTCTCTTTTCTCGTGTTTTTAATGGCGTCCTCGATTACATATTGGAGGTATTTTTGTTTATCGAGCATAAGTTTTGCCTCTGTCAGAATGGCTTGTGTCAGAATGAGCGTCTCTTGAGCAGGTTCGATCAAACTGGTGAGCCTGGCTGTATGGAATACTGTTTATACAGTGGCGCGGGTGACTGCTTTGGTAATGGAGGTATTGTCGATCCGTTGGTTTGCGATATAGAGTTGTAAAAAGCTTGTCTTCTTCTATCATTATGGTAACATCAAAAAATTTACGGTTGTTTGCGAGTATATGTGTGTGAAGTGTATGTTCGGATGTACAGCATTGTAAGTGTCGATAAAGCTGAGAAGTTCGTCCTCGCTTTGGGTGTAAATGTGAAAGATGTCGTCTATGTATCTTCGGTACAACATTGGTTTCAAGGAACTTTGTGCAAGAAATCCAGATTCTAGCTTTCCCATAAATATATGGGCATAACTAGGTGCCATTTTGGTGCCCATAGTGGTCCCGCTGATTTGTCGAAAATACTCTTGGTTAAACTTGAATGAATTTAATTCGAGGACCATCCTTGTCAAAGTTGCAATAGCAGAGAAATCTGGGGTGTTGGATTGTCTATGGTTTGTGTACATGTTTTGTAATGCAGCTATGCCGTCATCGTGAGGAATAATTGTATATGATGAAGAGACATCAATAGTAACCAAGTACGAGTTTTTCGGCACACACAGACCTGCAATGTCTCGAAGAAAATGTGTGGTGTCTTTTATGTACGACGTGAGGGTGCATGGCATGTGGCTTATTAGTTTGTCCACGTACCCTGATATGGGTTCAGTTATTGTACTGATGCCTGATATGACTGGTCGATCTGGGTTACCGGGTTTGTGAATTTTCGGGAGGCTGTAGAAGCGACCTGGACGAGGGTATGCTGCTCGCATCAGTTTGTGGTCAGTATTGGTTATCTTTTCTGCATCCAACAGTTTCTTTAGTTCTGTTGATACGATACGTTTGTATTCGTCGGTGGATCACCTGGGAGGCGTTCGTAAAATCTTGAATCGTCTAGTTGGCGGTATGCTTCTTGTAAGTAGTTGGTTGTATTAAGGACTACAATTGCTCTTGCTTTGTCGGCGGGTTTTATTGTTATGTCTGTCCTAGATACCAAATTTTTCATACTTATTTTTTCAGATTTTGTTAAGTTTTCTCGGTTTGCTTTTTGTCTGTGGTATTCGTGTACTATATCGTCTTTACTACGGTGATATAAAGGTCCAAGCACTTGTCTCGATTACTGTTCGGTGTCCAATGATTTGATTTACGACGGTGAATTGTTTCGTGGTTAGAAAGCCTGTTCAAGAAATATTCGCGCAACCTTAAGCTTCAAGCGAAGTTGTCGAGGTCTCGGAGCAAGTGAAATTCATCGAAAAATTTTGCAGTCGGGCAGAAGCTTAGGCCCTTAGATAGCAGTTTTTCTTCGTCAGGTTACAAGCTCGTGTCCGATAAGTTTACAACCACAGTGTCACAGGGTGTGTTCCTAGATGGGTGTGCGTTTGTGCCATTGGTGGTTTCCTTGGTGGCGATGTTGTAGTGATAAGGAACTATATAAGGGAACACGGGTTTGCGCATATGGTCTCTTTTGAGTTTATGAATTTTTGTGGTCATGATGGCTTGGTATTTATTCTGTTCGAATTCTGTTAATCGGGCGATTTCTTCGTTCAATAAAGGGTTGTGGCGGTGAATGGTGTTGGTCATAGCAGCCAGTTTCTTTACCTGCTTATCACTGTGATTAAGAGCGATTCCTGTTAATTTATGAGATGCCTGAAAGAGGACATTTTTCCATGTTATTTGGTCGTGTTCATCTAGAATTGTAGCGGCTGGTGTGAGGGAGAAAGTCATATCCTTGGGGGCTATTCTAGCACGAAGGTACACTTGCAATGTTGATTTTTGCATTTCATGTCTTATTCGTTTGTCAGCAAGTTTTCGTACTTTAAGGAAAGTGGCACTGCAGCTTGGAAGCGATGAGCTGGACTTACATTTCAGAAGTCAATCTACTTTTGGGTGCGGGGATGGCACTGACGAGGTGCGCAGGTTGTAGTTATGTCCGGCAGGCCTTCGTCGTTGTATGAGGATTTCGGCGTTGGGCTCCCGGCGAACATGTTCGTAGGCAGTTCCGGGGTCCGCAATAGGGGGACGCGGTTTCGTAGTTCGGCAGGCTTCCCTTTCAACATACATATCAACAACATAACAACATACACCAGGAGCCCCACACCCACCCAACGTCACAGATGAGTTGCCGACGATCAGTGAAACTATGACTCCCGCGAGCGACAAGCACCCCCTCACCATCATCAACAGCGCACCACTACTAGGGGGGAAGTCTGCTGAACAGCCAACACGCATCCCTCCAATGTGGATGTCGAGACCAAAAGCACTACCCGACAGACCCACTACACCACTCCTCAAAGTACAGAAAGATATAGTACACGAATACCACAGACAAAAAGAAAACCGAGAAAACTTGACAAAATCCGAAAAAATAGGTATGAAACATTTGGCATCTAGGACAGACATAACAATAAAAACCGTTGACAACGAAGGAGCGATTGTAGTCCTTATTAAAACCAACTACTTACAAGAAATATACCGCCAACTAGACGACTCAAGATTTTACGAACACCTCCCAGGTGATCCTACAGACAAATACAAATGTATCGTATCAAAAGAACTAAAGAAACTGTTGAATGCAGAAAAGATAACCAACACTGATTACAAACTGATGCGAGCAGCATACCCTCGTCCATGTCGCTTCTACATCCTCCCGAAAATTCATGAACTCGGTAACCCCGGTCAACCAATCATATCAGGCATTGGTACAATAACTGAACCCATATCAGGGTACGTGGACAAACTGATAAGCCACATTCCATGCACCCTCGCGTCGTACATAAAAGACACCACACATTTTCTTCGAGACATTGCAGATCTGTGTGTGCCGAAAAACTCGTACTTGGTTACTCTTGATGTCCCTTCATTATATACAAATATTCCTCACGATGACGGCATAGCTGCATTACAAAACACGTACACAAACCAAAGACAATCTAACACACCAGATTTCTCTGGCATTGCAACTTTGACAAGGATGGTCCTCGAATTAAATTCATTCAAGTTTAACCAAGAGTATTTTCGACAAATCAGCGGGACCGCTATGGGCACCAAAATGGCACCTAGTTATGCCCATATATTTATGGGAAAGCTAGAATGTGGATTTCTTGCACAAAGTTCCTTGAAACCAATGTTGTACCGAAGATACATAGACGACATCTTTCTCATATACACCCACAGGGAGGACGAACTTTTTAGCTTTATCGACACTTACAATGCTGTATATCCAAACATACACTTCACACACACATACTCGCAAGTAACCGTAAATTTTCTTGATGTTACGATAACGATAGAAGAAGAGAAGCTCTCTACAACCCTACATTGCAAACCAACGAATCGACAACAATACCTCCATTACCAAATCGATCACCCAAGCCACTGTAAAAACCGTATTCCATACAGTCAGGCTCACCGGTTTAAGTGAATCCGCTCTAGAGACGCTGACTGTCAGCTGACACGAGCTCACAGAGGCTAAAACTTATGCTAGAGAAACAAAAATATCCCCCACATGTAATTATTGACGCTGTTCAAAAAGCGAGAAAACTAAAGCGTGAAGACTTACTTATGAAGCGACCACCACAAGAAGACCCACAACGAAGAAAGCTCTTCTTGACCTACAGCACAAACTTCCCCAATGTAAACAAAATCCTTAAAAGACATTACAACATTCTGGAACAAAGTGAACGTCTGAAACGCGCATTCCCATACGCTCCAGGCGTCGTTTACCGACGACGACGTAACCTCAAAGACCACCCTTGTCCCCTTTCAACATAACACATCACCCCCCAATAATTCATGCCGACCTTGTTTAAAGCTACGATGTCTTGTATATAAGGCCATGCGAGAAACACACAAAGCAACCAGCACACAATCCAAGTTTTTGATTAACATACTAGGAAACCTAACATGCGATTCCCCTAATGTGGTATACCCACTCGAATGCAACGTGTGTGGTATGCAGTACATCGGACAAACAGAAACCCCATTTAGGATTCGCTTCAATAATCACACAGCCCATGCGAAATCAGCCCCAAGTCTACCTGTATCAAAACATCTCAATCTTCCCGACCATGCATTCGACAAACTATCAGTAACGCTCTTAGAGACGGGATTTGAATCAAATAGAGAACGTGAAGAACGAGAGTCATACCTTATCCACCGATTTAACACCCTCGATAGAAGAATAAATGAGAATCCTGGTACACTTGCAGCAATTAAAGCATTCAAAAACAATAACGGCAATAATGAAAATAGTAACTGAGTTCACGACACTGCAGCTGCGAAGGGCACTGGACAACCCAAAACCATTCCAAGTGTAATTACTCTTTCTAAGTGCAGCTGTAGTCTGTTTTCTGTTTTATTTTACTGCGCATTCAATCGTGCCATGCATGACATGGCCAACAGCAATCCTGTGCACAGCCGGGAGGCCCCCACTACACGCGTAATCCAGAAGCGGGCAAGGAATTCGCATTGCGCCCACTTACCAGCCTCTGCCGCAATACGGGGCACCCCTCTTTTTACGACGAATTGTTGACGGGGCGCCGAGTAGTTAAAGGCTTAGAACTTCCTAAAATGCCCGCTTGCCAGCCTCTGCCACAATACGTGACACCCCTCTTTCTACGACGAAATGTTGACTCCGAGTATTTAAAGGTTTAGGACTCCGAGTAGTTAAAGGCTTAGGACTTCCTAAAAAGGCTCTTTTTTGCCCCACACCGAACCGCCAGTGCCAGAAGGCACCATCTGGTCGGGAGGAATGCGTTAGTGAAAGGAAGCATACACAGACTGCTGACATCAGATAGGTGAAGGCGAGAAAGGGGAGAGAGATAAAGGGGGAATCGGAGGGAAGAGTGGAAAAGGGGCGCCCGAGGGGAGTCCACCGTATATAATGTTTCTCTTCTTTTTCTCTTTTTTTCGTCTTTTTTCCTTTATCTTTTTCTTTCTTTTTTTTTCTTTTTTCTGTCTTGTTTCCTCTTTTCTTGCCCACTGATTTGAGATTGTGTAAAGCTGAGCACAAACAAACTGTACCTTTAATCCTGATGAAGGCAAGACTCTAGGCCGAAACGTCGAAATAAACCATGTTGTGACCGCTCACGGAGGATCTTCTGAACTATATGTGTATATATATATATATATATATATATATATATATATATATATATATACATATGTGTGTGTGTGTGTGTGTGTACTGGCAGGCCTGAACTCCTAAAACAAAAGCATGAAATAGCAAGGATAAACTCAAGATATATTTATTTATGCGAGACATTCGCTTCGTCAATAAATAAATAAATAAATATATATATATATATATATATATATATATATATGCCAGAGTCAAGTGAGAACCACATTTTAATGTTTAGACATCGCAAAACCATGGTTGCTGTAGGGCAGTCGAATACAGGTGCCTTCGTTTCAGCGAGCACAGGTGCCAATTTGTCGATGATACGTAGTAGAACAAAAAAAGAGTATTGGATGACAGAACCGCATGACAAACTGCCAGAATAAAAGCTTCTTGGAGTGCTATCGGGATTCGGCAGTGCCCGTGGAGAGGTTAATATGAAAATGTTGTATGAATGGTTTTATTGTCATAAGCACAAAGTTGGGCGCAAAAGATGGAAGCAGAACAAAACAGTAAGAATTAACGTGAAAAGTAAACAGAGACGATTATAGCAGATTGTTGATTCCATCTTATTTTTCTAAGGCAGCTCTATCCAAAACGACCCTCCTCACAATCTCTCACCTAGAAGCTCTCAACGTGTGTCGGCTGCCAGTATATATTTTTCAAATGTAAAGTCTAGTCGCCCTCCAGCTGCTTTTCAGCACCTTCTTGCCTTCGCATGTTTTGCAGATGTAAGTTTGGGTCTGTGTGCCGTTCCGTAAATGACCAAAGACAACCGAACTTCTTCAATGGAAGAGATGCTCGAGCTGTTTTATGAAGACGAACATCAGTTCTACATGGATTTGCCGGAGATGCATGACACCACCACGTGACTGCGTTCGGAAATAACCAGAACTAGTGACCAAATGCTGAGAGCTTAAAGGCAGGCATTAGAAGAAAACTATAGATACGCCGGGAATTAAAGAAAAAAACTAGAGACAGGAGACAGCGGGAAGGTGGTGTCGAAACTCTAGGACGCAACAATGTTTGCAGCCAGTGGCAGTGGGGGTGTGAACGTAAACATCTGCTTGTTGGCCGCGGAACGGGGCACTTTTTGTGTGTCTGCGCGAATGTCGCGAACTAATATGCACTCATTCGGATATTCTCTCTGAAAAATAATGCCTACCTAGCTGTAAAGCGATTTTGAACTGGTTTATTACGCAAAGGTGTAACGAAATAAAACAAATAAAGAAATGCCAGGATCGGTCTTAAACTGTTAATATTTAAATTTGGACAATTGTTGAAAACCGCACATGCCTTCCTGTTATCATTTTAACCCTCACTGCTCAAATTGTTCCCCAAGATATTTCCCTGGCTGAAATTACTGCCCTACAAGACCATGTGATTAAGCCCTACAGAGTGGATGAATGTTGCAGATCAGACCGTGATCCAACTATATTCGTTTATCGAGCGTCGACGTTGACCGCATGGTACCAGCAGACCTCACTCTTGATCAAGCGGAAGCCTTCTGTCACGTCCTGTAGTCCTATCGTGACATTATTGACTTCGCCAGCACGTCCTTAAGCCAGACTAGTGTTGTTACTCATCGCATCAATACTGGTGCCGCGAGTCCCACTTGCGGACGTCCATACCGTGTTTCCGCGTCCGAGCGTACAGTCATACAACAGGAAGTCAAGAGGATGCCTTCAAAAGACGTATTCGAGCTCTCGTGTAGCCCCTGGGCTTCTCCTGTTGTCCTTATCAGAAAGAAGGATGGAACGTGGCGCTTTTGTGTAGAATATTGGCATCTCAACAAAATTACGAAGGAAGATGTTTGCCCGTTGTCTAGAATCAATTATGCCTTAGACTGCCTCTATGGTGCTACGTATTTTTCCATATTCGACCTTCGATCTGGCTATTGGCAGATTGCTGTCGATCAGAGGGGCCGTGAGAAAACAGCATTCTTCACTCCTGATAGTCTTTATTATTTCAAAGTTATCTCCTTCGATCTATGTAATGCGCCGGCCACATTCGAAAGAATGGTGGACTTATTGTTACGAGGGTTCATAAGGTTCACCTGCTCATAGTATTTAGACGACGTTATCGTTTTCTCACCCACATTCGACTCCCATCTCGATCGTTTATTGGCTATTCTTGAAGCATTTCGTTCAGCCGGACTTCAATTGAGCTCTTTGAAATGCCACTTCGCTCATCTTCAAATAACTGTACTTGGTCACCTCGCCGATGCCGCAGCAGTGCACCCGTATCGCAAGAAAATTCGCACCGTCACGGACTTTTTTGTTCCGAAGCCTACAAAGGGCGGTCGCAGTTTTGTGCTAATGTTCTCCTATTTCCGACGCTTTGTTAACGGCTCGCAGTAATTGCACGCCCACTTACTAGCCACCTCAAGAAGGACGCCCCGTCTTTTGGGGCGCTGCTCGAGCCTCATCTTTTTCCCAACTAACGACCTTCCTTTCAACACGACTGATCCATTTCTATCCATCAGCGTCAACCGAGGTTCGCACTGACGCTAGTGGCACGGCGTAGGAGCAATGCTATTACAGCGCCAACGGGGACATGACCGTGTTTTAGCATATGCAAGCCGACTGCTATCTACCGCCGAGCGCAACTATTAAATCACAAAGCGTGAGTGCCTCTTTTTTGTGTCGGCAGTCGCCAAGTTTCATCCATACTTATACGGGAGTCCATTCCAGTAGTCACCTATCACAACGCGCTTTGCTAGCTGGCCTCACTCAAGGATTCCACAGGACGCCTCACTCATTGGGTGGAACGTTTACAAGAATACACATTCACCGTAACGTACAAAACAGGGTGGTTGCATCAAGATGCGGATTGTTTATCCCACCACCCTGTGAAAGAAGCCGCCCATACTGACACCTTTCCAGACCTTCTGTAGGTGACGAAGCTACACAACTTTGGCCATAAACAACGTCGGGATGCTTCTAAGCAAGCCCTCATAGAAAAGCTTGAACTTATTTATTTATTAATTCAAAATGCCTTGCAGACCCACAGAAGGGCGTTGAGTAAGGGTGGCATTAGTATACAAACGAAATAACAATAAAAGAGAAAAGCAGACGAAAAAAGGTATATATAAAGGATTACAAAAATCAAGGGGCAACAGCGTTATACAGTATTAGAGTTCAACGAAATCAGGTTATCACGAGAAATTTCACGGTTACAAATGGATACAACTTATCACGAGAAATTTAACGGTTACAAATAGATACAACATGATCCGGAAGACCGCTCCAATATGCAATGGCTCGAGATAGCAATGATAAGTTGAATGCCTGCGTGTGACCATGAATGCGCATAAAACTACGTGTATTGTGAATGCGCTGGGAAGTGCTCGCGGGAGAATAATGTGGCAAACAATGAATTTCGTTACTATAAATGTACCTATGAAACAGAAATAAATCAGCAAAGTTGCGTCATATTTCTAGGGACTGAAATGCACGGTCTTTTTTTAATAGGGTAATGCTTGAATGATAGCCGTAGTTTCCGGAGATGAATCTCGCTGCCCTATTCTGGACGGCTTCCAACATACGTACCAGGTAATATTGATATGGTGACCATAGGGATGATGCATACTCTAGCTTTGGGCGAACATAAGTAATATATGATAATGTGCATACGTTAGAAGGAGCGTTGCGCAAGTTTCTGCGGAGGTATCCGAGAGATTGAGAGGCTTTCGATGAGACAGCTGTTATATGCGTAGTCCAGGATAGATGCGATGTAAGGTGAACACCTAAATATTTGTAAGATTGTGTAGCTGACACAACGACGTTATTATTCTTATAGTGAAATGCTGAATTGGTATGTTTCGAGTGAACGAGATTACCTTGCATTTATAGGCGTTAAGGGACATCTGCCAAGTTTCGCACTACCGGAAGGTTAGGTCAAGATCATTTTGGAGAGCGGAATAATCATTAAAACATTTATAGTTGCGGTGTATGGCGCAATCATCAGCGAACAACCTAGCTGTGGATGAAAGGTTTTCGGGCAAATCATTATTGTATATTAGAAAAAGTAACGGACCTATTACACTGCTTTGGGGAACACCGGATGTGACGTTGCAAAGGTTAGATGAAATGTCGTTGATCACCGTAAGTTGCTCCCGCGAAAAGAGGAAGCTTCGTAGCCAAGACAGGATTAATGAATCATTACGGAGTGCAGCCAATTTAGAGGTTAAACGACAATGAGGGACAGTATCGAATGCTTTGGCGAAATCAAGGAAGAGGCAATCGGTGTGTTCGTTAGCGCTCATATCAATGTGAAGGTCAGTCGTGACTTTGAATAAGTGGGTGTCACATGAGAAGCCTTTTCTAAAGCCATGCTGATGGGAGAAGAAGTTGCTTGATTCAAGGTGATCGTAGATATGAGAATTGTAGATATGAGGTTTACGACGCGTTTCTACAAATCTTTCTGTTCAAAGACGGGATAGTTTATCACCAGAACCTCGCTTCATATGGCCATGACTTGCTCCCCGTCACACCAGCACATCTTCGTGCGACTGTCCTCAACCAACTTCATGACGCTCCTTCGGCGGGCCACTTGGGCGTGCCACTTGGGGCAGGGCGCAGCCGGGCTGCCTAACAACCGCGGATCTCCGAACACCTTCAGGGTCCAAGGTGGTGTAGAGGTCGGTGACTTCCTAAGTTGTCGTCGCCACCACGCACAGAAGCACCACGCACCTGGTGCTTCTGTGCGTCTTGCAAGAAAGGCGTCTTTCATGAAACGTGTCCCGCAAGAAAGGCGCAGAGCATCCTTTGTCCCTCTCTCCACGCTAAAGCACCAATTCACGATCCCCTCCTTCAGTGAGGAGAAAAAAGAACATGAAAACAACATCAAATAAACGTGACCACTCAAATGAAAATCAGGAGCAGCAATTGGGCGGAGCCGACTTCCTTGCAAGCACTGGCTTCAAAGAAACTAGCTAACTGAGATTAGATAGTAAAACTGAGGCATTCGGCTGCAGAAATAAGCGCACCGTCAAGCACGAAATCACAAAGGTGACCGCTTCCTTAGATTATGTCGGTGCGAGGTCTAAATGCAATCCGCCGCGCCGGGTGTGCGCCATTGCTTGCGCGAAGAGTCACTGGGCGCTGACGCAGGCTCGTCAGACCACGACGCAAAGCCTTTCAGGTCTGCGTTGTGGGCACGGCTGAGTTTTTTGAAAGCCGGTCTTTCGGCAAGTACGCGAGTGGAGTTCAAGCTTTCTCTACTCGGTACGGACCAAGCCACTTTGGAGGAAGCGAAGCTGAGAAACCCTTGCCCACGTCGCTAGGAGCGCAAATCTGCCTCTGCCTCGCTCTACTGAAACTTCGAAAGCCTGTCTCGAAGTGTTGAAGCGTAATCAGAACAGTCTGCCCGTTCTTCCTCGTCTCCGAGCTGGCATTGCGTGACACTGGTCATCGGATTTCCAAACTTCCTTCCGAAATATGGAAGGTGGGAGAAAATTCAGTAGAGTGATTCTCGGAGGTTCAGATTGCAAAGGCGAGTTCACTCAAATGATCTGCCCAGTCCTTTAAACTTTCAGCAAATGCCACCAACATCAGTTAGAGCGCATGATTGCTTCACTCCGTCAAATTGGACTGGGGATGGTAGGGCGAAGTGGTGCAGTCATCTACTCTTAGGCAACGCCTTGTGTCACCAAACACCCGAGCGGTGAAATACGATGCGTTGTCCGTGATCAATCTTTTCGGAAAGCCGAACCGACAAAACACTTCCTCTAGCCTCTCAAGCACCGCTCGCACTATCACTTTCTGCAGTGGAAATATCCCCACCTACTTGGAAAAAATTATGAACGACTAGCATCTGATATATGAACCCCTGCTTACTCCAGGGGAACAGCCCCATTAGATCGCAGGTGGCTACTTGCCACGGAGGCTCAGTGGCAATCGGTTTCATCAAGCAGGGCGGCTTGCCACCCTTTGATTTCACCACTTGACAGACGTGACAAGAACAGCAATTGCGAAAAATGTCACGCTTCATGCCAAGTCAAGTCACAACCTTGCTCAATATTGCAAATGCTTTGGAGTCACTCAGGTGACCTGCCATGGGCCCGTCGTGAGAGCCTCGCAACAGTGTGGCTCTCGGACTTTTGGGCACAACCATCCTTAACGGGTCCACGGACTTCTCAACGGTGGCTATGTATACCTGTAGGAGTCCATCATGTTCCAGCAAGTATGTATCCGTGGGAGATCCAGCGACACGCCGGTTCCAGTTCCCCTGCACCCACCGCACTACCAGCAGCGTCTCGGCGCTCCGTTTCTCTGAGACGGTCGCTGAACTCGCGACAAAACGGATCATCTTGCTGGGCCTTCAGTAACTCTTGCCTGCTGAAAGCGATTCCCATTCTCACAAAGGGGAGTCTCCTATCATTCCCACTCAGGACTGCAGCCATCGCATCCCCTCGAGTTGGTGTCATGAGGTTTCTTCCCTTCTGCTCTTCTCTCGCCCGCTTCGCGGCGCGCTGCTTGCCTGGCCCACGGAAAGGGTTTACTCGTCGGCGCACTCACCCTTTTCTCCGCTTGTCCGCCGTTTCGCTCGCGTCGTTCGCTTGCGCGTAGGCACCGCTAGCTGTTGTCGCATTGGATTTCTGGCTCCCGGTAGGCACTGGGGCATGAGATAGCGCGTCAGCTGCGACGTTAGTGCTACCCTTCCGACACTGCACAGAAAAGTCATAATGCTGTATAGGAGAGCCCAGCGCGCTAGCCTGCATGCAGGCTCATTGAGCCGCATCAGCCAGCTAAGCGCGCTGTGATCTGTTTGCACCACAAATTTCGTCCCATCAAGGGAAAGATTAAACTTCCGCAGTGCAAGCACGATGGTGAGACACTTCCTCTCGGTCACGAAATAATTCGATTCCGCGGGTATCGGCGAGCGGCTAGCAAAGCCCAACGGCTACAACACACCATCGTATTCCTGTGGAAGAACTGCTCCTAATTCTAGATCGCTTGCGCCAGTCTGGACAACAAACGGTCTGATCAGGTCGGTGTGCTTGAGCTGCGCTGTCTCCACAATGGCGCTAGACAGACGACAAAACGCCTCTTGCTGCTCACTTCCCCATCGCCGCTCAGCTGACTTACCCAAGAGCTTGGTCAAGAGCACCTGTACACGGGCACAGGACGGAATGTACGACCGGTAAAAATTGGCCATTCCGAGAAAGTGGCGCAGGCCGCGTACGTCTTTGGGCGCAGGGAAATGGAGGATCGCTCGAAGTTTCTGCCGGTCTGGCTCAATGGAGCCTTCGCCCAGCGTAAAGCCAAGTAACTGAACTCAAGTTTGCGCTAGTTGGGCCTTCGCGAGATTTAACGTCAGCTCGGCGGCTTTCCCCTTCTCGAGACCACCGCCAATGTGGGCAGAGTGTTCTTCGAAGGTTCTGAACAAATTACGATATCGTAGAGGCAGCACATGCAAAAAGACCGCTTTGCTTCCGAGCACGTGGTCCATGAGTCTCTGAAAAGTCGCAAGAGCATTGCAAAGACCAAAGGGCGTACGAGTGAACTCAAGTAACCCTCTGTGGGACGTCAACGTGGTCTTGCACCGGTCACGCTCATCCATCCGGACCTGTAGGTAGCCTTTGGAGACATCTAATATGGTAAAGTACCACACAGTGCCGAGCCTTCCTACGATGGAGCTAATCGTTGGGGGCGGACAGGCATCCTTACGAGTCACTAAATTTAGATGGCGGTAGTCTACGCACAAGCGATGACTGCCGTCTTTCTTAGGCACCAACACAATCGGAGACCCCCAGGCGCTAGAAGAACGGCAAACAACGCCAGCTGGGAGCATCTCGTCCAGCAAGCCGTGAGATCCCTGCCTCTTGGCCTGGCTGACGGGCCTGGGGTTACACTTCAAGAGAAGCGCGTCACCAGTTTTCGATCGAATGGCTCACCAAATCGGTACAGCTTGGTTGATCGGTGAAGAGCTCATCGTATTCGCGTAACAATGCCGACAAACTAGCCTTCTGTGTATCATTCAAATAAATCGCACAGGCGATCAAAGGATGCGAAGCCTCTTCGTGTCGTGCCGCTCAATCTTGATGGGGATTTTGAGGCGACGAGTTCATAGCGCAGAGGCCTGCCCCTGAAGATTGCACGTGAAACGGTTTTGACGCCTCAACTGCGCAGGCAACAAAAAACGCTGGTGGGCTGATGAACGGCTTTAGCACGGAAAACAGTCCATCGCGATAGCCTCCATTTGCCATGTTCACTGGGATACCAGTTTTTAAGAGCAAGTCTCGATCGAGAATCGCAAGAACACTGAGCCCTGGAAGATGAACGAAACGCGCGCATCTCATTCGGCCTCCCCATCTGATGATCAACCTCGTGGCACCCGCCGATTGGGCCACGCCTTTCGTGATGGTGAATGTCGTTTAGGTGTTCCGCAAGCGCTCCGAGTGCTCTGCAAGTGAGAGAACACCTGTTCGTCAAACAAAAAAGCGCTTGCGCTGTGTCTAGCGACGCCGAAAATTACCGACTGGCAATGGCGACCAAAATAAACGGCGCGTGCGCACCAGCAAGACTGCTTGCTCGGTACGCAAAGGGAGAAGCAAGGGTTCGGCTGCTCGTGCCTTCACGAACGGCCCGCGATCCCGTTTTCCTGCCTCCCAGGAGGCACAAATGCGGAGCCCTCCCTCGCTATGTGCCCTCGTCGACGGCAATGAATGCATCGCTTTCCACCGAGGTCCCATTCCCGAGACGGAGCAGCTTCGGACTGCAGGGGTCGGTTTGCTGCGTGATCAAAGGAACCGCGCTAACAACCTTCACCACAGGTGAAGCGCTGTGTCGAATTTTGCCCCTGTTCGCGCCCGTCGAGTTGCGATGCAGTGCAGGCTGCGCGCCTCCGGTACGTGTAGAGATCTAAAGCCCGATAGCTTGTCTCCTACGTGCGCCCACTTATAGCGGTAGCCGCAAAGGCAGCTCCGGCGGGCTGGTGCCGCTGGAGAAGGGTCGTGGCCCCTCCCTACGCGCAGCGCGGTTCAAGGGCCTTGCTGGCTGGTGGTGGTGGGTGATAGGCAGGCGCTGGGAGAATGTCGCCTTGAATGCGCTTTGCCTCGACGGCCAACTCCTCCAAATCACGGAAGCGACCACCGCGCAGGTACGCCGAAAAAGTCGTGTGTGCCTGCCTAATCACCCGTTCGACGCGCTCGCTCCTCGTTCGAGGCTCTGGCTCAGCGATAGAAAAAAGGTCTTCCATCGCGCGTACGTACTCCTGAAGCGACTCATCAGAAGCTTGTGTGCGAAGTTCTAGCTCGCGCCGCATCCTACTTTTGTAGTCAGCGGGTGAGAATTCGCGCAGTAAGGCCGCGCGGAACACATGGAGAATTGCTGCTCGGTGGCGGGAAAGCCATGCCACCTGGCCGCCGTGTCAGTCAGTGAAGCCAGAATTTCCGAGCACTTCCTGGTCATCTAGACCAATGGCTCTCTGGTAACGTGTGGGGGAGTCCAGGTAATCTCTTGATAATGATATTTGCAGATCACCATACCCGCTGTAGGTCGGAACGGCCAACATGAAAGTGAGATGAGGGCGTTTCGGAACGGCCGGAAGCTTTTGGAGGGCCCCCGTGAGTGCTTGAATGATTTTGGCGGCATTTACCAGCAGCGGCTGTGCGCCCGCTTCAAAGGTACATTAGCGATGCGGCGAGCGATGGGGAACTGTCTTCCAGCTCGATAAGTGGCACGGCTTCAAAATGGATACCGGCCATCGTGACATTGGCGAGCGCCTGTTGTTCACAGCTGACTCTTGGGGCAGCTTTACACGAAATTGCTAGGCCGCTTGCGGCTAGCGGTACAGGTGAGTTCTCGAAATGAGCCTGGCTGCTAGGTTGCGTAGCCAGTGGACGAAATTCGGCAACGGGTGAGGCCGCGTTGCCGATTTGCGCCCCAGAAACTCCACTGAGAGCTGTTTCGGAGCACTGTGACAAGGAACTACCATGCATTCCAAAGACAGCAGTAGCAGTCCGATTTGCCCATGTGCACTGTTCAGGTTGGGCTATGGCCCCGAACCCAAAACACGCTACCTCTCCAGTTGGCGCTGTTACGTAGCGCCTCGTGTCACCCGACCGGGGCTTGTGATTACTGATGGTGCGCAATTGTGATGCTCAAGTGGGGCACTGGCCCTGTTCTCGAGCAGTGCGGTAACTGCTAAAAGCGTCAGCGAACAAAAATTCACGTGGAGCAGACATAACGTGTGTAAACACGGCGAGCCTGATTCGCAAAGGCCAGCTGACTCGGACAAGACTAATCAAAGGCTTAGTGGGTCTTTGATACCACGTTGGACGCCAGTGTGGCGACCTCGATACTGACCGTAACGGATGATCCCTGTGGGTTCACGCTTAGCCAGCCTCACAGCGACGACTCCTTCACCTACTCGCGTGTAGCGCACCACTTCGCGCGCGCTCAACAAGGCGTTTAGAGTGGCACGGCAAAACAGACAGTGTTCAAATAACAGAAATACACCAACACTTTAGTGCCTTTCGTGGCACCCCGAGCAACAGTACTACATCCACTCCCGGGACGCGGTGAGCAAAGGCTCCCGCACGCGGACGTTCACAATAAGGTGAAACCGCGGTCACGTCGCCGCTGGCAATGGAGAGCTTTGACACGCCGGTCGGGAAAAGGTCCCTCGTGGCTATGCTGCGCACTTTCACGATGGCCACTGCGCCTGATCGCGGGAGGTAAGGTAAACCTCGTGCGCGCAGGCCTACGGCAAGTGCGGCTTGGTGTGGTGCGACCACTTCAAGCTCTAGGCTCCGCTGTTGGCTTAGCGTAGGGTACAGAAGCTAGCACTCAAGTAAACACGCCTGCCCGGATGCAAAGGCTATGGTCCGCGAATCCCAAAAAGTACGCGGACAAAGGAAACACGTGCTTACCCGGCGTCAACCATGGAGGAGAGACCTCTCTCAGGCTGCACGTGATTCGGCCTCCCGATTCTCGCAGCACCCAAAAACACGTGCCGCGCCCGCGCGTGGTGCCACCTATCGCCACGCACCGTTACCAGAGCAGGAAAAGAGAAAGAAAAAGGCCGTAAGGCGGAATGCCCGCGAAATTGTCACGGGCACGCCTCAGATCCCCACACGTTCTCGTAGTCCTGTGCGCCTGTTTGATACCAGTTGTATTATGGCGAGAATGTGTTCGGCTTGTCGGGACAAGAGAGAAACAGTGCAGTCCCGCTCTTTCGTTCGCTTGAACGTGCAAACCAAGTATGCGAGCACGCTCGACCTGAGGGATGGCAACGCCATCCACGTGCACAACGATCTGGGGTAGCGGCGTGATGCTACGCGCCCGGATATTACCAAGCTCGAACTGTTGAGGCGAACTGGTCAAGCTGCACTGTCGTACGTAGGTGGTAACGATGTCAGCAGCCTGCTGTAGGTGATCCTCAATAAGCCCCGTCTTAGCCTCGCATCATCCAGATCGTTATGTCATCTGCGTAAATTGCATGGGTGACATCGGGGATCTGATCGAGCTGCTTTGACAGTCTTGCCAGGACAATATTAAACAGGATGAGGGACAGCACTGATCCCTAGCTGCGAAGTGCCGCGACCTGTAAGGCGAATTGTGTGTGAACGGTGTGGTCCTATCGCGATGCTATTTGTCCTGTCACGCAGAAAGGAACTATTGTAATTTTACATGCGGCTGTCCAAATTCGGTCCTGCTAGATTCAGTAGGATTAAGTCATGTGCTACGTTCTCAAATGCTCTATTCGAATCAAGAGGAGGATGGCTCTTGGCTGGGCACGCGACGGAGGGCCGAGAACCTCGTATTTGAGCTGTAGAAGCCCGTCTTGCGTAGAGAGTTGTACCCAAAATCCAAACTATGAGTGCGAAAAGAATTACTGTCACTCGAGGAAAGGCTGCAGACGCCGTAAAAGAACGTGTTCAATTAACTTCGTAACGTATGAGGTAAGGGATATCAGCCGCAAGTTTTCTATGGCCTAAGGGTTTGCCTGATGTAGGTATTAAAGAAATATCAGCATGACGCCACGCCTGTGGTAGTGTAACATAATGTCAATAGTCATTGGGGAGGTTTGTTACATTGTTCAGATTGCGTTACAGAGGTTAGAAAGTGCAGAATATCGAATGTGATCAGCATCTGGTGCGGTATTTTGACGGAGATCTTGAAGAACTACGCGAACTTCATCAACTGTTATGTCTGCGTCGAGTTACTCGTTAAATTCCACCTCGTGCTGCGCGTATTCATGAGCCTCCTCCGAGAGTTGGTTGATAGGGTGGCGAAGTTTGCAATTGAGGCGTTGGCGCTTCCAATGCCGCGTCAGCCCTCTACGTGCCTCCCACCGATGCAGATGATGTGGGTCCACGTCTGCGTTTTCGGTTGTGGTAACGACTGTGAGTGTACACACATCTAAGTCCTCAGAAAGACACTCTAGCCATTTTTCATACTCTGACTCTTCGGGAAGGTTTTGTCGGCGCTCTCTGAACCGCACCCAGTCCGTGATACGCACCTTCCGCTCGGAGAAAGTGCATTCTGTAGTGTTAGTATAGTGGTCAAAATATATTGGTTACTGCCAAGATGTTCGTCGAGAGGACCATGTGATATTACTTGTCCTGTGTTTTGGAAAAGGTGAGGTCGGGGCATGTGTCTCGTGAGACACTATTCCCTATGCACCTGGGTGTCCGGGATCTGTATGCAATGTGTATGGCAAGTTGCATATATCGTCCCAGGGCCTAGTTGTCTTCGCGGCTTATTTACGGTAGCCCCACACTGTGTGCGCAACGTTGAAGTTTCCGAGTTTCTGCACACAAAATGCTGTGCCCAAGACGCCCAATTGCGATTAGGAGTTGATTAAATGATTGTGTGCGTGAGCGGGAAGAACAAAGCACGTTGAGTATATATAAACTGCCACTTTTCATACCCTGGGTCAATATTTCAACAATTTGATGAATATCGATGCCTACAGTGGAGTGTTTCATGTGACGTTTTTCGTAACTAAGGCTCCAAGTGGAGAGTTACCTGCAAAAGAGTTAAACAAGATAGAGTAGCGGAGCAGTTTGGCTTCTGTAGGAGCATTCCGTCTGAATGGTTAGTGGCCTTAGCGTTGTACTGTTGCAGGGAGCTCCTCTTTTGATGTCGGTATCCCCGGCAGTTCCATTGCCATACCACGATTTGCTGCTGGTTAAGGGACACCATCATCATCGTGAGAGGAAGTGGTCGGGCAGTAGTATGGGTGCGTCCGCCTTGTACCTGTGAGTGGGGGCTGAGGCCGCGCGGCTTGAGAATTTGGTAGGGAAGCGACTGACTCAAACCGTGAGACTAACTCAGCGAAGAGGGAGTGCGTGCGTTCTTCTGATGCCTGTACGAAGGCTATTATCTTTTGCCGGAGCGCTAGAGACTCCTGCCTCACATGCTTTATAGCTGCTTGAATTCTGTCGTTCATACGTTCTATTGGTGACACCAGCTGCGCATGCATCTCTGCGTAACGCGCCTCTATGTCACTGTTTAGCTTTGTGATTTTGGGGAAAGAGTCGTAATTGATATTCAGGGGCGGACGGGAGGGGGCGGGGTGAAGGTTTAGGGCTATTGAGCTGTGCGGGACTCTGCCCGCAACTTACTTCCCGAGATGCAACCTTGGCTTTGCTGGTCTCCGAAACCTGTGGTTGCTGATGCTCCGTGGTAGCGGTTCTAGTGGCTGGCTTGCCTAACAGTGCCTTCTTGTAGGATGATGGAGGTGCCTGTGATGCCGGGATAGAAGGACGCTTCGCCTGGATGCTTGGTGAAGTTGACTGGGAGCGGGATCTGGATCAGGACTTTGATTCGGTCCGTGCCTTAAAGCGGGATTTAGACCGCGCCTTCGAAAGGGATCGCCCACTATCTGTCAGTGGTGTTGCAGGACACATCAGTTGTCGACGATAGTGAGAGAGCTTCATCGGTGGATTTCATCAATTGTTGTCATTCCTTGTGAATTGCTTTTTGTAACCAGGTCCTGTTGAAAGGTTGTCGCTAGCGTCACGGACACTGTGGATCAGTTTTGGCATGATCCCTTCTATACGATTTGCACTGTAGAGAGCACGAGTACGATGCCTTTGAATTATCAGCACCGCACTGCTCACAAACGGTGACTTCCGGAGTGGAGCGATGGTCAGCTTTGTGTCCCAATTTGAGGCACGTTTTGCAGACCTGGTGTTGGGGGCAGGCGAGGAGGGGGGGTAGCAGTGTAGTTCTGCTCCAAGAAAGCGGACGAAGCGAGGCACACGAAGGTCTTCGAAAGTGACAAGTGCAATATTTGTCTGACCCATCATCCGAGCTTGTAGTATCTGGATTCCAGTCGCTTGCGATTTCTCTACCAACCGTATGTGACGTGGTACCTGGTTCTATCCCGGAACGATACCCTTGCACGAATCGGCGGTGGCTGCCAGATATGTAAATACAGGATATGTGTGCTGGCCGAGTGACAGCTATTGGACCTTCAAGAGGGCGTCTGCGACGTGTGATGATGGGGTGCTTTTGACGGCAGAGTTTAGCTCTGGGCAGGGTCGTAGAATGAAATTTCTGTGGTCATTCGGGCTCACTCTGGCAGCGGCTCAAAGTGCGGTGTCTAAGGTCGGACTGGGCCACAAATCCTATCTGAGGCCTCCGAGCGGACGCAGAACAACATTTTCATCTCTGATTGGAAGAGGAGGCAGGCGTTGTGCCACACTCGCCCTCGGTTTGGCCTGAGGGTTCTGTTAGTCAGTTGAGAGGGGCAACGCTGCTTCAAAAGCTGCGGTATCTCGGGCACGTCGCTTGTTGAAGACCACCTTCCAGCAGGCAACATTGTAGGCGTCTTCCTCCGCCATGCTTGGGACGTCCCTGAAAGTGATGGAGTCTTCGTCCATGCCTTCTCCAAGTTGCTGGTCATTGTTATGTGCAGTGATAAGAATACTGGTAGCGTTGGGGTTACACGATGCCCCGATAGCACCCGCCTTGTCGGTGTCAGTGGGCGTCTCCTCAGCGTCATGAGCATCGTAGGCGTCGATCGCTCTAAGTTGCTAGCAGGAACAGTGCATAATAACAATTATGATCCGAGACGCTGCTTGCGTTGAAGGTCATGGTGGCTGTCACCAAGAGAGGGAGATGAAACGCTGTTCATTGCAAGCGAACGACATGCATCCGCGTCGCCGCACCTAGGCAGTACCAACTTCGGCTCCGTTAGGCTTAACGGGGCGTTAGCCACCTCGGAACTTAGAAGGCGTGTGAATCAGCTAGAAATAGACTCGCAGTGTCGGCAGAAGCACTCGGGAGCTCCCGTAACTTGGTGTGTCCGACCGTGCAGAAGAAGAGGGCGCTGCGGTCCCCAATGGGAGCAGATGCGTCTCACATCAGCTCCGTCTTTTTCGTTGTTCTACTGGATACTTTCTCATGGTGCGACCATTTACAGCACACCATTCAATTCGTGAAGTTGTCAAAATTGACTGATAACAAGTGACAAGGTATGCAATGTTTTTTGACAATATTACCGGACCTTTCCTGTTCATCCCACTACGTGCACAGCTATCCATACCGAGGAAGTAGGGCCCGCTAGGCCTATCCGGCCTACATTTTCATCGGACAAGACGGATTTTCGTATGGACGATGAGGCTTCTGACGTATCCGAGAACGGTGAGGAGGATTTCGGCTGGCAAGTTGCTGCCGGCCGACGGTCCCGTGCTAAGAAGAAAAGTAGCGCAGCGGCCAACGCGGTGCCATGCTCTGCGTTGGCCACTGTCATGGCACAACCACATAACCAGCATAACAAATTCTGCTAATCGCTTTCTTGGTTTCCTGTGGCGTAATATCCAATTAGCCCCCCCTCAGTCAAACTTCTAACGTACTGCTGCTTAGTAAGGCCGAAGCTCGAATATGCATGCGCCCTGTGGGACCCATACCAACATAAGCACATTACCATGCTTGAATCAGTACAGAATCGTGCCATACGTTTCATTTTTTTGGACTATTCCTATAACTCTAGCTCATCAAAACTCAAATCCCAAGCCAACCTTCCCAGCCTTGTATCACGCCGTCGAGTCGCCCGCCTTTCTCTCTTTCATAAGTTCTTTGACAAGTCGCCCCAAGCCGATCTCATTGCTCCCGCACACCGCCACTTAAGCCGGACCAACCACGAAAAGTCTGTATACCCCCCTCAAGCCCACACTGTCTCCCATGCTTCCTCATTCTTCAACCAGACATCAAGGGACTGGAATGACCTTCCCACCAAGGCAGTGCTTCATTCCGACCAAGCCATCTTCAAACACATCAAAGAAGAACTCTTTTTGTAGATATGCCCAACCCTTATGTAAAACCCTTTCCTTTAGGGGCCTTTGAGATATCATAATAAATAAATAAATAGCCAAGCGTCCAGAAAGACGCCGCCACCGGCGGTGGCAGGGGAGTTGCAAATGCCACCAGCGCGTTTAAGATTGATGCTGTCAAAGCCTCGAGAATGCCCCAGCTGCCCGAGGAGCATCAAAAGATTATAATCCGACCATGGGGAGGACTGAGTTTGAGCAAAGTGAGCACCATGGCCATTGGAACTGCAGTGATCGAGGCTTCCGGCCTGATGGCAAAGCAATCAAATGAAGACGTGGTGTGCCCCTACTTCACACAAAATATCGTCGTGGTTAGCACACTTGAACCAGATAATGCGGCAAGGTATATCAAAATCAAGGTTCTTCTAGATTGTGGAAGCAGAATATGAAGTCAATGTGTACGAAACTGCCTCACACGCCACTTGCAAAGGTGTGATTAGACGAGTCGACATCAGGGACTCCCAGTCCGCTATAACAACAAATATCGTGCATGAGCGCAATCCGTTCACTTTGGCTGCAAAGCGTATCAAGACGTCAGGCTGACTCATCGTCCTCTTCGACGGACTGCGTGTGCCAAAGTTTGTGCGTTACAGACCGACATTGGTGAGATGCAGCCTCTAAATGAAACCATTTGATGTGTGTTTCACTTGTGGTAGGGTAGGACACCGCTCGGACGTGTGCCCCAAGCCAGACTCTGTTCAGTGTCGAGGTTCGAGGAGTCCCTCAACCCGACAGACAGCCACATGTCCACACCTACGAGCAACTGCTGAGGAGGCCACCCCACCGGAGACAAAACGCGCAGGAAGCGGTTTCAAGTACCTTATGTGGTACGGGCCCGCCCCAAGGGAACGCGACCGGTCGCAATCGGCCACGAAGGCACCCATGGAGACGCCAAGCCTACACAAAAGCCCCAAAAGCCGCTCACGCTCTCGGCGTTGCTGGAAATCCAGACGCCTGCTCGCTATACAGGAAGAACAGCCGCTCCAAGTCGAGAAGAGTGCCGGAGAGCTCAGAATTTGGAGTGCCTGGTGCCACGCCGGCTGCTGGGACCACTTGCGCCAATAAAGCAAAAGACACCGTGAGAGTCGATGGTAGCACTGCTGCGCCAACGCTGACTGACAGCAATAATGCCTGAATAAATCGATTGATTAGGGAGGTAAACTGTTTGCAGGAAGGCTAAGGAAGAACTGACTAAACAGGTCATCGAACTCAAAAAGAAGGCGCAGCCATGCCCATCGAGTGTAGTAACAGTCAGGCCAGTAAGTCAAAATAATTGATCATGCGAGGGCGACTGCTCCCCCACTCCTGAAAAGAGAGCAGTAAGCCCTGAAAGTAATTCAGTTTTCTGGGTCCCTACTAATTGAAAGAGGTAATTAAAGAAATCAAAGAGACGACGGAAAGAACTAACTTTAAAGAGGACAAACTAATGAAATCGAAGTTGACGGCAGAAAAGAGATTCAAGAAACTCAAAATAAAAAGTGACGACGCCAAATTGGTGCCGTGAGACTGGTAAAGTCTAAATTCACTCTCTGAATCGTCATCGAGTACTACAAAAAGAACGACGGTGGGTAAAATCAAATTAAATTGATCCAATGATGATGACTAGTGCCCACAGCTTTCCTGTGTCGCAGTGGAATTGTCGCGGATTCCTCAACAAAAAGGCATCGCTGCGCCAAATATTCAGGTCAATAGAGGACAAAGCAAAAGTAATTATGCTGCAGGAAATTTTATCGAACGAGGTCAAACTAACCAGCCACAAATTGGTATGTAGAGAAAAACATTGCTGGAGAGGATTAGTGAACCTCGTTGACAGAAAGCTACCTTTTATCGAACACGATATCCCGCTCGGATTGACTAAAATCGAGTATAACCCTGTAGAAGTCGTACTTAAAAGGCAGGGGGGCAGGTGGCGCAGCATATTCTGCTGAAACATTTACAGCAGTCCCAGCGCCAGGAAACAGAACTTCAAGACACTTTTCACCAAGGCACTCGCCATCACCAAAAGCTCCCCGCTTATATTAGTAGGTGACTTTAATGCCCCCTACCATGCGTGGGGATACACTTGGAATACAAAGGAGAAAGGCTATAGGACCTCGCTACAGATCTCGGACTGAGCCTGATCACCAATCCAGCTTTTCCACCCACTGGGGTACACCCACGTCCAGAGACTCTACACCAGACCTCACTTTTGTGAAGAACTCAAACGAAGCTAGCTGGGAAAATTCAGGCACAGATCCAGTTAGCGACCACTATATCATGCACATTGGTATAAGAATGCAGAAACAACAGACTAGGCCTTTTCGGTGCACCGACTGGGACCTTTTTAGGAAAACTAGAGCAGAACGACTGGAGTTGGAACCCACAGAAACTGGCAGACAGTCCTTTCAGACCTGGATCAACCAGCTTGCAGAGGACCTGCACGAGGCCACTAGAATTATTACGACGGAAGACAGTATTGAGATCATAGACAGTAGGCTCGCACATCTGATCAAGGCCAAGCAATCCATCCTGCAAAAATGGAAAACACAAAGACTTAACCAAAAGCCCAGGAAAAAGATAGCGTTGCTGAATTGATAGATATTGGAGCACTCACAAACCCTCACAAAACAACAGTGGGACGCTTGAAACCAGGCAGATGGCAGAGTCAAACATGGGGAGAGTTCGAACCTCCTCAAACACCTATTGAATGAGAACACAACTAAGTCTAACAAGCGAACGACCATTGCGAATCTAGTACATCAGGCGAGCCAGTCCAGGATTCAAGAGGTAATCACACAGCAGCTTGCGGAAAGATATCTCCTGCTAAAACGACCAGAGGATAGCGATGAACACATAGAGTACTATGGACCACCGTGCAAATAAATGGACCGTGATTTCACTGAGGGTGGAGTGCGAGCTGCCCTCCATGGTCTTTTTAGCAGATCAGCAGCCGGACCTGATGGCATTACTAAGAAACTGTTAATGAACCTAGACGATAACTCTGTCACTTTCTTGACGAATCACTTCACCGACTTGAAAAAAGGATAATATGCGGAGGAACGGAAGCGAGCCTGTACTATTCTCATACCCAAACCAGATAAACCACTAAGCCTTGATAACCTCCATCTAATCTCACTTACGTCATGCCTTGGTAAAGCTATGGAACACGTCATTTTCAACAGGCTTGCGCGTACGTCGAACAACATGACATACTAACATATAACATGATTGGTTTCCGTCCCGGGCTGTCGACTCACGACGCCATTCTCCTGATCAAGCACCAGTTCATACACGTTATCCCAGTGCTTACGAGAGTGCTCCTGGGTATCGACGTCGAAAAAGCTTTTGACCACCTAGAGCATAGAGCATAGAGCCATCCTCGAGGTCCTATCTACGCTGGGTCTGAGTGAGAGGCTTTTTCGCCCAGTCAAGTCGTTTTTAGTGGTAGACAAGCGAGCCTCACACTAGGAGATCTTAAATACAAGTTGGGAACACTGGGCAACAGAGGCACCTCAAAAGAAGCTGTGCTCTCACCCATGTTATGTAATTTACCAATGACCATAGTTGCGAGGGATTCGGAGCGAATAGAAGGTATACACTTCGCAATATATGCCGACGATATAACCATATGGAGCGCTTACGAAAACCTGGGGCAAACGGAGACTAGATTTTAGGAGAGTGTAGACATAAGTGGTAAGCACTCTCGGCAAAATGGGGCTTAACTGCTCGGCGGCGAAGTCAGAACTTTTGAATAAAAAAATGAGGTCGGGGTCGAAGACCCAACGCTATGTCCCAGGTGAGGAACTCAAGATTATCTTGCGCTGTCAGGATGGATCCACGATCAAGCAGGTCAAAAAATTAAACTTTTAGGCTTCTACACAGAAGTGCGAGGTAACAACCTCACTGCCATTCAGCATATATAAAAAAGCTGACCAAGTACTCAGGCTTCTAAAGATAATCACCAACCAACATAGGGGCCTTCGGCAGGACAGCTTTCTAAGGCTACTACACGCCTTCGCTCTCTGTCAGTTCACCTACGTGGCAGGTCTCTTCCAATGGTCGCAGGCCGAGCTAAATAAGCTGAACAACATTATCAGAAAGTTTGTCAAGGCTGCCCTAGGTATACCCAAAAGTGCGTCGAACGAGAAACTCATGAGCTTAGGCGTGCACAATACTATGCAAGAATAGTGTAGTATGTGCAGAATACTATGTTTGATTGAGTGTACACAATACTATGAAAGAATGGTAGAGTGCACAGTACTCTGCTTCAGTTAGGAAAAAATGATGCCACGGCGGTGCTGTATTGTGATTTTACTCGTCGAAATCGTCTATTTCGAAATACTGCAGGATCAATAGCACTTGGCGCTTAGTAGGTAAGCCTTTGGTGGTAGTCACGGCGGTATAACAGAACCGTGAAGTCAAACTCGCTAAGACTTGTCTCGACGTATGTAGACGGTATAAATTTATTCATTTTAGCATCATACGCACTTTGTTAGCTTAAAAAGATGGCTCAAGTAATTGGGTTTGCGAGAACTGCCAGATTTGCTTTTCTAGCGTGGCGGCATCATAAGACCGGTGTATTCTGGTTTACCGTTGAAATAGGTCATTTATTTCTCGACAACTGCACGGCGATGTAACACAGTTACTGTCGCTGTTCACAGCTACACCTCTAGTCTTCTAAACATAAAAAAAACATCACATCGAACATGCCAAACTGATGTATACGTGCACAAATGTAAACATTCACGGCCACATTCTACGCTCCACGAAAATTGAAGCGTTGTTGACACAACACACACACAAAACAAAACGTGCTAGAAAGCGTAGTTAGCAGCATTGGTTTCCTCCGACCGTAAACATAATTTTCTGCGCATTCCAGAGTTAAACGCTTCAAAGATTTAGGTTATTTCACATACCGCCATCTGCTTTTTCGTCATGTCACTATCATCCACCAAGTTTCCATCATGCCACCGTCATCCAGCTTGTTAACCAAGCCATCCACCAAACACGTTTTGAATCACTACGATCAGCCGGCATTTTTCACTGTCGCCACAATTGGCTCGCCACCATCATCACCATCAGCCAGCCACCATTTTTTCTACTCTCACCGTCATCAGCTGGCATTTTCCGCTGACACCATTATTGGCTTGCCACTGCCACCACTGTCTGTGACCATTTTTTCCACTCTCGCCGTCATCAGCCATTATGACCACTACAACTTCCGTCATATCCACCACCACTTCCACCATAATCAGCATTCTTCCCACCACATCCACCAACCCAGGAGTTTCAATAGGGGCATGCCAAAAAAGACATAAAGGAACAACGCGATGTTACGGGATCGCTGCTCAAGGACTGGCGTCACCTGCAAAATAACATTACACATCTATTTGCTTATATACTTCATGCCTTAAAAAATCTTTGCCTAAAAAAGCATCCAACAACGGTACGGGGGAAAGTCAGCTCTTCACCATATTACGGGAGATTTTAATGTCAGACCCCAGATATCCTTTAACCACTTACAACGTACAGCAACAGCACTACAAATTTGAAGGCCTAGATTGCTAGGTAGAGCCAACTTGTTCTCCTAGACCAAGCCCAGCGGGCCGCACAAACCAGTAGAGACCAGCCCGCATAGTTTTTTCTCTAACTGTACCGAGGACCATCAGTTTACCCACCCCAAACTTAAGACACAAACGTGTGCGTGTGTGGAAAACTGTTTAGGATAAACGTGACTACTCTCATCTGTTTGTCTACAATACGCAACGATGCATGCAACGACCTCGCTAGAGCAGAACTAATTCGGCAACTTCTCTTATGAACAAATCTTGTCTTTATGGTGTGTCAGGAGCAGTGCCCTAGGCCTTGAGGCCTTCGGGTTGTGCTCCAAAGGTTCCCTAGAAACCCAAGGATCACCACCTCCAGACAAATAAAGTGGTGTGTCAAGTCAGCTACATCATTGAGACGGGAGGCGACGTCGTACTCACATAGACAGCAAGGAATGTGGCAAAGGCCACGCATGCAACATGAGCTAAAACTGAATTAGTCGACCGCTGCCTAATGAATTGACACTTGTTCGATTTCGACAATGTGGCGACACAGTCGAGGAGAAAATGTTCTGTAGAAAAGGTATAGATATATGGTTTATTCATCTTAATTCAACTTCGTGTAAACTGTACTCCCCTTCCGGACGTTTACGACTAGATATCAGTCAGATGTATTCTTTAATAGGTAGTCATACGTGCACTTACGATGCCACCCGCTCAGATGACGAAACGTTCCTGTTTTTCTCAATTTGTTGTTGTGCGAAGCCAGTAATAGAAAAAAATTGACTATAAAATTCCCTGGGTTTTGAAACATTTTTCACGAGTCATTTCGAGCAAATTTTCACACGCACCCAATTGTTACGTTATATGCTGTTGACAGATAACTAGGCAATACTTCGTGCCTAAGTTCCATAGCTTATAGTGGTGCTACCATTATGGTGTATTGTACATGTCCACTGTGATTGTGCCATCTGCAAGCGTCTTTCTATTTCACTTATTATTGTTACAGCAACAACTTACCAGATAATCTTTGCTCTAAGTATCCTGCGATGCTTTGAGCCCCTCAATACATTTTAGACGTGTTACATTGTAGAATGTTTAAATATTAACCGAATGACAAATTATTAAGCACGTTGAAAACATAAGCTTTTATTGTCATTTGATGAACAAAATGTGGAAGATCATTGCAACTTTCGTGCTATCATTATGCACAATGTGTCACAATAAATGGCCCTATATCATCTTTGTTGCGGCTGCAGACCTTTCCAGTGATCGGGTACTACGTAAAAGGTAACATGTTTGTGGACACGGTAAAGCAATACAACTGTCTTCGCACCTTCGTGCGAAGGCTCCTAGTAGAAGTTCTTGTAATTAATTAAAGAATTTAGTGCCGGTTTACCAACCAACTCCCTGATTTACAAAAACAATAGGCGTATAAACAGGTTTGTGCTTAGCCGCTGATCCCACCATTCTAAACTGCTTTAAAATAAAGATAATATTTGAGGAATAAAGGCCAAAGCGAACGCATTGTCACGGGGTTGTGACGTGGCCGAAGACAGGAGACTTCGTGTTGGGATTTGACCGTTTATTTGGGAGAACCTGTGCCCGGTAAACGGAAAGTCCAATTACAGCACTAGTCTTGCACAGATAGTAGTCTCGGACTGATAGCGGCGAATGGAGCGTCGGCTTTCGATAACAACTGACAAGCGGCGAAGCGCGTCGGCATTTATACTCTTGCTGTCGAATGTTCTAGCGTTATCGCTGGCGGTGGCGTAGGTTCCAGAACAATCTGTACCGTTCGTACAGTGGGCGTGATCTTATCGGAATGATCTACTATAGTCCGGAACCTTCTCGAAAACTGCAGGCGCGGTTTGCACTGAGAATCGTGTGGTGTTTTGGGACGATAACAAAAACTTGGGAAATGGAACGTGGCATTGCCCCCTCTGAAAAAAGGCATCGTCCCGATGCTTTAACTAAAAATGAAGGTACAATAGTAATGCAAGAAAGTACAATGAATAAATTACGATACAACAATAATACAAAAGAACACTGTTTCAGTTTGTTAACGTGCATGAAACGGCTTGGGGCGCGCGACATGTACGACTTCAGGTCGCGATCGGTGTCGTTGAGAGTTCGTGATGCCGTCGGGGACAACCTCGTAATCAAGTGGGCCGAGACATCGAACCACCTTGTACGGTCCGAAGTACCGTCACAGAAGCTTTTGACTTAGTCCACGTCGGCGTATCGGCGTCCACACCCAAACGCGTTCACCGGGCTGGTATTCCACGAAGTGTCGTCGAAGGTTCTAACGGTGGCTGTTGGTCGTCTGTTGATTCTTGATACGGAGACGCGCAAGTTGTCGGACTTCTTCGGCGCGTTGAAGGTTCTCGCTCACATCGAGGTTTTCTTCGTCGGTGACGTTGGGTAACATGGCATCGAGCGTCGTTGCCGGGCTCCTTCCGTAAACCAATTTGTATGGAGATATCTGCGTCGTCTCCTGCATCGCCGTGTTGTATGTGAAGGTCACATACGGAAGAATGGCGTCCCCCGTCTTGTGTTCGACATTGACGTACATTGACAGCATGTCGACGATCGCCTTGTTAAGCCGCTCGGGGAGGCCGTTGGTCTGAGGGTGGTACGCTGTCGTCCGGTGGTGGTTTGTTTGGCTGTATGCCAAGATCGCTTGAGTTAAGTCGGCAGTGAATGCCGTTCTTCTGTCGGTGATAAGGACCTCCAGGGCGCCGTGACGTAGGACGATATTTTCGACGAAGAACTTAACCTCGGATGCACTGCCTTTTGGCAGGGCTTTTGTCTCGGCGTAGCGGGTGAGGTAGTCGGTAGTTACCACGATCCACTTGTTTCCGAAAGCCGACGTTGGGAACGGCCCCAGTAGGTCCATACCAATCTGCTGGAAAGGTCGGCAAGGTGGATCAATTGGCTGCAGAAGTCCCGCTGGCCTTGTCGGTGGTGTCTTGCGTCGCTGACAGTCCCGGCATGTCCTCACATAACGAGTGACGTCAGCGGTAAGACGTGGCCAGTAGTACCTTTCTTGTATCCTCACGAGCGTGCGAGAAACACCGAGGTGCCCTGCCGTCGGATTGTCGTGCAGGGCCTGCAGGAGTTCTGGTCGCAGAGCTGAAGGCACCACAAGGGGGTACTTAGCTCGAAGCGGTAAAGTTTTTTTTGTAGAAGACTGTTTCGTAGAAAGAACGACGCAAGTGCGCGCTTGAATACCTTCCGGACTTCGGCGGTCCTGCCTCCGAGGTATTCAATTTGGGCCTTAAGTTCCGGGTCGGCCCGCTGTCGTTCGGCGAAGTCGTCGGAAGTTATCGTTCTCAAGAAGTACTCGTCATCCGGGTTGTCGGGTAGCGGTTGGTCGACAGGCGCACGAGAGAGACAGTCGGCGTAGGAGTGTTTTTTTCCGGACTTGTAAATGACAGTAATGTCATACTCTTGAAGTCTCAGGCTCCATCGTGCGAGGCGACCTGAAGGGTCCTGCAAGGTGGCTAGCCAGCACAAAGCGTGGTGGTCGCTCACAACTTTGAAGGGCCTGCCGTAGAGGTAGGGGCGAAATTTCGACGTAGTACAGATGATGGCGAGGCACTCCTTTTCTGTTGTGGAACAATTTGCTTCTCCTTTGGATAGCGATCGGCTGGCGTAACTAATAACCCTTTCAAGTCTGTCAGCCCTCTGCACAAGAATGGCGCCAAGACCTACGCTGCTTGCGTCAGTATGTATTGCTGTCCCGAGGAATTCGTCGAAATGGGCAAGTAACGGAGGTGTCTGGAGGCGATGTTTAAGCTCCTGGAAAGCGTGTTGCTGTGGCGTTCCCGACTTGAACTCCACGTCGGCCTTGGTAAGGTTAGTGAGAGGATCGGCGATGCGGGCGAAGTTTTTCACGAACCGCCTATAATAGGCGCACAGGCCCAGAAATCGGCGCACGATCTTCGTGTCAGTGGGCGGCGGGAAGTCAGCGATGGCGGCTGTTTTCTGTGGATCGAGACAAACTTCAGACTTGCTGATGAGGTGTCCCAGAAACAAGAGCTCCTCATACGCAAATCTGCACTTTTCTGGCTTCAGTGTCAGTTCTGACGTCTTGATGACTTGAAGTACAGCTTCAAGGCGCCGAAGATGCTCGTCAAAACTCGAGGAAAACATGACGACGTCGTCCAAGTACACAAGGCAAGTCTGCCTCTTTAATTCTGCCAGTACTGTATCCATAACGCGTTGAAAAGTTGCAGTTGCTGAGCAAAGGCCGAAGGGCATCACCTTAAACTCGAAGAGGCCGTCCGGTGTTATAAACGCCGTCTTTTCTCGGTCTCTTTTGTCGACTACGATTTGCCAATAGCCAGTCTTGAGGTCCATTGACGAAAAGTACTTGGCGTTATGGAGCCGATAAAGTGCGTCGTCTATTCGTGGGAGAAAATACCAGTCCTTTCTTGTGATTTTGTTCAGGCGGCGATAATCGACGCAGATACGTAGGGTCCCATCATTTTTCTTCACTAACACCACAGGGGATGCCATGGACTCTTGGACGGCTGGATAATGTAATCCCGCAGCATTTCATCAACTTGTCTCTTCATGGCCTCACGTTCTCGCGTCGAAACACTGTACGGACTCTGATGGAGTGGTCTGGCATTTTCTTCGGTTATAATGCGATGTTTCGTGATTGGGGTCTGCCGAATTTTCGATGACTATGAAAAGCAATCTTCGTATTGCAGGAGCAGGGCCTTGAGCTGTTCTTGCTTATTGTTCAGAAGTCTGGGATAGACGCCGAAAGCTATAAGAGGGGCTTGGTTCCTCCTAGCAGGTTCCGCAGAATCGGCAAGGGCGAAAGCACTGGTGGCTTCGACAATTTCTTCGATGTATGCGACCGTTGTTCCTTTGTTCACATGTTTGTACTCATTGCTGAAATTCGTGAGCATAACCGTTGCTTTGCCGCCCAACAGCTCTGCAATTGTGACGACAGAAAATAGCGCAAAGAAACGGGGACACAAGACGAGGACACACGGCACAGCGCCTGTGCCGTGTGTCCTCGTCTTGTGTCCCCGTTTTTTTGCGCTATTTTCTGTCGTCACAATGCACCAACAAGCCCAAAATTCGACAGCTCTGCAATTCTTCTTGCGACGCAAATATTTCGGGTGACCAACAGACGCTGACTACCTTCAACGACGCCTTCCAAGTAAGGTGATTTAGGAGCGCCGACTGAAATAATGACGCTTGAGTGAGACGAAATGGTGACTTGTTCTTCCAGCACATTCAAGGCATGGTTTCCTGACGGCGTGCGCGGTGGTAGTGCTTCTTCTGTGGATAACGTTATCGACTTTGTTTTTAGGTTGATGACAGCACCAAGGAGGCATAAGATGTCCATGCCAAGGATGACATCTCCCGAGCAACGCTTTAGGACTACGAAGTCTGTAGGATAAATACGGCCGTTAATGGTGACTCTCGCTGTGAAGATTCCTGCGGACGTTACGAGATGACCTCCGGCTGTGCGGATTTCAGAGCCTTTCCAAGCTGTCCTAACTTTCTTTAACTTCGCGGCGAACGACCCACTGACGACAGAATAGTCGGCTCCAGTATCGACAAGAGCGGTCACACTGTGGCCGTCGATAAGAACGTCGATGTCGCTAGTTCGCCGTCTCACATTTCAGTTAGGGCGTGGCGTCGGGTCACGGCTGCGTCGACTTGTTTCGCTGCTTCCATGTTGCGTCGTCAGGCCACCTCCGGTAAGTGAGCTTTCGCCGCCAGGGCTTTGCCTGGTTGGCATTGTGTTCGAAAAGCTTCGTCGCGGCGTCGTCGTCAACGGAGGATCTTCGGTAGTTCGTCGCACAGCACCCGCACCTCCACCGGTTGCTGCCCTTAGTTTCCCGGATGCGGGCTAGGAGACCAGCTCCGCATTGGGCCGGAGTACTGCCGGGGGTGCGGTGACATGCGGCGGCTGGGCGACGGCGAACGTGAGGGACTTCGGGGTGTCCATTGAGTTCCTGTCAGGTAGTCGGCGATGTCACGTGGCCGTTTCCCCTGGCTGCGGACGTGGTGAATCGACGGCGAAGCCACGCAGTCCTATCTGTCGTACTGGCAACGGCGGTAAGTGTGCCCGGCCTCGCCGCAGTGGTAGCACAGTGGGCGGTGGTCAGGGGTGCGCCAAACGTCGGTCTTCCTCGGCGCATTGCGCTGGCCCGCTGGTGAACGGTAGGTCGTCGGTGGGGGTGGTGGCGGCGGTAGTGTCTGGCGACGGAAGTGCGACGGGGCAGCGTTTTGGCATGGACGGGGAGGAGCGTTGTGGCGCACTGCAGCGGCGTAGCTCATAGTTTCTGGCTCGGGCAGCGGTGTTTGAGGAATTCGAAGTGATTGCCGAACTTCTTCTCGCACAATGTCGGCGATCGAATCCACTTGAGGGTGCACCGAAGGCAACAGTTTGCGCAGCTCTTCCCGCACGATCGCTCGGATCGTTTCACGCAGGTTTTCGGAGTCACCGGTTTGAGCAGCAGGGCATTCTGGAGTCAGGCGACGATTATACTGTCTGGTGCGCATGTCAAGGGTTTTTCGATGGTGGTCGCCTCGTATACAAATTCTTGGACGGTGTTCGGTGGATTCCTCATTAGTCCCGCGAAGAACTCCTGTTTGACCCCTCGCATGAGGAAACGAACTTTCTTCTCCTCAGACATCTCTGGGTCAGCGTGACGAAATAGGCGGGTCATCTCCTCTGGGAAAATTCCAACCTCTCATTTGGTAGCTGAACCCGGGTCTCTAGTAGAGCAGCGGCCCTGTCTTGGCGAGCGACGCTCGTGAACGTTTGTAGAAATGCACCGCAGAAGACATCCTACGTTCGGAGCGTGAACTCCCGATTTTCGAGCCAGGTCCTTGCGGTGTCTTCCAGGTAGAAATACACACGACGGAGCTTTTCTTCGTTGTCCAAGTAATTGAGGGCGGCCACTTGGTCGTATGTTTCTAGCCAGGATTTCCGGGTCTTCAAACGATGACCCATGAAACGTTGGTGGTTCCCTGGGTTGATGAATGACGATCGCGGGCTGGGAAGCTCCGGTTGTCATTGTCGCTGCGGTAGAGGTCGTGGCCTTGGCATTCCGCGCCTTGCCTTGTAGAAGCCCGTACTCCGGTGGGAGACCTTGCTGTCGACGGCTTGTTCGCTGCTCTTGGTTGGCGTCGGTGTCTTCTCCGCGACGTGGGCTGGATTCACGGCTTGACGGGGGCGTCCGGTACATGAACGAAGCAGCACCTCCACCAGATGTCACGGGGTCGTGACGTGGCCGAAGACAGGAGACTTCGTGTTGGGATTTAACTGTTTATTTGGGACGAACCTGTGCCCGGTAAACGGAAAGTCCAACTACAGCAGTAGTCTTGCACAGATAGCAGTCTCGGACTGATAGCGGCGAACGGAGCGTCGGCCTTCGATCAACAACTGACAAGCGGCGAAGCGCGTCGGCATTTATACTCTTGCTGTCGAATGTTCTAGCGTTATCGCTGGCGGTGGCGTAGGTTCCAAAACAATCTGTACCGTTCGCACAGTGGGCGTGATCTTATCGGAATGGTCTACTACAGTCCGGTACCTTCTCGAAAACTGCAGGCGTGGTTTGCGCTGAGAATCGTGTGGTGTTTTAGGGACGATAACAAAAACTTGGGAAATGGAACGTGGCACTATTATAGACTTGAAAGAAAGTTGGTCTGGCTTAATAGGTCCCGAAGGAAATATCTTGGCATCTATGAGATTGTTGATACGTTTTGTAGAACTGTAATAAAACAGAGTGAATTTATCAAAGAGTATGAAGGTTTAAACGGAATGTATTCCACATGAAGCGATTGCGGTAGTACCCTTGATCTGAAACTCTCATTCTCGTATAATCTTGCTCGCACAATTACCTTGAACTAATGTTTTTTTTTAAACTATCACTTGCTCCACTTCACTGGAACCTTTAGTACTCCCATGTGACAGGAGCGAACCTCCAATGAGCTCATTGTTATGTTTCAAGGCAAGCGAAGAACCAGCAAAGTTTACCAAGTAGCGTAAAGGGCAGCAAATGAACATATTCCAAGATGCTCATGTTTTGTGCACGCCTGTTGTTTCAGAGCGAAAGCTGTTTTGAATTGAGAACAGGGGTAACGCGCGGCGCCGCAGTTGTCCGCCGCCACCGGTGTCCATAAGCAGTATCAAAACCGAAAAAGCCAGAAAATAAAAGCACTAATGACGCAATTGAATTTGAACCCGGGTCCGCTGTGTGTCAGCCCGGTATTATACCATTAGGCCACAGCCAGTGCTTGAAAGTCCTTCCTAAAGTGGCCTTAGGCAGGCTTAATGTCGGCAAAGCAAAAGCATTAGTATAACTAATAAAATGTTTAGAACATTGCAGGTACAGCCAGACGTCACACAATGTGAATTTCGCAACTAGTTGGTAGTCAAACGCTAAAATTTATCAGACTACTTGTTCCTGATCCCGTATAAACTGAGGCACACACCCACTTCAGGCATAAATCCTCATCGTCGTCAGCCACTGCAAACGAAATTGCGCAATATTCCTAACCAGTGTGTAGCAGATGCCACGCTTTTCCAAACAATGACGAAGGATAGGATAGTGAAAGCTCTCCTACTACTTGAAAGTTATGATTATTTAGAGCATGATGTGGGCCCAGAAGTGTGCTTGTAGCAATTACCTAAAGAGTATTTAAGAACACTCTGAAAGGCCGCTTTTCTAACTTTCGCTGTGACTGTGCTGAGCGTTCCACGCAGGCCTCACGTTTTTTTTCTTGGTCTTTAAAAAAAGGCTAAGAAAAGTAACGATTTCTTGATGAAGTGACGAACTGCATGTTCATAACCTTGAATGCCTAAGAAGCAGCAAGCTTATTTAATTCGGAACGCCAAGGAGTGTGTACTAAGTGTTCACCTTCTTAAGTACACCCTTGCATTCACTCAGGAGTTTCGAGCCGTCCTTTCAAGAGCAGAGGACGAACAACAGCACAACAGCGTCGAAATTTGTCTGGCAACAAGGTCAAGTTTTCTCCATGTCCGGTGATCAACCGCTTCAGATCCACCTGATGATGAAAAAACCTTTCTTTTGCGTTCGCAGATAACTAGCACCAATGATGTCATTGAAGAAACTGGTTGTCTGGCATTTTAACAAAGTAGTTCTACATGCCCTCCGGGAATGCATGTGGAAAGCCTCAAACAAGGGAGAACTCCTATCCACAAAGTGTGGGATACGCAAAGAGCTACCTCCCCGAGCAAAAATTTTGCAAGATACGAGTGAACAATATTATTGTGGCTCGTTTTAAATGCGAAGCTGCTTTTCGACTAGCCTGTGAATGCTGTTCCTCTGCACAGGGGGGGGGGGGTGCCAAGTAGGCCACGCCTTTCCTCACAGATCGCGCGCATGACGTCCCTCTCTTCCTAGCCTATCACCAGTCACCACGTGTCATCTTTCTCGCTTCACACTCTACCACTCGCAACGCTAGAGCCCACTCCTCACATCGGCGTCATCTTCTCACCCGCGCCACCTCTGTCCATCTGGCGGCGAGAAGCCACGAGTAGGCGTGCTGGCGCGCCGTCGTCTAGCCCGGTCGTGGTCCCAGAGCGCCGGCAATCTCGACAGCGTGGCGCTTCTTGCCGCGCGATAACACCGACAGCCGGTATGCCACCAGGGCAAACAACGGCGCACATTCGCGCTGGCTCACGTCGAAGTTTATTGGTGCCTTGACTGTGGCGCATAATAATGTTCTTACATGACACGCATCTCATGACTATCATGTTTGCACCAGTCACAAACCTTCGTCATCCACTCACGTGATGTAATACCACACTTTCGGCATATGTGAAGGTAGCGAAACGGCCGCGAGCGAATCATGAGTGTGGGGCGTAGTCATGTTGTTACATGATACGCATGTCACGATCATCATGTTTGGACGTGTCATTAACCTATGTCGTCTGTCCGCGTCACGTAATACCGAGTTTGGTACATGTGGAGCTGTCGAAACGGCCACGAAAGCATCAAGAGCGTAGCATGTAGTCATGTTGTTATATGACACGCATCTCATGTTTATCGTGTTCTCACCAGTATCATACCTTTGTCATCCATTCACGTCCCGTAATACCAAAGTTTGTATCAGATCTTTCTGGATTTTCATGTTATGACTAGTCAAATATGTTCTTCATACAGTCATGTTATGCCATACCAATTGTAACAAAATAACTGGTCCGCAGACGTTAGACGGAGACGACCCGTTTATTCAGCATGGACCCCAAGCTGTCCATCTAGCGCGTGCCTATCTCCACTTTGTCCTTTTCGACAGTCTGGCCTGCTCCAAGAGAATATTCTGCAACATACTCCAAGATGGTCTGCAATATCCTCCAAGCCAAGATGACTCGCACACTTTGATGAAGTCTGGACCACTCTATGTTGTTCTGATCCGCATTATTATTCAACATCATCCCAGAGGGGCCAAGGAGAATCGTACCCACCGAGAATGCAGTTCGTGTTGAAATGCACTTGCTTTGCTACCGAGAGTGCCTGTGCTCTACGGACCATCGATTGGTGGCTGTCGCACCCCTTGCTGTCTCTGGAACCGATGCTGATGAGACGAAAGGTGTTCTTGACGTGCGTTAGGCTGACGTGCTGGGCCTGCAGAATTGCGAAGACGCGACGCCTGTCGTCGTCGTCACAAAAACGTGGCTAGTCTGAGACGAGTTGTGAAACGAGCTCTTAATGATACGCCAAACTTTTCAATAGGCAGATACCACACTTTCGACACTTAGATTATCTGTGAAAGAGAAAGCGCCATCATCTGCATATGCTAATATTTAACTTCACTGCCTTAATATAGTGAAGCCATGAACGCAATTCGGCTCTATTATGCTTAAGCACGGTGGTTCTGCTTGTGAAAAGAGTGAGAAGACTTCACTCTGCTTCAAAATTCTGTGAAAGTAGTTTTCACGCTTCACAAACACACATGTCCTGCATACATGCTTCACAATGCAACATGAAATATTGCAGTAATAATTCATGGTACAAGGCTACATAGACAACGGGCGCCAGAATATGCGAGTGTCATAACACCTCCCTGGTTGATAGGCTGTACCCCACTACAGAAGGCACACACGCTACTGTGCCGATTTATTTCTTGACACGTAGTGAGTCTATAGCACATTCGAAAAAAAAATCATGCACGAAATGTTTGAAAGTAAGGAATAAGAACAGGACATTGCTATCGCGTTTTGCTTCAAAAGCGAAGCTTTAGGGTCCTCAATTTTTTTGCAGCAACACGCGAGCATTGGTTCACGCAAAGGTCTTTGAAATATCACTGTGTTGCCAAAGCGGGCAAATTCATATTGTTTCTGAAAGTTGAGCGCCTGGGATAACTACGAGAAAGCGTTGGGTCGACAAGAAACAAATTTAACATGCCAAAATCAACAAACCAAAGCACCGATCACCTGTGATTGATTTGAATATGCGCGCTAACGTAAAAGTTACAAGGAGTTTTGCTGGGCTGTTTCTGCATTAATCGAGCAGAACATTTATAATATACTCCATGGTGCTTTTGATTTCAGGCGCTGCGCTAATATTTCTTATAAAATGCATCGTATTTACTATATATGATCTACAGCTCAAAGGTTCACACGAACCAGACAATTTTTATCTTACGGATAAATTACATAATAGTCATGCATACTTTCTGTCTTTCGAGCGCAGATTCCTAGGTCACTCGGGCGCGTATGGTAAGTAGTAACTGAGTACAGTCCGTCAGGCAACGACATTTTCGGCCAGCATGGCTCTCGTCGTTCTATTTCCGCGGTCTGTTGGATGGGTGTTTGGCGGTCGCTGGGTTGGAAACGTGATTGTGTCCATGAAGCTTTGAATTTTTCTGGCACAATGGTCGACTGCGCTGCGTATGGATGTAGTGCCCACTCGCGTAAAACTGCGAACGACATAAATTAAGCGCGGGTTCGGTTTTTCCCCGTTACGAAAGAGAACACACATCAGCGTGCGCGAACAAAGAAGCTTTCTTCTCGCAGGATTACTGAATGGCGTGCCCGAATCACTTCTAACGGACGTAGATCTCGATGCAGATCCCTATAAAAGTGTGCGAAAAGCGCTTCGTTTTCTGAAAGTTCGAAGATTGTAGTACATGTCGGCTAGCACATGCAGTGCACGACGGTACACCGCTGTTGGGTATTTAGAAGATAGCACGCAGCGGTTATATCACTTTACGTGGGTTCTCCAGAGTACTTGATGGACGAGTCCAATCGAGACATCACGTGGTCATTTCATTTGTGGCAAGATAAAAAAATGAACAAGAAAACCTCGGCATTGTGATACAACTGCCCATTGTCACGACAAACTGTCCGCCGGAAATCAATGCTGCTGACTTTCGAAAATATTTTCGTTCATCACAAAAAAGACACTTCATGATATTGTGTTTATGAAATAGATGAACGCAAGGAGACTTTCCACTCCGCTAATCACGTTTGTCTCGCAATCGCAATCTTGGAAGGAAGTAAAGTCTCCTAAAATAACTTCATCGCAATGCACACGAAGGGAGCAACGCTGCGTCAGATTCACATGTAACCAGCCAAGACGATGAACTGCCTTTTGATGATGAATCTGTTGTCCGTGAGATCGCTGATCAACGACATACTGACATAGACTAGTGTTTGCATGGAGTCACGGTCGCTAGCGTTGATCTGATGTAATGCATATTTTAGTTTAACGCGTTAACAGCCGTCATATAGCCTTTATTGAAAGGGAGCAAACAGTTCTTAGTTATTACGCTAGACTACTTTATTTGTGACTACGCAAAGATAGGCAGGTTGCGCCCTGCTTACTGCACTTGTCAGGCTAGGCATACCTTTGTCAAGTTAAGAACATGACAGTGGAACAGTTTCAGCACTTCGAGAATGAGAATCGACACCTGTTCTCAATGGTCGGGAAAATGCGAAACAACCTAAAGACGCAAAGTACCACCGAAGACAGCCTGAGAGCAAACCAAGAGATACTGTAGTTATACGAAGGTCTACCGAATTTCTGTCTTTTGGTGGCCGTTCTTGAAGCGCTGAAAATAATGACGGTATGAACAAGCCCAAATCACTTCACCGTTTTCCATGAGGAGCTCATATTCCTCGTCCGCCTTCACATAAATGCGCCATTGCAGGACCAGGCGACCACAAATATGTCGTGCAGCAAGCCCACGCTGTTGCTGTCAGGGCCAACGTGGTAGCCCTAAAGGCATTAGAGTGCTGCTTGCATGAAACTAATAAAATTATTTCGTCCTATTTTAAGTCGGTGTTGTTGGCACGCTAGGCAAGTTTTCGGCCTCCACACTCGGCGTCGGCGTTTCGCAGCGGCTTTTTCGATGAGGAGGGTGGCATCGGCTCTCCGTCAAGCGCATTCCCACTTATGCACGCGCACAGCTTCCCACTGGACGGCTTTATTTCAGGACGGTGTACTATTCGCTGTCTTGCCGCAGCGATGGCGAGGACCATAGCCAAGGTGGGTGCCGCCCCCCTCCCTATTAAGGGTGAGAGAGTCCATTTAACCAAGGATAAATACTAAGGTTGTGTGTTTTTAGGGTATTTTATCGAAGAAAAATACTAAACATCGGTGTTCTTCAAAACATTCTCTACGAACAAAAAAATCCTGGCTATGGGCACGGCGATGGCGTAGCGATAGTGCCTGCACGGTGACACGATGCCTGCACAGCGGGATTTACAGTATTATTGACGCGTTGAACGTATGAATAGGATTGAGATGTTGCAGGTTGCCGGCACAACTATAGCTTGCGAAACATGCAAGCATTTGCCTCTACTGGTTTCCTCTTTTCTGGTCATATGGAACCAATTTGTTATACATCACTGACTAAATTACTAAGAAAACATAATGAGTGAGATACATTTATCTAGAGATATACACAGCATCTCCGAAATTTGAAGGCAAGTATAGTTTATAAAACATATTTACCATCAATTTTAAAGTGCATACCATGCTACTGACCGAGATCAGGAGCCCCTAGCGACGCCCATATCAACGCTGTGATTGGGTGAACAAACCTGTCACCAGTTTTGTGTTAGCCGATTGCTCGAACGCACCGTCCGCTTGCGGTATTATCGGTTTCCTCATCCGCGTATGCAGCTTCGCTAGAGTGTACTAGAAGTAGCTTTGCTCATGTTGGATGTCAGTGCCCACTCGCGCATGCTCTCGCGCGCACAGCCACGTCACAGGTTTGCGTGGTCAGGTGGCTGCAGTTGTGTTTACCTTGCTACAGGAACTACTCCGGTCCGGTGAGGCGCTCCGAAAGACAAACTGCGGCTTGATGCTCTAAAGGTGTCTCTGAATAAATAATGATCAGGCGCTCGTGCAAACGAGGTTTCGAGCCGTGATAAGTGGGTCATAAGCTGCCCATTAGAAAAAAAATAACAGCATATCTACGAAGTGAATATTGATGAGTGAACTTCAAAAGAGTTGACTGTTGGGCGAGTTGGTGCTTTGAAATAGCAAACATCGTGATGGCGCAACTATACACAACACAAAGGAAGTAACAGACGAGGACTGGTGCGAACTACGAACAGGGGCACCGCCACAACAAACAAGAAAATTGAAACCAGGCATGAAACAAAACGAAAGGTAGCATTGTACAGCGCAGTACAGGTTTCACTCACGCACCCGTCACCTGCTTTTTTAACGAAAAGCCTTCAAGTGTTTCGCGGTCCGTCTTATTTCTACTTGTGCCCAGGGTTCGACTACTTCCTATAGGATCGTTAACCGCAATATCGGTGTGCAAAAAAAGCTCTTTAAAGCCCCAAGTATAGTCGAAAATTCTGGAGACCTTCACTACAGCGTCTCTCATATCCATGTTGTGGTTTTCAAACCTCAAATATTTATTACGTGTTAATATTTTCTGCACCAACTCTTTTTCTTGCACTCTAAGAAAAAAACAAGCAGCTCAGAGGGGGGGGGGTGGAACGACCGGTTTATTTTCCCAATTGTGTTGTTAGTCCACCAGAGGACCAAAGTGATGAATAGCGATGTGTCGTGTGCAAATTGGGAGGACTAACGAGAGGACGAACGGCTCACATACTACCTCGAATAGGGGATGAAGGTGCGCCCCATTCTTCCTAAACTGGCCCTTCTACTTTGTCGGTGTGGTAGTTGAGCGATGCGGGAGACTGAAGGGTGAAGAATGTGGCAAGTACTCGTTCATTGATTCAGTGAACTGTTGACGCTGCTTGTTAGTCCCCTTACAGTTACGATGAAGAAAATACCGCGAGAAAAGAGTAATTTCTCGGGTGTTCATACTTCGCCGTTCATTATTAAGATTTGAAATGTATTTCAATAAGCATCACAACATTTACTAGAGGTGACAATCATGCAAGTTGTGCGAGTATTTCAGCGAGTATAATTTGTATGCAGCCACCCCAGACTTCTTGGTAACCACTCACAGTCACTGCAGTCAGCATTGTGGCTCGTGTTCGCCACTCGTCTTGATCTTTCTTGATCTGATTTTGTGGAAGGCGAGTGTTGGTTCGCTGGCTATTATCGTAGCTGTGAAGAACATATTGCCGCGCCCGAAACAAAGAACGAAGACGATGTGCGCGCCAACAGCCTCGTGAAAAAGGAGGACTGAAGAAGACGACGTACTTTCGTTTTTGGCTCGCCTGCTCTTGCCTCCTGCATAAAAACACACGCCGTCTGTTCTCGGACTCAACGTCTCGGTGCACTGCTTACGTTGAACCGCGACACTGGTGGAGGCGCTGGGTTGCAAGCCTGCTGATGCTCAACACCCCATCTGGGAGCCGTTCATCAAGTCCCGACACGCAGCCATCTGTTACGACACCAGTGCACCGCTTCAGTCGCCGGTTGCTAGGCCTATCTCCAGAGCTGACCTCCTTCGACGAACATTCTACCAGGCATTACGTACCTCTACCAATGGCCTCCGCTAGCCAGCCACAGTTGGTCCAAGGGATACAAGGCAGCCCCGTTTCCAATCCAGCCCAGGTAACACTTCTTCAGCCACTTGTGCCTGATCGCTTCAGTGGTGCCCCACACGAAGATGTTGAAGATTGGCTTGAGCATTACGAACGCGTTGCCGACATCAACCAGTGGAATGCTCAACAGAAGCTCGCCCGCACGTATTTCACTCTCGTTGACGGCGCTCACACGTGGCTTGAGAATCGAGAAGGCCGTATATCCACATGGGATGACTTTCGTCAGCAGCTGATTGACACCTTTGCTAGCGTCGACCGTCGAGAGCGGGCTCAGCAGCTGCTCGAGTTAAGGCTTCAAAAACCTAACGAAACTGTGGCAATGTTTGCTGAAGACGTGACGCGCCTCTGTCGTCGGGCTGATCCCAACATGTCCGAGGAGAAGAAGTTGCGCTACCTTATGCGTGGCGTGAAAGAACAACTGTTCGCTGGACTAGTGCGCAATGCCCCAACTACCGTGGCCGATTTTATAAGAGAAGCCACTGCCATTGAGCGGGCTCTGCACCAAAGATCGAGGCAATATGATCGCTCGTCCACTACCACCCCAATCAACGCCGCTTCAGTGACTCTGGACAATCAGGGCTCCCTACGTGACCTTATCAGAGATATTGTCCGCGAAAAAATGCAGAAGCTTTGGACTCCTCCAGTGGATACACCAGTGACCGCCGTTGCCGCGGTCGTTCGTGCCGAACTTAGGCACGCTTTTCAGCAGCTGATCTTGATCGCGATCAGCGTCAACTGAGTTACGCCGACGCTGTCCGCCGACCACCACCCGTCCCGCCCATTACATCATACTACCAGCCACCTACAGCCGCACCTTCGTCGCAACCATTGCAGGAGGCTTTCAGACGTCAGCCCATGTCTCCGATGTCTCCATGCCACCAGCCACCACTTGCCGCGCCTTACTCACCACCACGAGAGGACATAAGACGCCCACAATTTCGCAGAACGGACGCTTGGCGCACCGTCGATCGGCGCCCTCTCTGCTTCAACTGTGGTGGTGCCGGCCATATAGCTCGCTATTGTTGGTACCGCGACACATCGCTTCGCCCGTCTCGGCCAGGGTATGACGGTCGCCGTGCCAATGACGACTACATTGTTCGCCATGACGACCCTGGTTTTCGAGGACCTTCAACAACGTGGTCTCCCTATCACGAGTCGCCTCCTCATCGCCAGCCCAATTCCGCCCACAGGTCACGCTCTCCATCCCCTGCTCAGACATCATCACCGAATCGACGTACTTTTGCTGACCTTCGGGGAACAAGGTCGCCCAGCCCTTACCGGGCAAACTAAAGGCGGCGACCTCTCGGGGTAAGGTCGCAGCCCGACCACAAGACGATAAAAAGTCCCCAGTACTGCCGCGACAGAACGACTGGACACCGACGAATATTAACAACGACGAAATGGTGAGCGCCGACCTCAATGTAATTATTGACGGAGAGCAAGTGACGGCCTTAGTTGATACGGGTGCTGATTTTTCCATAATAAGTCGCAAGCTGGCTGATCATCTTAGAAAAGTAAGAACGCCATGGACAGGACCACATATAAGAACAGCGGGTGGTCAATTGCTGCTCCCTACTGAAAGATGCACAGCAAGAATCAGCACAGGAGATTTTTCTTTCGTCGCGACTTTCATTGTTCTCCCAGAGTGCTGCAAAGATATAATTATAGGAATGGACTTTCTCAGGGAGCATGGCGCAATAATCAACATCCCGGACCGCGTGGTTTCATTTTACGAGAGTGCTCGTGTGACTGATCCTACATTACCAGAGCACAAATCCTTTCGTCTCAAAGACCACAATATAGTCGTGCCGCCTCGATCATGTATCCTCGTTTCAGTAGCATGTGACGTACCGTTCGACGGTGAAGGAGTCGCCGACCAAATAACCTCGCTGCTTTTCACTCACGGTATTTCCGTAGCACGAGGAATAGTCAATGTCACCGACGGCCGAACGAACTTGCTGTTGACCAATTTCACCTCCGAGCGACGGCACCTTCCAAAAGGCACAACGTTGGCACATTTCGACGAGATCGCAGATGTTCATGACTGCTTTTCAGCACTCGAAGCAACACCTGCACAAGACCCACGTGACCTGCACCTAACCTTGACGTCAGCCCTACTTTAACTCAGCAACAGCGGGAACGCCTGCCTGTGCTGCTAGACGAGTTCCACGACTGTTTTGCGTCGACCTCGAAAGTTGGCCGGACGTCCTTGACCAAGCACCGAATCATCACAGAGGACACGGCTAGACCGATTCATCAAAATCCGTACCGTGTGGCTTCAAAAGAGTGAGAAGCGATAGAATAGCAGGTAGCAAAAATGCTTGAAGACGACGTCATTCAACCGTCGAAAAGCCCCTGGGCATCACCTGTTGTTCTAGTGAAAAAGAAGGACGGCAGCCTGCGTTTCTGTGTGGACTATCGAAAGCTAAATCAGGTTACAAAAAAGTACGTGTACCCGCTTCCCCGCATACATGATTCGATTGACAGGCTTCGAAACGCACGTTACTTCTCTTCCATGGACTTAAAGAGCGGATATTGGCAAATTGAAGTAGACCCCAGGGATCGCGAAAAAACCGCTTTCGTGACGCCAGACGGACTGTACGAATTTAAGGTTTTACCATTTGGCTTGTGCTCCGCTCCTGCTACTTTCCAGCGTCTCATGGATACCGTTCTCTCTGGCCTTAAGAACCTGCCTAGTATACCTTGACGACGTCATTGTGTTTTCTACAACGTTTGACGAACACCTTGAACGATTGCAAATGGTCTTGCAGGCCATACGGGCCGCAGGCCTGACGCTCAAGCCGGAAAAATGTCACTTCTGCTTTGAGGAACTGCAGTTTCTCGGCCATGTCGTCAGTTATGCAGGAGTTCGTCCAGACCCCGAAAAAGTTACCGCCGTCGCACAGTTTCCAACACCATCAGATAAAAAGGCAGTGAGGCGTTTTCTGGGTCTCTGTGCATATTATCGGCGATTTATTCCAGATTTTGCACGCATTGCGTCACCTTTAACTCGTCTCACGAGGGATGACGTTGCATTTGTTTGGGGCGACGAACAGGAAGATGCTTTCAATTACTTGCGGCAACGTCTACAGACGACCCCCGTACTTGCCCATTTTGATGACACAGCCCCTACAGTGCTCCATACTGACGCCAGCAATGTTGGCCTCGGAGCTGTGCTTGTACAGCACCAGGATGACGAGGAAAGAGTGATTGCTTACGCAAGCAGAACTCTGTCACGCACAGAAGCAAATTACTCGACCACTGAAAAGGAATGCCTGGCCGTGGTGTGGGCAGTTATGAAATTTCGCCCATACCTGTACGGCCGCCCATTCAATGTTATCAGTGACCACCATTCGTTGTGTTGGTTAACAAGTCTGAAAGATCCTTCCGGGCGATTGGCCCGCTGGAGCCTTAGACTACAGGAGTTTGATATAACGATGGTGTATAAGTCGGGAAAACGACACACGGACGCCGACTGCCTATCTCGATCACCAATAGAGTTGGCTGCTGCTTTTGATAAAGAAACAGCATTCCTCGGAATCCTCGACACGTCAACCATCGCAGATCACCATCATGACGATCCTGAGCTACTTGGCTTGATTAATTATTTAGAAGGACGAAGCCAGAATGCACCCAAAGCCTTTACAAGAGGACTATCGTCGTTCTGTCTGCGAAACAATGTCGTTTACAAAATGAACTTCTCGTCAGACGGGTCCACCTACCTGCTTGTCGTCCCTACCACTCTTCGATCTGAGGTGTTGCAAGCGTGCCACAACGAGGTAACATCTGGACATTTAGGCTACACGCGCACACTGAGCAGAGTTCGAGGGAGATATTACTGGCCTAGACTCACCGCTACCGTGAAGCATCATGTTCGGACCTGCCTCGATTGCCAGCGGCGCAAGTCACCTCCAACGAAACGAGCCGGTTTGCTACACCCTGTCCAGATCCCGACAACGCCATTTGACCAGATCGGAATGGACCTTTTGGGCCCACTTCCCACCTCTAGTGTTGGTAACCGTTGGGTTATAGTGGCGACCGACTACCTTACTCGCTACGCCGAGACAAAAGCCATCCAGAGAGGCACAGCAGAGGAGGTAGCCCGGTTCTTCATAGAGAACATTGTGCTGAGACACGGTGCGCCATCGATCGTTATAACAGATCGCGGAACCGCATTCACGGCCGCGCTTTTAGATCATGTGTTGGTGCTCAGTGGTACTATTCATCGCAAGTCGACAGCTTACCATCCACAAACCAACGGGTTGACCGAGCGACTTAACAAAACTCTAGAAGACATGCTTTCAATGTATGTGGACTTCGAACACAAAAACTGGGACGAGATTCTCCCTTACATAACGTTCGCATACAATACTGCGAAACAAGAAACCACACGGATGACCCCATTCAGCCTTGTTTACGGACGAGAAGTAAGAACGATGTTAGACGCGATGCTGCCACACGAATGCGATGACAACGAAACGAGTGCTGACGCGTTTACTCAACGCGCAGAGGAAGCCAGGCAGCTCGCACGTCTGCGAATATACAAACAGCAAGAGTACGACGCAGGCCGCTATAATCAACGTCATACACCTGTAACGTACGAAACCGGGGACAGGGTATGGGTGTGGACACCTGTACGAAGACGGGGACTATCCGAAAAATTGCTCAGAAGGTACTTCGGACCTTACCAAGTGCTGCGACGACTAAGTGACGTTACCTATGAAGTCGTCCCGGATAGCCCAAACTGTTCAAGGCGTCGCCAGCACCGACCTGAGCTTGTGCACGTAGTGCGCATTAAGCCATACGTCAGCGAGTGACTCTGCGAGGCACCGTCGCTTCTACAAAGTGACTTCTTGCGCAAATTACTGTCTCAGCTATAGCATCGGGGCGATGCTCTTTTAAGGGGAGGCAAATGCCGCGCCCGAAACAAAGAACGAAGACGATGTGCGCGCCAACAGCCTCGTGAAAAAGGAGGACTGAAGAAGACGACGTACTTTCGTTTTTGGCTCGCCTGCTCTTGCCTCCTGTATAAAAACACACGCCGTCTGTTCTCGGACTCAACGTCTCGGTGCACTGCTTACGTTGAACCGCGACAATATTTTGTTGAATGTGCTGCAATAATGAATGCTTGCTCATTTGTGTTTCTTTGAAACGGCTGTTCATTGTACTGAAAACCGCAACTTTCCTGCGAAGGAAGGGACACGCCAGCCGCAATACTGCTTCGCGGCTTCTTCTGTGCAAAGCTTCAAGATTGGACATAGTCACCTTGAAATTTGCGGATTACCTGGCTCTGAAACCACGTGCCTCTGTTATAGATGATGATATGATCTTTGTAATACTGACGCGCCCCCACATAGGGGGAATAGGGGGATCACCAAGAACCGAGCGGCAGCATTTTTAAGGTAAAGGCTGATGGGTTTACAAACACGAAGTAACTCTAGACTAAATATATATATATATGTGGCTTGCACGGGTCATGTGCGTCGAAAAACGTTTATTGAACGATAGCGCTCTCATATATACATTCTATGCCGAGGGGCGTTGCCGCCAATCTAGCGCGCGTGTGCATGACTGTCACATCTCCCTTCTTAAACAAACAAAAAGACTAAAGTTCCGGCATGGGGTATCTTTGCGGTGGCCGGCGATTGCGTTCGCTTCTGCGTAGTTGAGGCTCGGCGGGGCCCACGTCAGCTTGATGTTCTTGTGTGGGGGGCACCAGTGGAGTGGGGGCCAGACGGAGATGTTCTCTGGTGCGCTGCAACTGGAGCCCATCTTCGGTCTCAACAATGTAGGCTCTCGGACTGTTGGCAGGCTTGACAACCGTAGCAGGGGACCAGGTCTTTGATGGTACGTTGTACACTGTGACGCGGGAGCCCTCAGGAAGTCCTGGTAGCGGCCTTGTACCCCTGTTGTAGAAGGAACGTTGTCTACTTCTGATAACGTGGAGCCGCCGTTGAACCTCCTCCGGCGGTATGGTCTGCGGTCGCAGGTGGGTTTCCGTGACTGGCAGCAGCGTCCTCGCATTTCGGCCCATGAGTCTCTGCATTGGAGATTTCAAATAGGAATCGCGAGGAGTGTTTCTCCATTCAAGCAATGCAGCACAAAAATCCACTGTGCCGTACCGATACCTCTTCAGCAATTTTTTGGCTTCTTGCACCGCACGTTCAGCCATTCCGTTTGATCGAGGGTGATAGGGGCTGGAGCGAACATGGTGCAAGCTAATCTTACCGACAAATTCACGAAAGTCCTGGCTGCTGAATGGCGGTCCATTGTCCGTGCATAGGCGCTGCGGGAAGCCATGAGTGGCGAATATGTCTGCGAAGGCAGCAATCACCTTGTCGGCTGTCGTCTTCACGGGCCTGATTTCGAAAAAGAAAGAATAAAAGTCAACAACCACCAAGTACTCGGTAGCATTGTGATAGCATATGTCGGCTCCCACAACTTCCCAGGGTAGGCTAGGAATTTCATGGTTCATCAATGGCAAGCGCAGATTTCGTGGCTTGTGCTTTTGGCAGGTCTCACAGCGTCGAGCAACTTCTTCTAGATCGCTGTTTATAGAAGGCCAAAAAAGTACAGCTCGAGCACGTGCTTTCATTTTTTCTGCTCCCCCATGCGCTGCATGAAGGCAGGCAAGAACTTCGCTGCGCATCTTGGCCGGAATGATGAGGCGGTTGCTCCTGAATACTAGGCCATCTTGCGTATGCAGCTCGTCGCGGAAGCTCCAGTAGCATCGTAGCTCGCTGCTGACGTCAGCTTTGCTCTCCGGCCACTGACTGCTTGCGTACTGTCGAAGTTTCACCATCACAGGGTCCTGGTCGGTCTCTTGTAGAACTTGGCTCAGCCGTCTGTCTGAAACCTGCAGGCAAGCAATGGTGTTCAACTGATAATTCAGGCACTGTTCTTTCAATATTGCTTGGCTCGGGGACCGTGATAAAGCGTCAGCAACAAACAGCTGTTTTCCAGGTGTGTATTTGACGACTATCGGGTACCTCTGCAAGCTGAGGCGCATGCGCTGAAGCCTTAGAGGACATTGGCATAACGGCTTCTTAAATATAATTTCTAGTGGCTTGTGATCGGATTCTACTACAACTTCAGGCTGCCCGAAAAGATAGTCGCGGAATCTTTCACAGCCGTGGACAATTGCCAGCATCTCCTTTTCGATCTGGGCATACCTTTGCTGTGTTTCTGTCAAGGAACGCGACGAATACGCTAGTGGATGCCCGTCCTGTATGATCACTGCGCCAACTCCGTTCTGACTGGCATCTACCGACAGCCTGATTGGTTTCCCCTTCTCGTAGTAGCTTAGTACAGGGGCTGTCGCAAGCGCTTCCTTCAGAGCCTTGAAGCTTGCATCTTGGCGGTCCTCCCAAAGCCACGCGACATTCTTCTTTAGTAATTCTCGAAGTGGTGCTGTTAGGTCCGACATATTCGGAATAAAGCGAGAGACAAAATTTACCATGCCCAGGAACGTCTGCAGCTCTTTCTGGTTGCTTGGCGTCTGGACTTGCAAGATGTCTTCTAGCCGTTGTGGATCCAGGCTCAGGCCGTCGCGCGTCAAAACGTGTCCCAAGTACCGGACGGACTCCTGTAAAAAACGGCATTTCTTTCTGTTCAATTTCAGTTTGTACTCTCGGCAACGTCGTAGGACGTGTTCAAGGTTTGCATCATGCTGCTCTCTTGATCGGCCCCACACTAGAATGTCGTCCATGACAACCGCTACGCCTTCGAGGCCTTCTAGCACGCGGTGCATGGCCCGCTGAAATATTTCCGGCGCCGACGAGATTCCAAAGGGCATGCGCAAAAATCTATAACGGCCGTATGGAGTGCACATAGTGCAAATCTTAGAGCTTTCTTTATCCAGCTTGATTTGCCAGAAACCGGAGGCTGCGTCCAAAGTTGTAAAGTACTGGGCCCCACTTATCGAAGGTGCTATGTCTTCCAATGTTGGCATTGGATAGTGCTCGCGAAGCAGAGCTTTGTTTAGGTCGGAAGGATCAAGACAAATGCGTACCTTCTCTCCTTTTGTAACAACGACCATGTTGCTGGCCCACTCTGTCGGCTCGGTCACTTTCACGATGACTCCAGCAGTCTCCATGCGGTCGAGCTCAGCTTTCACCTTGCTTTGCAATGCTATTGGAATCCGCCGTGCTGGTTTCACTACTCCCTGGGACCCGGGCTTGAGCTTTAGATGGTAGACAATACCCTCCAGTTGACCCAGACCTTCAAACACGTCTTCGTAAGGCTTGGCAGTGCCGTAAAGCTCTATTTGGTCGACAGAGCAGACACGTTGGAGCAAGCCAAGCTCTTCGGCAACTGTACCGCTCAAGGTCACGGCGATTTCGTCATCCACGACGAAAAACTCTGTCAGAATCTTGCTTTCTCTCGTTGCCACTTCAAGACGAACTTGTTTCGTCGCTTTTTTCTGGAAGCCAAAAAATGTGTTTAAAACAACGTTGCAATCAAGTGGCTGCTTGTTTGTTATTTTCTGCAGCTGGCTGCGTGCTATAACCGAGCATGTTGCGCCTGTGTCTAACTTGCAAAAAATAGGCTTTCCTTCTATCTCAACGGTAGCCGTCCAGCGGTCGTCTTTCCCACGGGCATGCGATAGCGTTTCTAACCAGAAATCGCCTTCTTCTGCATCGACAGATGCTACTGCGTGCTCTTTCGAATGAAATCTTTTTTGCATCTTCTTGCAGGCTATCGCAAAGTGATTTCTGCCACCGCATTTCCTGCACGTGCGTCCCTTTGCTGGGCACACACGGTCGGTCTGATGAACCTTTGCGCACTTTGTACAACGCTGACCTTTCGCTTCAGATAGCGCGTTCATCTCGGCTGCGTAATCGCTTTTCGGGCGCGCCTGTATCTCTTCACACTGTTCTTTGCCATGTTCACGAGAGCGACACATTTCTACGGTCTTCGTGAAAGAAGCATTTTCGGAGATTAGCTTTTCTTGCAGCTTTTTATCTCTAATTCCGAGAATAATACGGCTTCTCAGCATACGCTCTTCAAGCTGCCCAAACTCGCAGCTTTTTGCTAGCACTCTGAGGTCTGTCAGCCAGTCATTGAAACTTTCACCGTCCTTTTGGTCGCACTTTCCAAAGCGGAACTCATGGTAGGCTAAGTTTAGAGCTGGTTTGTAAAATGCCTCAAACTTCATTTTCAGTACTTCTACGTCCGACTTCTCTTCGTCAGTTGCAAAATCAAGAGTGCTGTACGTCTTGCGTGCGTCCTCTCCGATAATCATAAGAAAGGTGGCTGCCTGTACCTCTTTCGGTTGCTGGTTCAGGTATGTTGCCGTTGCGAAGAGCTCGAACTCTTGCCGCCATGTCTTCCAGCTTCGCCATACGTCTCCTGTGGTGTCCAGGGCTTTCGGCGGTGGCAATAGCGTGGTGACTGGTCCGCTGGCCTGCTGGCGCTGTTCCCCGTTCTGCATGCTTGTAGCTGGTTGGGACCTTCGAGCCGCCCCTGTTGGCTTGCTACTCGTCCGCTGTTCGTTCGCCGGCTGCGTGCATCGGCTGCGGTCCGACCACTTCTGACACCATGTGGCTTGCACGGGTCATGTGCGTCGAAAAACGTTTATTGAACGATAGCGCTCTCATATATACATTCTATGCCGAGGGGCGTTGCCGCCAATCTAGCGCGCGTGTGCATGACTGTCACAATATATATATATATATATATATATATATATATAAATATATATATATATATATATATATATATATATATATATATATATATATATATATATATATAATTATAAGGGAAAGAAGTGTATACCTAAGGGCTCGTTTTTCCGTGTTTTAACACAATATTAATGAGATATAACAGACAGTAATGCCAAGGAATGTACAGGGGAAGTTAATAAAACCAATGGATTGTAAATAAGAAGAAAGAAAAGTGGATGAAAAAATTACCAACTGTGAGCAGGAGCTGTGCTCACAGTTGGTAATTTTTTCATCCACTTTTCTTTCTTCTTATTTACATTTCATTGGTTTTAATAACTTCCCCTGTACATTCCTTGACATTACTGTCTGTTATATCTCATATATATATATATATATATATATATATATATATATATCATCATCAGCCTGACTACGTTCACTGCAGGGCAAAAGCCTCTCCCATGTTCCGCCAGTTAACCCGGTCCTGTGCTTGCTGCTGCCAATTTATACCCGCAAACTTCTTAATCTCATCTGCCCACCTAACCTTCTGTCTCCCCCTAACCCGCTTCCCTTCTCTGGGAATCAAGTTAGTTCCCCTAATGACCAGCGGTTATACTGTCTCCGCGCTACATGCCCGGCCTATGTCCATTTCCTCTTCTTTATTTTAACTATGATATCCTTAACCCCCGTTCGTCTCCTAATCCACTCTGCTCTCTTCTTCTCTCTTAAGGTTTCACCTACCATTTTTCTTTCCATTGCTCGCTGTGTTGTCCTCAATTTAAGCTGAACCGTCTTTGTAAGTCTCCAGGTTTCTGCTCCGTAGCTAAGTACCGGCAAGATACAGCTGTTATATACCTTCCTCTTGAGAGATAGTGGCAATCTACCTGTCATAATTTGAGAGTGCTTGCCGAATGTGCTCCACCCCATTTTTATTCTTCTAGTTACTTCAATCTCGTGGTTAGGCTCTGCGGTTATTACCTGCCCTAAGTAGACATAGTCTTTTACGACTTCAAGTGCACTATTACCTATCTCGAAGCGCTGCTCCTTTACGAGGTTGTTGTACATTACTTTCGTTTTCTGCAGATTAATTTTAAGGCCCACCTTTCTGCTCTCCTTGTCTAACTCCGTAATCGTGAGTTGCAATTCGTCCCCTGAGTTGCTCAGCAATGCAATGTCATTGGCGAAGCGCAGGTTATTAAGGTATTCTCCATTAACTCTTATCCCTAACGGTTCCCATTCTAGGCTTCTAAAAGCGTCCTGTAAGCACGCAGTAAATAGCATTGGGGAGATTGTGTCCCCCTGCCTTACACCCTTCTTAATTGGTATTCTGTTGCTTTCTTTATGAAGCACTGTGGTAGCAGTTGATCCCCTGTAAATTTCTTCCAGAATGTTTATATATACTTCGTCTACGCCCTGATTCCGCAGTGTCTGCATGACGGCTGATATTTCTACTGAATCAAACGCCTTCTCGTAATCTATGAAGGCTATGTATAGTGGTTACCTGATTGATAGTATGAATGTGGTCAATTGTTGAGTAGCCTGTTCGAAATCCTGCTTGTTCCTTTGGTTGATTGAATTCTAATGTTTTCTTTACTCTGTTAGCAATTACCTTTGTAAATAGCTTGTATACAACAGAGAGCAAGCTGATCGGCCTGTAATTCTTCAAGTCCTTGTCATCTCCTTTCTTATGTATTAAGACGATGTTAGCGTTCTTCTAAGACTCTGGTACCCTTCCCGTCAGGAGACACCTCGTAAACAGGGTGGCTAGTTTTTCTAACACTATCTGTCCTCCATCTTTCAGCAAATTTGATGTTACCTGATCCTCACCAGCAGCTTTGCCTCTTTGCATGCTCTCCAAAGCTTTTCTGACTTCTTCTATGATTACTGGTGGGGTGTCATCTGAGTTACTGCTAGTTCTCATAGTATTAAGATCGTGGTTGTCTCGGCTACTGTACAGATCTTTGTAAAGCTCCTCCGCTACTTTAACTATCCTATCCATATTGGTAGTTATTTTGCCTTGTTTGTCTCTTAGTGCATACATCCGACTTTTGCCTATCCCAAGTTTCTTCTTCACTGCTTTGACGCTTCCTCCGTTTTTCAGAGCGTGTTCAATTCTCTCCATGTTATACCTTCTTACATCGCATACTTTACGTCTATTAATCAACTTCAAAAGCTCTGCCAGTTCTATTTTGTCTGTTGTACTTTACACTTTCATGATTTGACGCTTCTTAATTAGGTTCTTCGTTTCGTGGGAAAGCTTGCCAGTGTTCTGTCTAACTACCCTGCCTCCAGCTTCCACTGCACACTCCGTAATGATACTCGTCAGATTATCATTCATTGTATCTACGCTAAGGTTGGTTTCCTCACTAAGAGCCGAGTACCTGTTCGGCAGTGACACTCTGAATTCTTGTACTTTCCCTCTCAGTGCTAGCTCATTGATTGGCTTCTTGCGTATCAGTTTCTGTCGTTCCTTCTTCAAGTCTAGGCGAATTCGAGACTGTACCATTTTATGGTCACTGAATCGTACCTTGCCAACCACTTCAACATCCTGCACGATTCCTGGGTGTGCAGTCATTATAAAGTCTATTTCGTTCTTATTTTCGCCATTACGGCTCCTCCATGTCCTTTTGCGGTTTTCTCGTTTTCGGTAGAAGGTATTCAAAATCCGCAAATTATTGCGTTCTGCGAATTCTACTAGTAGCTCTCCTCTGGCGTTTCTAGTGCCGATGCCATAATATCCTGCTGCCTGGTCTCCAGCCTCCTTCTTCCCTACCTTTGCGTTAAAGTCGCCCATCACTATAGTATACTGTGTTTTTATCTTACTCATTGCCGATTCCAAGTCTTCATAGAAGCTTTCAACTGAAGCGTCATCATGGCTGGATGTAGACGCGTAAGCCTGTACTACCTTCATCTTGTATCTTTTATTCAGTTTAATTACAATACCTACCACCCTTTCATTAATGCTATAGTATTCCTCTATGTTGCCAGCTATGTTTCTGTGAATAAGGAACCCCACTCCCAGTTCTCCAATGTCTGCCAAGCCCCGATAGCAAAGAACGTGCCCATTCTGTAGCACAGTATAGGCCTCAATTGTCCTTCTAACGTCACTGAGCCCTATTATATCCCATTTAACACCCTCTAGCTAATGGAATAGTACAGCTAGACTTCCATCACTACATGAGGTTCTAGCGTTAAACGTTTCCAAGTTCAGGTTCCAATGGCGGCCTGTTCGGATCCAGAGATTTTTAGCACCCTCTGCTGCGTTGCAGATCTGACCGCCGCCGTGGTCAGTTGCTTCGCAGCTGCTGGGGACTGAGGGCCGTGAGTTATTTGACGTATGCATGTGGGAGGTAGTGGCCAGATACTGCACCAGGGTGGCCTATCCTTCCCTTCTCTGGTGAGGGAGTGCGTTCCCGGCGGTGGTTACCGGTGAGGCCGCACCCGAGGCCTCTTATTGCAGTTCGATCAACACGCAGATTTTTTTTTTCGTTTGGGAACTGCGCGGCACCGGGATTTCAACCACGGACCTCTCGCAAGCAAGGCGGATGCTCTAACCACCCTGCCCTAACAAACAGGAACAAACCCTGCCCTGCCCTAACAAACAGGAAACGTGGCGAAGAGTTGCGTTGGTCAGTATAGGGGGGAGGGCGGGGGCTGCGTTGGCGAGTTAACGAGAGGTAACGACAAAGACGTGCGGTCCGTTACTGGGACAGTGGCGCCGTGCATTCAATGTGTCCTAACGCCATTGTTATACTATACAATGCATGGCTATGCTACGCAATGAGCTGCTCGGCACATACCCACTTTTAAAAAAATATGACAACTAAGAAAATAAATATAAAAATATGACAAAGAATCTATATATGTAGTGACGAAGCGAACCTGATAAAACTATTTACGATTAGGGTACCCGCCAAGCATTCAGCAACGCCGGCCGTACTTCAAGTTTAACCAGCTCCGCTGTTAAGATTTCTTTCTCGTTCGAGAGCTCCTACAGGCAAATACATAACTGAGCACGTGATTTTATTATTATTACTTCTTTTGCGTTTCGTCCCTGGTAACTCTTGGGTAACGCCGCGGCGCAGTCACCGAGCAAATAAGAGCAGTCAGCATAAAGTAGACCACCACACGGCTCCTCGTGTGTTACGTCATGTATCGGTCAATCGAGAGAGAGAGAGAGAGAGAGAGAGAGAGAAAGCAGCGAAATCAGGTACGGCCCAGATTAGTCATACGGCACTCGAGTCGTGCGCTCTCCCCCACGCGATCCACTCGAAGAGAACGCGAGAACACCTACGTACGTGCCCGCACGAGATCCGAACGAGGCGCGTAGTAACGCGCTACCTAGTCTCGCACTGCTATAAATATCAGACAGTGCACACCGTGCATACAGAGCGTCCAGACCAGGCGCAGCAACATATCAGAAGGAGTTGGCGCAACAGCTACAAAGCGTGCATAGTCTACTAATAGTAACGGACCACTTACGGACATCGGCACGCCGCGCTGTCTTCAATAACGTCAGCCTGAATTGGCGATTCACTTCCGTGCACGGGCGCATGTGGGATTTGTCTATTTCGTTTCTGTCCCTCAAACTTTTTACTCGCATATGTTTAAGCGACTCCCTCATTTAAACACTTCGCTATAAGGAACCGAAGCTCAAGTTAGCGGAGCGATGACAACGCCGCGCCTGGCCCTGGCGGCGAGCTTCGGAACATTTGACGAGAGACGCGAGAGAGGTCGCAGGCGAGTGAGTTTGTTTCGCTGAAACAGGAGCACGTGCGACACGAGCGCAAAGCGTTCTGCAGTCGGTGCGGCGAACTTGGGCGCCGTGCCGACGGCTTGGCGCGCTAAAACAAGACGCTCGCTGTGCGAAGTTGCCTTTTCCGCGATGGAAGAAGCGGAGCCACGGAAGCGTCGCCGAGGACCGAAGTACTGTGTTGTGGGCTGCCACAACAATGCACAAAACACCAAGCGACAATTTCCACGTGCAAAGCTGTATGAGATTTCCATCTAGTCACAGCCGACGAACACAGCAGTTTTTGCGAAAGATAGAGCAAGCATAACACGAGAGCCAAAAAAAAACAACAGACGAGCACTTCAACTTGACTCGCTGTGGTTAAACTTAGCTTGCTCCTTCCTAGCGACGTCAGCGGGTGATGCGCGGCACGGAAAACATGACTAAAACTTCTCGGCTTCCTGCAACACACCATGCGTCTCTCATATTCATATGGTGGTTTTTGGACGTTAAACCTTACAAATCAATCAATCGTTCCTACACACCAGAACACAACGAGCTCAGTGCTTGCTGCCATATTGAAAAGCGCGTGGCGCCATCTGTTGCAGGCATGGCGACCTACACTGCCACGCGAGCAGACGCTCTGCAAATCAAACGCGGAACTTCACAATCCGAATGCGGCTGTAAACATGTTTCGCGCTGTTCCTGGGCTGGAATTTGATGCTGATTTCGTGTGAAACGACAAGGGGACCTTTCTCGACAGTCCGGAATGTCTGCAGCACGTTCATCGCAGACTACAAAAGCAACTTTATCAGTACGTATTATCCGACTGAAAAAAAAACGCGCACAGCGTTAACTGCGGCGTGCCTAGGCTGTGACAAGGCAGCATTTGTGTTGTAAGCCGGCGTCAACGTAGCGCTAGAATCCGGCTCCAACTTACGCTCATGCACCGCATGTGTATCAAGATTGCCAGTCCTGCCGGGCACTCGGAACACACGCGCGGTGTAAAAGTGCCAGCCAGAACAAGATCTTAAAATGCTACGGTGAACACTGGCCTAAAGCACATGAATTCGCCTAGTGACAGTCAAGGCATGACGCAGTTTGACCGAGTCGAAAGCCATGCTTCCCACGCCCTTCACATCTCTTTTCATCGCGATAGTATGTGGTTATAGTTGTACTAAACATGCGTGGTGCATGCATCCGCGCGTGAGTCGTAATACGTATATCCTATTATCGACATGCGACCTGCGATAGAGTACGGCAATAGTTTTGTGCCACATACTACAGGCATACTGCACGCAAATCGCTGCTGTAAAGTGGATCAGCTGGAGTAGCGCTTGAATAAACGCAATATATAAACTTACTCGTACACTTCACTGGGCTCGTATAGTTTTTCCTGCCGATTGCGAATATATCCTATAGGGCGGCCAAGCTCAGCATTTTTAGTTGTGGAGTGAAATCTGTGCAATCGCAAAACACCACACCGGCAATATTCCCGCGATGCGCTGTGAACTTCACAGGCAGTGCTCAGCAATATCTTCGTTTACGCTGATTGTTATCGCATCAGATGACAGCACAGTGGTACCCAGATGACGTTTTATAAGCCGGTGCAACGTGAACAGGCGCTTTTTTGCATTTTAAACCCCCAGAGTCACTGCATTCCATGCTAGCGAGGCGCGCCTTGGCAGTTGCAAACAAATTATGGCGTCTCTGGGAGCGAGGGTATACCATCGAAAGCGCCTGGGTGCGAGATAGGCGTGTTCTCGTCTATACTTCAGAAAGTTTGCTGCTTGCTAAGAGTCGGATGGAAGAGGTATGTGGAATGTGTGATCTGACAAGAAAAATTTCAAATGATTTTTTGAGTAATTATTATTTCTCGTTTACGTCAAATGATTGGCACTCAGACGTGTTTCATTCCGCTACCGAAATGGATCTCGGGGGCAGCGTAAAAGGTAGTGCGTGGTTAAACCTGCTCCGACAGGTGCCGCAACAATCCAAAGAGCTCACAATGAACTCAGGCAATGAATTTGCTGGTCAAACCATCAAATAGCCCTTCTCTCAGATATCATACGTAACCACTACAACGCTCAACATGAGCCAGAAACGCCTATTCCTATATTTTTTAGGAGACGTTCCCTAGATATTCTGGAGACCAGAAGTGCTATAGACTGGAAGTGCGTCCGAGAGGAACATGCGTGTCACTCGTTACACGTGCCAGCTTTGTTCATAGCTTCATGTCTATCGATAAACAGCTCGGTTCCAAAACAAGTGCTAGAAGAAACAAACGACGAGCGGTGACGATCAGCTGAATTTTTAGTTTCCACCGCTCGCCTTGATGGTATACTTCCAGCTATTGTTCTCGTTTTCCAGCCGCGCTTGTTTTATGACAACACATGCGGTGACAAACGCCCAAAAGCGCAACCTTTCGCAAGCCTTCGGACCCTTCGAAATTGTGCTCGAGTCAAAGCAGGCAGGCGTCAGCGTATCGGAAGATGCCGATCGGGAGCAGCCGATTACAACCGCTGGCCGCCATGCTCGACTGAACAGCACGGCTCGTTAAACTTCACCTGCACGGACGTTAAATGTGACACGCAACAAACAGATCAGCCGACACGTTCTGGTGCACTGATGTCACGAACTAACCACGTGACACCTACGTGCAGCGCTGTGGTACATCGCTGCTGTAAAACGGCTCAATCTATTGGCAGGACTCGTGAAGGCATTTCCCCTTTCTCGGCGTTTAGGGCAGTCCTGGACTTGCCCATACCGCATGGGAACACGTGAAGGGCGAAGAAGAAATAAGTCTGTAAGACTGTACAGTAGTCAGTACATCACCTGTAGGAAAAGCGCGGCAGGAGGGGGGCTTAGCCAAGCTTACCTTTGTCGGAGGAACTGGACGACGCTACCGTTAGCAGACAACACAGCAACGTGATTCTCGACGCCATAAATCCATCCACTGCGGATACCTCATAAAATTAGCCACACGGTTAAATCCTTCAACTCGACCTGATACACACGCGCGCATACGAATACACGCGCATATATATATATATATATATATATATATATATAATGAGATCTAACAGACAGTAATGTCAAGGAATGTACAGGGGAAGTTATTAGAACCAATGGAATGTAAATAAGAATAAAGAAAAGTGGGCGAAAAAATAACCAGCTGTGAGCAGGAATCGAACCTACGACCTACGACTAACGCGTTCGATGCTCATGTATGTTGGCGGTACGAGTCATGCTCAAGAAAGAACCTCCTTTTTACGTCCGCTCATTCTAAGCTAGCCAAGTGATGCATCGCTTTTTCCTGCCTAAAGGCAATTTTAACTGGCTCTTGTCACCACCAGATAGAGTGCAGTTTCTCGTTCTAAGTTCACCGCATTCAACAAGCAGGCTTTTCTAATTTCCTGCTAACTTCTATTGCCGCGACTCTCCTAACGTCACTAAGATTGCCTGATAAACACAAAGCAACAGCTAACTCAACAAGCCTCATTCTAGCAAGGCTGTTAATCCCTACGTACACGAAGTTTCCCGTAGGCTAAAGAAGGTCGCTGGAAAAATAGTTGTAAGAGTTGCGTTCTGCGTACGCGACAAGCTCGCTGGCCTATGTCGCAGGGTCAACAGTGAAGGACCTAAGAAAGAAGCATGCACTAAGAAACACGCTATGTGCCATGTTGAATGTGTTTAGCGATTCTCTACAAGATATTATTTACTTGTGGACATTGGCCAAACAGGGCGATGCATGAATGATCGGTTTAGGGAGCACGCAACCTCTCTAAAAGGTTTCCTTCCCAGCCACTTGGCTGACCATTGTAATAAGTCTTGTTGTCAGCCAATTCTCGACAAGTGTTTGATCACGGGGGGATTCAAAAATCGGTGCGAGCACTAGATTAGTGAAGCTTTCTATAATCAACAACTTGGTGCTTCCTGTGTTAGCGTACCCTCAATTTTTCTTAACTGCTGTGAAGTTAGTTATCTGGGGTCCACTTGCATGACCGGTTGTTGATAAGGTAGGCCGTATGGTGCATGTATGAGCGATTCTGCTTATGGTGCGTGGTTATGCGCAGATTCTGTTTTCTATATATTGCAGTTTGTTTGCAATAAAATTTGATAGTTCGTTCAGGGCTCTGTTCTCGTTTATTCTTTCCCTTCTTGTCATTTGCGCTGTTAGCACTTTCTTTGTCTACCATACAGCACCAACCAGTCGTATCAACACACTTTGATCTTAGCCAAAAGGCCGAGAAGCGATAGCCAGTCGTATCAAGCACTTTGTTAGTCTTGGAGGCGTATGTGCCAGTGAAATTGCACTAATATTACTGCGCTTCAAACACTTTACACAAGAACTTGTACTTAACATGTAGAAAAATTTTAGTAAAGAAGCAAGGAGCTGTACTTTTAAACTACCTTCCCACAAACCACACTGAAATGACATTCCGGTAAGTTCAGAAGGCAACTACGTGACCGAAAAGTTTTTCTTTTTTGAATATATATTACTGTTTCACTGTTTTCAATGAAGTAAATCATTACAATTTTTTCGGATACATTTGAGATGGTCGCTAAAATAGCTGGGATGTTTGGCGTGGATTGACCAATTAGTGAATCAACCTTTTAAGCTGGAGAAATCTAGGCCGTCTCCAGTTTATCATACAACTCTAACAATATGCATTGTACAGAGTCCTCTACATTCACTTCTGTTAATCTGATGGCAAACTGATACTCCTATTGGAAATATATACAGGTATATTGGACACATAGCTGGAGATGAAGCTTTTCCCATCAGAGGCATGTTCCTAAAATGTACAAGATATTTGGTGCACCCTATGAATAGCATCCACCACTGCTGCAGCCCTTTGAGTGAGGTCGTGAGCCCGGAACAGCTGCTTTCAGGTTGTGATGAAGAGTGCACTGTATCGTCAGCACCCAAGCCATCGTAGAAGACGTAGTGTGCTTTCCTTTCAATAATCTGCTTGTAAGAGATGCACAACATTCACCTAAGCATTTAAAAAATACTGGGAACAAACAGAACCTCATTATGATGTGTCATATAATAAAAAGCTCCAGTTTTCCCACTTTCAGCTTTACCACTATTCAATTTTACGTTTACAAGCATCTGTGCATATTAGTGTACGAATGCAAGTGCCATGTTTCAGTATAGACCATGGTGGTGGTGAAAAAGTGCTTCTCTCTTGAATCATGCACCTACCAAGAAGTTTGAAATATACTGGGAAGCTCAAACTTCAGCGTTTATACCAACTTTTCTTGCTAAGCTAGAATGCCCTAACCAATAGACCACTACAACGGGTGATACAAAAAATTATATAAACCCATTCACACAGAAAAGTAGAAATATTTATATCATTTACTTTGAAGGATTATTGTGTAGACATGTACACATCACAGATGTACAATCTACTGTGTGAAACTGGTATAAAACATCGAGCGAGCCCCAATCTGGAAGGATAAACAGCACTTACAAAATGACAAATGCTGTTGGAAAAACAGCACTGTGTATATGTGGCAGCTCACCTCTAAATATTTTCTCCAGTTACATAAATTTTGATGTACTGGATAATTTTATAATATGTCTTTCACAGGTTGCTTATTGGTCAACAAAGTGATTACTATAGGCCACAAGTAAAACTGACTACTCTCAAAAATAAATAAGACTTGCTAATCCTATTCTTCGAGTGCATGCATAAGCAGCTCATTCGCAGTTGAACATTTTTAATTGATAAAAACAGCCATGCAACAGATAATGTATCACAAGTAAGTTAAATATATGCTCAATAAGCTCTGAACTATAAACTGAACTGTTGCACTATAAATATGTATATTTTAAAAATTGCACGACGTATTGGAGAAGTAGCTAACAGGAATATATGCATGGAGGGCTTATTAGTTGGATCAGTGTGTTTACATTCGTAAGGACAAAACCTGCACAGACAAAATGCATGAAACAGACAAGAGCTGTTCGGTCTGCCTGCTTTCAATTGCAGCCACCTGTGTCGCCATTCTCATTTTGTTTTTAGCGAGCGTGTTTTTTAGTGGCTAACTATGCCTACACCATAATCATCAATGCTGTGTCAGTCTACCTGAAAGTTTTTTGTGGGTGTTTGTTGGTACACTTTAGCTAACCTTTCATATGTAACCACAGCGCTAAAACCCTACACCAAAATATACAGAAATATTAGATTCTACAATATTCTATGTGTCACACTAAAACGGTGCAAAAATGCAAAAAGATGTGTGCAATGGAGTGTGGCTGTTCAATCTTTTATGAAAGCAGATCAATATTTCTATATCCTGATAATTTACGATATACTAGTATAAATATAAACAAACGTAACAAGGCATAAAAAGCACAAATCACTGACCAAACAAGGTACATATAAATTCTTTGGTTAGCTGCACAATTTTTAACAAAACACATGTGACGCCGCTGCAAAGCGCAGGTATTAAAGGGGTACTGATACAAAGTATAACTATTTTTCAATTGTTGCTTTAAATAGCGTATTTACTCGCATTAAAACGCACCCCTATCTTCAGTCATTGAAATCTGGATTTTTTTCCTCCCGCGTAATAAACGCGCCCCATTTGTCCACTGCATCCCGCTAACTGACAACTGGTGCCTTTTTTACCGTTGATCTGCTTCGTTATTATTATTATTATTATTATTATTATTATTATTATTATGCTATTTATTTCGCCCACCTCGACTCGCTCAGCCCCCCCCCCACCCCTTTTTTTTCTCACCCGCTGCCGCATGCCGTAAGGTTTATCTGCGCGCGCCACATCCCCCGTTTTCTTTAACCATGCGCTACAGCGAGCTTCACGAACTGCGCAACTGTTGAGACATCGCAGCTGATAAGCACACAGCGAGCGAAAGTCACGAAGCTAGCGGCGCCAAGAGACGGTCGCTTCCTGCAAATACGAGTATCGCGGGCAAATCGGGAGTTGGCAGGCAGGCACGCACTTCTGCACTTCGTTGTTCGCATGCACGAAAGCTTGCCTTTTCAGCAATAGCACGAAATCCAAAAGCGTTCTCCATGTAGCTCCCAGCGTACACTCCGTTGATTGCTTGATCGGAAACACTCTGCTTGCGGCGTTCACAAGCTTCAACGATAGCCGCTGACAGAGGACACACACTCCGCCGCACCTAAGTTGTTCTGTACTTGCCGACACACCACAGATTGCAGTGACACGTACTGTATCTACTGTAAGCGCGAGTTAAACTGTGCAAGCCGTATAAGTACACGTCCTGGACAAAGCAAGTGAATAGTAAAATAATAAACCACCGTCAAACTGCAGCAAACACGCACACGACATGTTAACACCCAATTCAAAGACTGCCTGATGACGATGATGATGCGCAGTTGCCCTGAAACCTCAAAACCTAAACCGAAATTCATAGCAGCACCGTTTTATGATATAATTTCTAAGCTATGTCAAACCTCCATTATATAGTGTAATATTTTATGCTTGACAACATATTTATTTGCTAGCAGAGCTTCAAAGTCTTTTTTTTTGCCACTGACGTGTGCAGGCGGCAAATGCGTAGCCTTCGTAATGTACATTTTTCTTTTCCTGGGTGAGGCGTTATTGCAGCGTTGTTTCGGTTATTGCGGCGTTGCGGCGGTGTTTCGACATTTTGGAGTCGAAATTTGTTACTTGCGGAACATAGATACAAACAAAAAGTTAGCGAAGGGTGGCAAGGAGGTTGTTACATATTTGACACATTTCCCACCCTTATTTATGTTCGTTTGAGAAGCTTTTTTTATTCAAAATGGGGCAAATCTAGAACGGAAACAAGCTCAACTAACGCTGCCTTGACATATACATGCTATCATTGTTCTTCTTGAACAGTAATTATATTAAATAATGTTTTATTATTACTGTTTCAGAGGAAAGGTGAACGTATGTATGAGCCAATTGAGTGTCATTTGAGCTACTTTCGGGCAAGGATTTGGCCCTTTTCGCAAAAAAAAGAAAGAAAGCTTGCGATTCGCATTCGCACATATGCAACCACAGGCAAAAATGTACATACAAATTTGGTCAGGCCCCTTTTTTTCCTCTTTCTATCCCCTTGCACGCATAAATCCTGGCAACACCCCTGCTGTGCTACTAGATTCTTCTAATTAACACTGTGCCACTCAGCAAGAACCGGGGGCTATGCATTTTTTTACCGACAAAGTATGAAGGACGCTTGCTTTTATTCAAGTCTTAAATTTTGTGTGAGCATACCAATGTGTGATTATCAGTGCATTGTAACGCGACAGTAACAACTGTCGATTACAATGCTGAAATTAGTCAACTACTCTCCATCTTTGTGGCACGGGTACATTGCGCTAGTGTTTTCTACAATCGTTCACGTGTATATTATACGACGCGCAAGCGTGTATATCAAGGAAATGAAAAAAGATCAGTAAGTGCCCACGGAGTGGTGCTACCCATTGGAAGAGTTCACCCTTGCTTAGCGGATGTGCGCGAAACTTGTCCTGCGGCGCAGCATGCGTGCACAGCAGCTGCATCAGAGTAAGCTTAGCCTGTCAAATGTAAACATGCCTAGTTCCATGGCAATGCGAATATTACAAACATTCAATTTGAACTGATCCATGTTCATAGATCTAAATATAACTCACTGAATAGGTCAGGGACCTGTGTATTGATGCGAAATACTTCAGTGTGAGGAAATGGATGGACCCTCATTGTAAAAAAAGTGGCCCCGTATTTGCATGTTTCTGCAAATGTCGTCGAAAGACGATAGTCTTGCGTGTGGAGAGAGTGAAAAGGACATTTATTTGTTGTTCTGCACAAGAAAGTCGGTGAGTGGTATTCTGGAGGCACTGTATTTGAGTGCCTCGAGCGTGCAGCGGAGGCGAACGAGTGCATCAAGTCACATGATGGATGGATGGATGTGGCTGTACCCTTTAAATTGGGCGGTCGCTAACGCCACCTAGTCGTAATACTTAGCGAACTAACCATTACATTTATCTTTTTTTCCCTTTAAATAGTGAGAGTTAGGATTCGTACTTTGTAGTGAAGTGTTTAATTTTCACTCGTGCTTTGACTTTAGCCACCAATCAGATAACCTCCTTCGAGTTAAGTCTACCCAATCAAAGTCTATTTTGCCCTCCCTGTCCCTAAATTGCAGTGCTTTGAAACACTCTGCGCCATCATCCTGAACTATAGGGTGGAACCCTTTACAGAACATTATCAAGTGTTCGGCAGTTTCTTCTTCTTCTTTACACGCACTGCATACTGTGTCTACCCCTTCGTATTTGGCCCGATATGTCTTGGTTCGCAATACTCCCGTCCTGGCCTCAAACAGTACAAAACTACCCCGAGTATTATCATAGATCCTTTCCTTGACAATTTTGCTAAAAATCGATAGGTCTCTAGTGCGGACTTCTTAATCATGCCAATTCTCCACATGTCAGTCTCCGTTGCCTTCACTTTCTTCTTAACCGATAGTTCTTTTTGGTTCGGCCACCTGCTGTTTTCTAAATCTTTACCAGTCAATTGCCTGGTTCGCTTCCTCCAATTTGTATCGACATTATTCATGTACAAGTAGCTGAAAACCTTCCTAGCCCAACGCTCCTCCCCCATTTCTCTCAATCGTTTCTAAAATTTTATCTTGCTGCTTGCTTTCTTGCCCTCGGATGATGCCCATCCCATATCATCTTGTACTCCCTAATTTGGTGTATTCCCGTGAGCTCCTGAAGCAAGCCTGCCTGTTCCACGTTGCCTTATTTCTAATCTTGCTTGAACTTCTGATCTCATGCACAAAACCACATTGCCAAACGTGAGACCAGAAACCATGACCCCTTTCCATATTCCTCTCACAACATCATGCCTAATGTAATTCCACGTTGCTTTTTTTTTCATTTCACACATGAAGCTCATGTCACATGTGAGACATGAGCGTCATCTGGTGGCTTTCTTAAAAAACAAATCGCGTGGCTCAGAGACAGGTGTGAGCGACCATTTCAGAGGTGATCAGGTGTAGAACGCAATGCGACGGTAGGTGCCACCACCGCCTCGTCTTAGCAAAGCGTTGGAAACACTCCCCATTCCGTGCAAGCATTGCATGGTCAGCGCAGCGTGATAAGCGCTACGGCCCTTAAAATTACTAATGTATGCTTTTTCCAGTAAAAGACGCACATGCAGAATATATACGAGTTGTTATGGTGCCGCAGACATGCGCAACGATCGCTTTTTAATTGGCTATTGCACAAGCATGAATGCGCAATCTCGAGCAAAACTGGTGGGATGCGGTCGGCCATTTCACATACAAATGCCGCATAGAGTGGACAAACAGACAAATGTACAGACAGACAAAGAGAGAGACAGACAGACAAACAGGCAGACCAAAATTTTTGCGTTGAAGGTCCCCAAAAAAAGACTATCGCCTTTAATAAACCAGGACCTCTGGTACGAAAAACTTAGTGTGATTTCAAATAAAAAAGCGCGCACAATAGCCTGTCGAAAACCGTGTGTAATCGTTTCATGTTATGTTTAAGTGCAACATAATCTCTTTTACCGATGTCTCTGTGAGAATTAGGGAAGAATGGACATGACAGGCAGCAAAATATCTTTAGTAGGAATCCCAAAACGTTAACCCATGAATTAAGTCATTGAACATGTGGGGAATCTTCTGAATAATGTTAATAGGGGGTGGTTTAATAAATATATTACATAGCACGATAAATTTTGCGAATGAAACGGGAATTGAAAACGAATACCGAAAGATCGATCGTTTCACCAGACTTTTGGCATGCAGTTTGATTGCATCCGTTGAGATGTGATATGTATTGATGCTCTAAACTATATACATATATGATAGGTGTAACATTCAAGAAAACACTCTTGGGTGTAATTTGCTAATATACACCTATAGTACACCTAAAAATAACAAATTGGGGTACGAAAGGTGGAATTGCAGAATTTACACCCGTGCGGATAAGTTTGACAGAAATAATAGGTGTAAGATGGGTGATGTATTGAAAAATCCACCCTTAAGGGTGTGAAATAATTTGCAGTGTACGTTTTGACTTCCAACAGAGGATCTACTTAACTACTTTCATCGCTAGGGCCGCTCCACCACCGTGCCTGCGTGTTGCCAATATATATATATATATATATATATATATATATATATATACAGAAGAATAACTTCGGTTGCCGCAAGGTTATAAATATAAAAGTAGATGCGCTTTCACATAACAACTGTTTATTGTGCCGACGTTTCGACAGGAACCCTGTCTTTTTCAAGGCATAATACTATTTACACATGTTCCGTGCCTTTTTATATCCTGTCGAGACAGGTGGGGAGGGGTCAATTGAGAGAGAGAGAGAAAAAAAAAAGAAGAAACAGCGAAACCGGAGGACAAACAATAAATAAAATATAGAAAATCTAGGAGAAGAAGCAAGACCGACACGGCGTAATTAGAAAGGGGCAGCATTTCAATAGAGTAGGGCAGTGGTAGATGAGGAATGTCATCATTGTCAACAATACCCCCCCCCCCGCACCCACACTTCCCCAAGTGGGCAGGGAGCCGCCGTTTTTGTATTTCACCTTTCGGTGTAGTCCGCTGGCGGCTCGTTCCTCTTTGAAGTGTATGACAAGTTAATGGGGAGGGCTTAAGCGCTTTAAGTGCGTGCTGGTGGCGTCGGGAGGAGCGAAAAAAGCCGGTGAATGAGGCACCGCCATCGATATTCATTATATGCATGGGCTCCTTGTCAGTGAAGGAACAGAATGTGCGTTAAAAAAACAGGGAGGGGGGGGGGGAGATTGTACGACATCAGAGACAGTCACCACACAGTTGCGACTCACTGGGAAGACATGCGCGCATGCACGAAAAAGCTGGCGGCTAGTTCCTCTTTGAAGTGTATGACAAGATAATGGGGAGGGCTTAAGCGCTTTAAGTGCGTACTGGTGGCGTCCGGAGGAGCGAAAAAGCCGGTGAATGAGGCACCGCCATCGATATTCATTATATGCATTGGCTCCTTGTCAGTGAAGGAACAGAATGTTCGTTAAAAATTAAAGAAAGAAAAAAAAAGAAAATAAAAAACAGGGGGGGGGGAGGGGGGAGATTGTACGACATCCCAGACAGTCACCACACAGTTGCGGCTCACTGGGAAGACATGCGCGCATGCACGAAAAAGTTAACGAAACCACCTAGCTGTCAGCTCCTTGTCAGTGAAGGAACAGAATGTGCTTTGCAACTTAAAGAAGAGAAAGAAAGAAAAAAAAGGGGGGGGGTGACCGTACGACATCCGGGAACACTTATCTGTGCGTTCCGGTTGTGCTTGATGAGGCAAATCATGTCTATGTTGTCAGATGCATAGGCCAAAAGCTTTGTTAGCGGGTAATATTATTGTCGTAATGAAACCGGACTGATTAGAGAGAAGCGTTTGCGTCTTTTAGCAGTCGTAACCCAGACAGAGTGCCTGGGTGTTCATTTATTCCGTATTTTATCGTGTTAAATTTGTAGATAAAAAAAGATTCCCGTTGTTCCCGTTCTCTGATTGTTCGGAAGTTGTTTTCTAGTAGTGTAACCCTGATGTCATCAAAGCTGTGGTCTTTTAATGTGCAGTGTTTTGAAAGTGGAAGGCCTGGCAGAGATCGTACATGTGCCCGATGGTTGTTGAATCTAATTCTAAACGGAGTGTCTGTCTGGCCCACGTATTGCTTGTTACATACCCCACATTCCAGGAGGTATATGACGTTGTCTGAGTCACAGTCTAGTGCACCTCTTATCCTGTGCTTAAAATCCGAGTGGGTGCTTTTCGCCACTGTCGTTGTCTGCATGTGTTTGCATACCCTGCATCTGCTTTTTCCGCAAGGGTGACACCCAATTTGAGGTTTCACACCTATCTTTGAATTTATTAAATGATCCTTTATATTTTTCGGCCTTCTGTATACAACACAAGAAGGAGAAGTGAAAATTTTGGATAGTCGCACGCTCTGTTCCAGTATGTTAAAGTGTTTTCTTAGGACCTTGTTTATGTTCGGTGGGTTGCTCGTGAAAGTTAATAGCAAGTTTTTGTTGCGGTGTTGGTCGGCGTTTCTCTGGTGGTTAAGAAGAATCTGGCGGTCCAGATTTTCAGCTTTTTTGATGGCGTCATCGATGATAGCTGGCGGGTATTCTTGATTAAGGAGTATTTCGCGCATATGTGTGCTGTTTTTGTGGAAGTCCTCGTTGCGGGAGCAGATTCGTCGAAATCTGTGTGCTTGGGAATAGAGAATGCTGGTCTTGCAGTGTCGCGGGTGGCAGCTTTTGAAGTGCAGGTATTGTTGCCTGTCTGTAGGTTTTCTGTATACGTTAGTTACCAACGCACCATCGTCAACTCGAATGAGTACATCAAGAAAGTTTATTTCAGTGTTAGAGTAGGTGTGTGTAAAATAAATGCTGGGGTGTACCTGGTTGAATGCCTGTATGAATTTGAGGAGCTCGTTTTCCGAGTGTGTCCAAATTATGAATATATCATCTAGGTACCGTTTATAGAGTAATGGTTTGATATTACAAGATGAAATAAAATTGGACTCTAAGTGGTGCATGAATATGTTAGCGTAGTTTGGGGCCATTCTTGTACCCATTGCCGTACCGCTGATTTGAAGATAGTACTGGTTGTTATATTCAAAGCTGTTCAAATCGAGTACAAGTCTTGTGAAGATTTCAATTACTTTTTTGCTTGGATAAGCGACAGGGTTGTGTGTGCCATACGATTCAACAAGTGCCCTTACACCATCGTCATGTGGGATATTTGTGTAGAGGGAGCTAACATCCAATGTTACGAGAAATGCACCGTCTGGAATTTTCACGTCTGCTATTTCCCGAAGGAAGTGGTTTGTGTCACGCAAGAAGGACTCATGTGTGGGTGGTATGTCTTTGATTAAAGAATCAATATAACTAGAAATGGGTTCCGTTAACGTTCCCGTGCCTGATATAATGGGTCTGCCAGGGTTATTCTCTTTATGAATCTTCGGCAGCATGTAAAAACGACCAGGCGCCGAATGTACCGTAATAAGTGCCTTTTTAAGCTTTGAATTAATGGCGCCTTCACGTGTGAGATTCTCTAGGGTTGTTACAATGATTTTTTTGTGCTCCGTGGTAGGGTCAAAGTCGAGGTGTTTGTAGAATTGTTTGTTATTTAGTTGTCGCTTGCCTTCCTCAATGTAGTCCGATCTATTCAGAACAACAATCGCGCCTCCTTTGTCTGCTGGTTTAATGACGAGATCTTCGCAGTTGCTCAACGTGAGTAGTGCCTCTTTTTCTTTTTTTGATATGTTATTCATGCTTGGTTTGTGCACTTTGTACGCATGTATAACATCTTTTTGAACCGCGTCTATATAGAGATCCAGATGTCGATCTCTGTGGGCGTCTGGGGTCCATTGCCGTCCGATTACCCCACGAAAAAGTGCGTTATCTTTTTCGGGTTTATCAAAGAAATATTCCTCCAAACGCAAATTTTGTGCGAAGTTGTCTAGGTCTTTTAGGAGCGTGAATTCATCATACCTTCCGTTGCCAGGGCAGAATGTAAGTCCGCGTGATAGTATACTCAATTCTTCTTTGCTAAGTTCTTTGTCGGAAAGGTTAATAACGTTTGGCTCTTTGGGGTGTGGTGGCAAATTTTTTTGAACGTGAGATGATTTGGTATTTTTTCTGTAAGCCGCAGTGGGTATAGCTTGTGACACATTGTCCCGCGCAAATTTCTTCCTCTTAAGTTTTTCAATTTCCTCCGTTTTTTTGTGCTCAAATACGTCTAGTTCTTTAGTTTCCCACTCCGAAAGAGAAAAGTTATTTCTTAAATACCGCTCCTCGTCTGTCAGTGCGTTTAGAGTCTTTCTACAGTGTTCGATGGTGACTTTCGTTAGCTCCTGTGTGGCGTGATCGAGAATTTCGTTCCACCGTTTCATTTCCCCTTCGGCAAAGTTATGCATCGATGGTGTTAGCGACAAGCGCAGCCCCTTCGGAGCCGTACCCGCCAGTACATATTGCTCGAGGCTTTGCACGTGACGTTCGTGCCGTATTCTTTTGTCAACCACTTTTCTAAGTTTAAGAAAATTTGGACCTGTTCTATGGCCTAGTTCTATGGCCTAGTTCTATGGCCTAGTTCACCGGGCACCTTGCGGCCCTATTCGCCGCGTCTGTGCAAAGTGACATACTGGCTGTGCGAGGGGGCAAACTCCGTCCGTTTCAGATGAACTAGGCCATAGAACAGGTCCAAATTTTCTTAAACTTAGAAAAGTGGTTGACAAAAGAATACGGCACGAACTTCACGTGCAAAGCCTCGAGCAATATGTACTGGCGGGTACGGCTCCGAAGGGGCTGCGCTTGTCGCTAACACCATCGATGCATAACTTTGCCGAAGGGGAAATGAAACGGTGGAACGAAATTCTCGATCACGCCACACAGGAGCTAACGAAAGTCACCATCGAACACTGTAGAAAGACTCTAAACGCACTGACAGACGAGGAGCGGTATTTAAGAAATAACTTTTCTCTTTCGGAGTGGGAAACTAAAGAACTAGACGTATTTGAGCACATAAAAACGGAGGAAATTGAAAAACTTAAGAGGAAGAAATTTGCGCGGGACAATGTGTCACAAGCTATACCCACTGCGGCTTACAGAAAAAATACCAAATCATCTCAAGTTCAAAAAAATTTGCCACCACACCCCAAAGAGCCAAACGTTATTAACCTTTCCGACAAAGAACTTAGCAAAGAAGAATTGAGTATACTATCACGCGGACTTACATTCTGCCCTGGCAACGGAAGGTATGATGAATTCACGCTCCTAAAAGACCTAGACAGCTTCGCACGAAATTTGCGTTTGGAGGAATATTTCTTTGATAAACCCGAAAAAGATAACGCACTTTTTCGTGGGGTAATCGGACGGCAATGGACCCCAGACGCCAACAGAGATCGACATCTGGATCTCTATATAGACGCGGTTCAAAAAGATGTTATACATGCGTACAAAGTGCACAAACCAAGCATGAATAACATATCAAAAAGAGAAAAAGAGGCACTACTCACGTTGAGCAACTGCGAAGATCTCGTCATTAAACCAGCAGACAAAGGAGGCGCGATTGTTGTTCTGAATAGATCGGACTACATTTAGGAAGGCAAGCGACAACTAAATAACAAACAATTCTACAAACACCTCGACTTTGACCCTACCACGGAGCACAAAAAATCATTGTAACAACCCTAGAGAATCTCACACGTGAAGGCGCCATTAATTCAAAGCTTAAAAAGGCACTTATTACGGTACATTCGGCGCCTGGTCGTTTTTACATGCTGCCGAAGATTCATAAAGAGAATAATCCTGGCAGACCCATTATATCAGGCACGGGAACGTTAACGGAACCCATTTCTAGTTATATTGATTCTTTAATCAAAGACATACCACCCACACATGAGTCCTTCTTGCGTGACACAAACCACTTCCTTCGGGAAATAGCAGACGTGAAAATTCCAGACGGTGCATTTCTCGTAACATTGGATGTTAGCTCCCTCTACACAAATATCCCACATGACGATGGTGTAAGGGCACTTGTTGAATCATATGGCACACACAACCCTGTCGCTTATCGAAGCAAAAAAGTAATTGAAATCTTCACAAGACTTGTACTCGATTTGAACAGCTTTGAATTTAACAACCAGTACTATCTTCAAATCAGCGGTACGGCAATGGGTACAAGAATGGCCCCAAACTACGCTAACATATTCATGCACCACTTAGAGTCCAATTTTATTTCATCTTGTAATATCAAACCATTACTCTATAAACGGTACCTAGATGATATATTCATAATTTGGACACACTCGGAAAACGAGCTCCTCAAATTCATACAGGCATTCAACCAGGTACACCCGACATTTATTTTACACACACCTACTCTAACACTGAAATAAGCTTTCTTGATGTACTCATTCGAGTTGACGATGGTGCGTTGGTAACTAACGTGTACAGAAAACCTACAGACAGGCAACAATACCTGCACTTCAAAAGCTGCCACCCGCGACACTGCAAGACCAGCATTCCCTATTCCCAAGCACACAGATTTCGACGAATCTGCTCCCGCAACGAGGACTTCCACAAAAACAGCACACATATGCGCGAAATGCTCCTTAATCAAGAATACCCGCCAGCTATCATCGATGACGCCATCAAAAAAGCTGAAAATCTGGACCGCCAGATTCTTCTCAACCACCAGAGAAACGCCGACCAACACCGCAACAAAAACTTGCTATTAACTTTCACGAGCAACCCACCGAACATAAACAAGGTCCTAAGAAAACACTTTAACATACTGGAACAGAGCGTGCGACTATCCAAAATTTTCACTTCTCCTCCTTGTGTTGTATACAGAAGGCCGAAAAATATAAAGGATCATTTAATAAATTCAAAGATAGGTGTGAAACCTCAAATTGGGTGTCACCCTTGCGGAAAAAGCAGATGCAGGGTATGCAAACACATGCAGACAACGACAGTGGCGAAAAGCACCCACTCGGATTTTAAGCACAGGATAAGAGGTGCACTAGACTGTGACTCAGACAACGTCATATACCTCCTGGAATGTGGGGTATGTAACAAGCAATACGTGGGCCAGACAGACACTCCGTTTAGAATTAGATTCAACAACCATCGGGCACATGTACGATCTCTGCCAGGCCTTCCACTTTCAAAACACTGCACATTAAAAGAACACAGCTTTGATGAAATCAGGGTTACACTACTAGAAAACAACTTCCGAACAATCAGAGAACGGGAACAACGGGAATCTTTTTTTATCTACAAATTTAACACGATAAAATACGGAATAAATGAACACCCAGGCACTCTGTCTGCGTTACGACTGCTAAAAGACGCAAACGCTTCTCTCTAATCAGTCCGGTTTCATTACGACAATAATATTACCCGCTAACAAAGCTTTTGGCCTATGCATCTGACAACATAGACATGATTTGCCTCATCAAGCACAACCGGAACGCACAGATAAGTGTTCCCGGATGTCGTACGGTCATCCCCCCCCCCTTTTTTTTTCTTTCTTTCTCTTCTTTAAGTTACAAAGCACATTCTGTTCCTTCACTGACAAGGAGCTGACAGCTAGGTGGTTTTGTTAACTTTTTCGTGCATGCGCGCATGTCTTCCCAGTGAGCCGCAACTGTGTGGTGACTGTCTGGGATGTCGTACAATCTCCCCCCTCCCCCCCCCCTGTTTTTTATTTTCTTTTTTTTCTTTCTTTAATTTTTAACGAACATTCTGTTCCTTCACTGACAAGGAGCCAATGCATATAATGAATATCGATGGCGGTGCCTCATTCACCGGCTTTTTCGCTCCTCCCGACGCCACCAGTACGCACTTAGAGCGCTTAAGCCCTCCCCATTATCTTGTCATACACTTCAAAGAGGAACTAGCCGCCAGCTTTTTCGTGCATGCGCGCATGTCTTCCCAGTGAGTCGCAACTGTGTGGTGACTGTCTCTGATGTCGTACAATCTCCCCCCCCTCTCCCTGTTTTTTTTAACGCACATTCTGTTCCTTCACTGACAAGGAGCCCATGCATATAATGAATATCGATGGCGGTGCCTCATTCACCGGCTTTTTTGCTCCTCCCGACGCCACCAGCACGCACTTAAAGCGCTTAAGCCCTCCCCATTAACTTGTCATACACTTCAAAGAGGAACGAGCCGCCAGCGGACTACACCGAAAGGTGAAATACAAAAACGGCGGCTCCCTGTCCACTTGGGGAAGTGTGGGTGCGGGGGGGGTATTGTTGACAATGATGACATTCCTCATCTACCACTGCCCTACTCTATTGAAATGCTGCCCCTTTCTAATTACGCCGTGTCGGTCTTGCTTCTTCTCCTAGATTTTCTATATTTTATTTAATGTTTGTCCTCCGGTTTCGCTGTTTCTTCTTTTTTTTCTCTCTCTCTCTCTCAATTGACCCCTCCCCACCTGTCTCGACAGGATATAAAAAGGCACGGAACATGTGTAAATAGTATTATGCCTTGAAAAAGACAGGGTTCCTGTCGAAACGTCGGCACAATAAACAGTTGTTATGTGAAAGCGCATCTACTTTTATATATATATATATATATATATATATATATATATATATATTGGAGTAATAATTCAATGGGCCAGTTAGTCTTCGTGAAGGTATGGGATATGGCACAACGGGAGCGTTGTCAACAAGGATAAATATATTTATTTCCCAACAGTTTCGGGAGGGGCCCTCCCTTCATGGGATGAGTATCACTCATCCCCTGATTAAGGGAGGACCCCTCCCGAAACTGTTGGGAAATAAATATATTTATCCTTGTTGACAACGCTCCCGTTGTGCCATATCCCATATATATATATATATATATATATATATATATATATACATATATAAGGGAAAGAAGTGTATATCTAAGGGCTCGTTTTTCCGTGTTTTAACACAATACTAATGAGATCTAACAGACAGTAATGCCAAGTAATATACAGGGGAAGTTATTAGAACCAATTGATTGTAGATAAGAAGAAAGAAATGTAGATGAAAAAATACCCAGCCATGAGCAGGAAACGTGAGCTGCTCACGGCTGGTTATTTTTTCATCCACTTTTCTTTCTTCTTATTTACATTCCATTGGTTCTAATAACTTCCCCAGTACATTATTTCGCATTACTGTCTGTTAGCTTTCATGTATATATATATATATATATATATATATATATATATATATATATATATATATATATATATATATATATATGCAGGCATGCTTGTTGAGTGGCCATAGCGTTGCATATAGTCCAGTAGATCCTCCGTGAGCGGTCACAACGTGGTTTATTTCGACATTTCGGCCTAGAGTCTGGCCTTCATCAGGATTAAAGATACAGTTTGTTGGTGCTCAGCTTTATACATTCTCAAATCAGAGGGCAAGGAAAGAGGAAAAAAGACAGGAAAAAAAGGAAAAAAGAAAAGCAAAAAAGGAAAGAAAAAGAAGAAAAAAGAAAAGAAGAGAAAAATAATATATTGTGGACTCACCTTCCACTCTTCCTTCCACTTCCCCCCTCCACTCTTCCCTCCACTTCCCCCTTCATCTCTCTCCCCCTTCTCCCCTTCACCTTTCTGATGTCAGTGGTCTGTGTATGTTTCCTTTCGCTAACGCCTTCCTCCTGATCAGACGGCGCCTCCTGGCACTGGCGGTTCGGTGTGGGGCAAAAAAGAGCTTTTAGGAAGTCCTAAGCCTTTAACTACTCGGAGTCCCGTAAACAATTCGTCGTAGAAGGAGAGGTGCCGCGTATTGTGGCAGAGGCTGGTAAGCGGGCATTTTAGGAAGTTCTAAGCCTTTAACTACTCCACGCCCTGTCAACATTTTGTCGTAAAAAGAGGGGTGCCTCGTATTGCAGTAGGCTGTGCAACAAAAATACCCCCCACATGTAATTAATGACGCTGTTCAAAAGCGAGAAAACTAAAGCGTGAAGACTTACTTATGAAGCGACCACCACGAAAAGACCCACAACGAACAAACCTCTGCTTGACTTACAGCACAAACTTCCCCAATGTAAACAAAATCCTCAAATGACATTACAACATTCTGGAACAAAGTGAACTTCTGAAACGCGCATTCCCCTCCGCTCCAGGCGTCGTTTACCGACGACCCCTTAACCTCAAAGACACCCTTGTCCACTTACAAATTAACACATCACCCCCCAATAATTCATGCCGGCCTTGTTTAAAGCCACTATGTCTTGTATGTAAGGCGATGCGAGAAACAGACAAAGCAACCAGCACGCAATCCAAGTTTTCGATTAACATACGAGGAAACCTAACATGCGATTCCTCTAATGTGGTATACCTACTCTAATGCAACGTGTGTGGTATGCAGTACATCGGACAAACGGAAACACCATTTAGGATTTGCTTCAATAATCACAGAGCCCATGCGAAATCAGCCCCAAGTCTACCTCTATCAAAACATCTCAATCTTCCCGACCATGCATTCGACAAACTATCAGTAACGCTCTTAGAGACGGGATTTGAATCAAATAGAGAACGTGAACAACGAGAGTCATATCTTATCCACTGATTTTACACCCTCTATAGAGGAGTAAATGAGAATCCTGGTACACTTGCAGCAATTAAAGCATTCGAAGACAATAACGGCAATAATGAAAATAGTAACTGATTTCACGACACTGCAGCTGCGAAGGGCACTGGACAACCCAAAACCATTCCAAGTGTAATTACTCTTTCTAAGTGCAGCTGTCGTCTGTTTTCTGTTTTATTTTACTGCGCATTCAATCGTGCCATGCATGACATGACCAACAGCAACCCTGTGCACAGCCGGGAGGCCCCCACTACACGCGTAATCCAGAAGCGGGCAAGGAATTCGCATTGCGCCCGCTTACCAGCCTCTGCCGCAATACGGGGCACCCCTCTTTTTACGACCAATTGTTGACGGGGCGCCGAGTAGTTAAAGGCTTAGAACTTCCTAAAATGCCCGCTTGCCAGCCTCTGCCACAATACGCGACACCCCTCTTTCTACGACGAAATGTTGACTCCGAGTAGTTAAAGGCTTAGGACTCCGAGTAGTTAAAGGCTTAGGACTTCCTAAAAAAGCTCTTCTTTGCCCCACACCGAACCGCCAGTGCCAGAAGGCACCATCTGGTCGGGAGGAATGCGTTAGTGAAAGGAAGCGTACACAGACTGCTGACATCAGAAAGGTGAAGGCGAGAAAGGGGAGAGAGATAAAGGGGGAATTGGAGGGAAGAGTGGAAGAGGGGCGCCCGAGGGGAGTCCACCGTATATAATGTTTCTCTTCTTTTTTTCTTTTTTCGTCTTTTTTCTTTATCTTTTTCTTTCTTTTTTTTCTTTTTTCTGTATTTTTTCCTCTTTTCTTGCCCACTGATTTGAGATTGTATAAAGCTGAGCACCAACAAACTGTATCTTTAATCCTGATGAAGGTCAGACTCTAGGCCGAAACGTCGAAATAAACCACGTTGTGACCGCTCACGGAGGATCGACTGGAATATATATATATATATATATATATATATATATATATATATATATATATATATATATATATAAGGGAAATAAGGGAAAGAAGTGTATACCTAAGGGCTCGTTTTTCCGTGTTTTAACACAATATTAATGAGATATAACAGACAGTAATGCCAAGGAATGTACAGGGGAAGTTATTAAAACCAATTGAATGTAAATAAGAAGAAAGAAAAGTGGATGAAAAAATTACCAACTGTGAGCAGGAATCGAACCTACGACCTTCGAATTACGCGTTCGATGCTCTAACCACTGAGCTATCACAGCGGCCCTCCCTCCATCCACTTTTTTGGGTTTATCTGTGAATTTTAGAAGTAGGAGCGACAGTCAGCGCCATCTATAGGCCAAACAATATATATATATATATATATATATATATATATATATATATATATATATAAATTTATATATATATATATATATATATATATATATATATATATATATAATGAAAGGAAGTGTATACTTAAGGGCTCGTTCTTTCGTGTTTAGACACAATATTATTGAGATATAACAGACAATAGTGGCAAGGAAAGTATAGGGAAAGTTATTAGGCCAATTGTATTGTAAATGTGAACAAAGAAAAGTGAGTGAAAAGATAACTTGCCGTGGGCAGGATCCGAACCTGCTACCTTCAAATAACGCGTTCGATGCTCTACCACTGAGCTACCACGACAGCTATCTCCCCAGCCACTTTATTGGGTATCTATGTGAATTTAAACGTGGAAGTGTCAGTCAGCGCCACTAGTGGCCATGGCGGAGAGTGTGGCACAGTCCTAAGGAGCTCATGAGGAGTGTGCGTAATGAGCTTAATAATCTCATTAAAGAAAACGAGAAAATTTGACAAAATCTGAAAGAATCAGTCTGAGAATTCTGGCATCTAGGACAGACATAAGAATAAAACCCACTGACAAAGGAGAAGCAATTGTAGTGCTTAATACGACCCACTACTTACAAGAAGCATACCGCCAACTAGACAACTCAAAATAATACGAACACCTCCCAGGTGATCCGACAGACCAATACAAACGTATCGTATCAACAGAACTAAAGAAACTGTTGGATGCAGAAAAGATAACCAACAATGACCGCAAACTGTTGCGAGCCGAATACCCTCGTCCAGGTAGCTTCTACATCCTCCCATGAATTCATAAACCCGGTAACCCAGGTCGACCAATCATATCAGGCATCGGTACAAAAAGGTAACCTATATCAGGGTACGTGGACAAACTAATAGGCTACATTCCATGCAACCTCGCGTGGAACGTAAAAGACACCACACATTTTCTTCGAGACATTGCAGATCTGTGTGGGCCGAAAAACTCGTACTTGGTTACCCTTCATGTCTCTTCATTGTATACAATTATTCCTCACGATGACGGCATAGCTCATTACAAAACATGCACACAGACCATAGACAATCTAACAATCCAGATTTCTCTGCCATCGCAACTTTGACAAGGATGGTCCTCGAATGAAATTTATTCAAATTTAACCAAGAGTACTTTCGAAAAATCAGTGGGACCGCTATGGGCACCAAAATGGCACGCAAATATGCCAACATATTTACGGAAAAGCTAGAATCGGAGTTTCTTGCACAAAGTCCTTGAAACCACTGCTATACAGACGATACATGGACGACATCTTTCTTTTTGGACCCACAGTGAGGATGAACTTCTCAGCTTTATCGACACTTACAATGCTGTACGTCCAAACACACACTTCACAAACACCTATTCGCAAACAACCGTAAATTTTCTTGATGTTACCATAACGATAGAAGAAGACAAGCTTCTTACAACTCTATATCGCAAACCAACGGATCGACAGCAATACCTCCATTACCAAAGCGATCACCCGTGCCACTGTAAAAACAGTATTCCATACAGCCAGGCTCACCAGCTTAATCGAACCTGCTCAAGAGACGCTGATTTTGACACGAGCTTACAGAGGCAAAACTTATGCTCGATAAACAAAAATACCTCCGATATGTAATTGATGACGCCATTAAAAAACGAGAAAAAAGAAGCGTGATTACTTACTTATAAAGCGACCACCGGAAGAAGACCCACAACGAACAAATATGTGCTTAATTTATAGCACAAATTTCCCCAAAGTGAACAAAATCTTTAAACGACATTACAACAATCTGGAACAAAGTGAACGTCTGAAACGCGTATTCCCATCCGCTCCTGGCGTCGTTTACCGACGACCAGGCAACGTCAAAAACACACTTGTCCACACTCAAATCGATACCTCACCCCCTAATAATTCGTGCTGACATTGTTTATAGTCACGATGTCTTGTATGTAAAGCGATGCAAGAAACACACAAAGGAACCAGCACACAATCCAAGTTTTTGATTAGCATACGAAGAAACCTAACATGCGATTCCTCTAATGTGGTATACCTACTCGAATGCAACGTGTGCAGTATGCAGTACATCGGACAAACAGAAACGCCCTTTAAGATTCGCTTCAATAATCACAGAGCCCATGCGAAATCAGCCTCAAATCTACCCCTATCAAAACATCTCAATCTTGCTGACCATGAATTTCACAAACTATCAGTAACACTCTTAGAGCCGATATTTAAATAAAACTGAGAACGTGAACAACGAGAATCTTACCTTATTTACCAATTTTACACCCACGATAGAGTAATCAATGGGAATCCAGGTACACTTGCAGCAATTAAAGCATTAGAAAATAATAACGGCAATAATGAAAAAAATAACGGAGTGCATGGCATGGCAGCTGCGAAGGGCACTGGACAACTCAAAATAATTCCAAGTGTAACTACTCTTCCTAAGTACAGCTGTCATCTGTTTCTAGTTTACCTCACTATCCAATCAATTGTGCCAGACATGATTTGCCCAACAGCAACCCTGTGCACAGTCGGAAGGTTCCTACTGGACGCGTAATTCAGAAGCGGCCGAGAATTGCCATTGCTCCCGCTTTCCAGCCTCTGCACCAAAACGCGGAGCCCCTCTTTCTACGACGAGATGTCGACGGGGCGCTGAATAGAATGGGAAACAGCCCTTTTTCCCCGACACAAAACCGCCAGAGCCAGGAGGCGCCGTCTAGTCAGGAACATTGCGTTAGTGAAAGGAAGGATACACAGACCACGGGCATCCTAATGGTGAAAAGGAGAATAGAAAAAGAGATGGAGGTGGAAGGGGTAGGAAGAGTGAAAGGGGGCGCCCGGGAGAGTCCAACCTATATTATCTTTTTTCTTTTTATCTCTTATTTTCTTTTCCTTTATTTCTTCGTATTCACTTTTCTTTTCTTTTCTCTCGTTTGTTCTCTCTTTCTCTCTCTCTCCCTCTGATATAAGATTGCATAAAGCTGAGCACCAACAAACTGTACCCTCAATGCTGCTGAAGGCCACACTCTAGTCCGAAACGTCGAAAGGAACCACGTTATGACCACTCACGGTGGATCTACTTGTAATGCTACGAGCACTCAACCGTCATACTTATATATATATATATATATATATATATATATATATATATATATATATATATATATATATATATATATATAGTGGGAGTAATAATTCAATGGGCCAGTTAGTCTTCGTGAAGGTATGGGATATGGCACAATGGGAGCGTTGTCAACAAGGATAAATATATTTATTTCCCTATATATATATATGTATATATATATATATATATATATATATATATATGAAAAAGAAGGTCTCATCAAATCCAGTGCAAAAATACCAAAATCGGAGGTCGGACAAGATGAAAACTTTTTATTTTTCCCACGTTTCAGCCGCGGACCGGCCTTTATCAAGAAAACACGATACAAAAAAATATTTCGTTTTGCCCGTCGCCCCGCCTTGGTGGTCTAATGGCTAAGGTACTCGGCTGCTGACCCGCAGGTCGCGGGTTCAAATCCCGGCTGTGGCGGCTGCATTTCCGATGGAGGCGAAAATGTTGTAGGCCAGTGTGCTCAGATTTAGGTGCACGTTAAAGAACCCCAGGTGGTCGAAATTTCCGGAGCTCTCCACTACGGCGTCTATCATAATCATATGGTGGTTTTGGGACGTTAAGCCCCACATATCAATCAATCGTTGTGCCCGTCCTCCACTTTTTGATATATATATATATACCTCACACGCACACACACACACAGTATATATATATATATATATATATATATATATATATATATATATATATATGACGCTACAAAATGGAGACACGTCGTGGTCCAGATGCCATGTGTTTATTCTAATGCACGCGCACTTCCTCTTCGTCGACTTCTCCTAGAATCGCCTTGCGAAACCGTCACACTTCCCCCTCCCCTCGAGAAAGTCTCAGTTCAGAAGGTTCAAAATAACGCCGCAGTTTGCTAACATGCACAATATCAGAGTTTCTACGTAAGGGTAGCACAGAGTGGTTGATCTCATAGTTCACTTTTTGAGACTTTGCGTAGAATCTTGTAGGGTCCTTCCATGACAGAACTCAGTTTGCCGTTGTTGGGATGCCATGGTGTCTCGTAAAGGACAAAGTCACCGACTTGGAACTCAATCGGAAGAAATTTTCTATCATAAATGACTTTGTTCTTATTATGGTAGGCGAGAGAATTGCTAATGCAGTTTTTCGCGCTTCTTCGACGGTTTCTTCTCGTTGTTCCAGTACAGTAGGATAAGATGGAATTCCATACTTCAGGAAGGAAGGTGCGTAGCCGGTCACTTCATGGGGTGTTCTGTTGTATTCGTCAATTACCTCCGGAAGCAGCTTAGTCCAAGACTTCTGTGGTTCATCATTGATCTTACATTTCAGTCTCGTTACGATAGTCTGGTTTGTCCGCTCGTTCATGCCGTTGCATTGTGGATGATGAGATGAGGTGAATAGTTGGTGTATACGATTATGTTTTAAAAATGCTTGAATTTTCCTGCGGTAAATCCTGTTCCACGGTCTGAAAGGAGCTTCCGTGGTTTTCCAGAAGCAAAAATTGTTTTTAAGCATGAAATGTAGGCGTCGGTGTCCTCATTTTTATGAGCAAACGCCCATACGTAGCGAGTCGCATGATCAATAACCAAGTGTATAAACCTTTTTGATGAGCCATATACAGAAAATCCTCCTATGGTGTCTATTGCAAAAAGGTCGAAGGGCTCTTCAGCCGGAGGCAGTGATTCAAGCGTCCCAAACTTTTTTGTTTTCGTCTTCTTGCATCTCTGGCATGTATCGCAATGCCGAATGTAAGTGGAAACATCGGTTACCATATGCGGCCAATAATATTGCGGCGACAGGAGCGATAGCGTCTTCTTCACTCCGACATGCCCAAAATGTTGATGTGCATTTTTCACAATGGTTGGGCGTAGTTCGTGGGGCACGGATATTTTCCGTAGTCCTTTTCTTTTAACGATGATGATGTTATTTTCCAATAAGTGCGTTCCTTCTGGACGTTCATTGTTGCATCGCTGAAGGTCGTCGTGTGATAGAATATTAACTATTGGGGCTCTGGAGAGCGCATCTGCTTCGACATTACTTGCGCCCTTTTGATGTTTGATGTTCACATCATACATTGACAGTTTAAAAGACCACCAGAAGAGACGACCTTGAGGATTTTTAACATTCTTCAGCCACTGGAGTGCAGAGTGATCTGTTACAACAGTGAATGACTTTCCATGAAGGTAGCAATGCCATTTATTAATGCCATCTACATTGGCAAGACATTCCCTTTCTGTAATAGCATAGTTCTCCTCGTGCTTAAGTAGTTTGCGGGAATAGTAAGCAACAGGATGTTCTTTGCCTTTGTCATCAGGTTGTTTCAGCACTGCACTGATGCCTTCGCCAGATGCGTCACAGTACGCAGTACATAGTCTCGAAGGGTCGTATATGCGAAGCACCGGTTCTTCAGTTATCCGCTCCTTCAGTTCACGAAAGGCTTGCTCGCATGCTTCTGTCCACACCCACTTGCTGCCTTTGTGGAGTAGTTTTGTGAGTGGAAGAGCGATATCGCTGAAGTGGGGGATGTACTGCGGTAGGTGTTTACAGTGCCCAGAAAACGCTGGAGATCCTTTTGTCGGTTTGGTGTAGGAAATTTGAGTATTGCAGCCACATTACTTTGCTTAGGTGTCACTGTTCCTTGTGAAATTTTGTGGCCCAGGTATTCAATGCTGCATTGTGCAAATTGGCACTTTTTTCGTTTGAGTTTTACGTTCTCGGTTTTGAGAGCTTTCAATAGCGCCTCAAGGTGTCGTATGTGATCATTAAATGTCTCGGAGTATACGACCACATCGTCAAAGTAATTAATAACATTGGTGAGCTGATGTTTCGCTATTATTGATTTCATGGCTCTTTCAAATGTAGCTGGAGCGTTCTTCAACCCAAACGGCATTACCAACCACTCAAAATGACCATCAGGCATGACAAATGCAGTTTTCGGAACATCGTCAAAATGCATTTGCACATGCTAGTATCCCGACGTTACGTCCAACGTAGTGAAATACTCCGCCTTTCTTAAGTGGTCAAGAATATCATCTATACGTGGAATTGGTTGAAAGTCGGGTACCGTTATGGCATTGAGTTTCCGGTAGTCAATACATAGACGAGTGCGTCCTTCACCTTTCTTTTCTGCTAAAATGACAGGTGTGGCGTAGGGCGATAATGAAGGCCTCACAACACCTTGCTTGAGGAGAGCGTTAACTTGTTCGTTGATCTCCACTTTGTCTGCCTGTGAACATCGGTATGGTGCTCGACGAATAGGGACAGCATTGGTAAGTACGATCCTATGTTTCTCCGTAGTGATGCACCCAATATCTGTCTGAGATCTCGAAAATATCTCGTCATACTTGCTTAAAAGAGAGTCGAGTGCCACAGACTCATGCTCTGATAAGTTTTCTGAAGTCAGGGTCCGCATCAACGGGGCTTGAATGGTTTTCTTTTCATTGTGATGCGGAAGGTTCATATTCTCACGTGCTTGTGTCACTGACTTGCTTTCCAGATTTACAAAAAGATTGAAGTATGAAGCGCTGTCCAGGCCAAGAAGTAATTGCGTTCTCATGCCTCGCAGCACATGTGCATAAACTTTCTTGATGACGTTCCCAATGTGTAACTGAATGTTTACGTGACCCAAAGTTCGAATGCTTGATGCAACTTGCTGGACCATGATGCTGGAGTCTCTCATCTGTCTTTCTTTCTTTATTTTATTTCAACATTCGGGATGCTGAGGGCCGTGGTCAAAAACCCTCTAATGGGCTTGACTGGGACCACGACCCTTTACAAATGGGCAGCATAGGCAACACTTTTATTGCAGTGACAATGTACAAAAATTTGAGCAAGCATAAAGCATAAAGTATAATAAGCATAAGCATAATAAAGCATAAGCATAATAAAGCATGAAGATTGAAAAGTAATAAACTCAAGGAAATGACCGTAATTATTTCCTTACACATACGATATCAATAAGAGAGTGTAAGGATGCAAGAAAAGAAGATCGCAAGATTAGCACCAAAGTAAAAAAAAATATGAAGCATGTGCCCATACGCTTACTACACTTACAATCAGAACAGTCACTCAAATGGAAGACGATATGGCATTCAAATGAAACGGTAGGAGGAAGCGCAGCATTTCTTTGCCGTAGTTAGTGCGCGTGCGCGGGATAAGCCATGTGTGATTGAAACGCGTGTTATAAAGAACTTTGCGGTGGTTTAGGTTGGCAATGGTTCCTAAAAGGTTCTCGCCTTTTAATCCTGCCTGGTAGCGTTTCACAAGCATTGCGCGGTAGTATTCAGGTAGAGGTAGCAGCTTCATGTCGTGAAATATGGGAGTGGTGTGACTGCGATATGGAGCATTTGCAACGGCACGAACAGCCCTTTTCTGTATGACGTGCAGTTTGCGGATATTTGTTAGAGTTGTCGAACCCCAAACCAGATGACAGTAGTTGATGTGAGATAAAAACAGAGATTTATAGATGAGAAGTTTAACTGCCTTAGGTAGCGAGAAACGAACCCGGGATAATATGCCCGAAATCCTTGATATTGTGCCACATAGTTTTTCAGTGTGTGCGTTCCAAGACATGTGTTGTTCGAAAATTATTCCCAGACACTTAATACGCTGTACTATCTCAAGTTCTGAACTGCCAAGTTTTAATGGGACATGACAAGGGGTTTGTTTATTTTTCGGCCTGAAATATACAGCTTTTGTTTTTGATGTGTTAAGTTTTAAACAGTTAACGCATGTCCACGTGGCCAACTTCGCCAGTACCTCATTTGCGTCATTAATTAAGTTTGTATAATTTTCAGCAGTAAGAAGCAAGGTTGTATCATCAGCGTATATAATACATTTTACAGACGTGTCAATTTTTACAATATCATTTATGTATTTACAAAAAAGCAGAGGCCCTAATATGCTACCTTGTGGTACACCCGCTGAAATTTTTAGTAAATTGGAGGTACAATTGCCGACGACTACCTTCGGCTGCCAATACATTAGGTATGATTCAATGAGTTGTAAGAAAACACCTCGAAATCCATAGTGTGCACATTTCTTTAGCAGCGTAATGTGATTTATTGTGTCGAACGCCTTTGAATAGTCTACGAAGATGCCTAAAGTGTGTAGTTCGCGTTCAAAAGCATTTAGTATAAATTCTTTCTGTTCTAAAAGAGCATGTTCAGTCGTACGGCCTTTGATAAAACCAAACTGCGAAGGAGTGATGATGTGGTGCTTATCTAGGAAATAAACCATACGCTTTTGTATTAGTTTTTCCAGACCTTTTGAAATTACTGGAAGTATAGATATCGGTCGGTAATTGTTTAGTGCATTTTTATCTCCTCCTTTGTACAGCACAACCACTTTTGCAACTTGTAACTTTTGTGGGAAAATTCCGGTGGAAAAAGCAAGATTAATGATATGCTCTAATATTTCAGCAATGATATCTAATACGTGTTTGATGGGCTTAATCTGTATGTCATATGCGTCACAACACGTGCTGTTTTTCACAGACGAAAAGGCATGTGAAAGTTCACCAGCTGTTGTTGGCGCCAAAAACGCGCTCTCAGAGATACTGTCAGACAAATATGTGGTACAAGCTGAATTGTACTGTTCCTTTGCTAGAGATACAAAATAGTCATTGAATAAGTTTGCTAAATCATCCTTACAAATAACGTCACCGTCTATCACAAGCTCACTAGGCCTGAAGTCATCACCGTTATGGCCAAGAAATTTGTTTAGTCTAGACCAAGCCAAGTCTTTATTCATTACATCTTTGTTGAAGATGCTGTTAAAGTACATTCTCTTTTTGTAACGCAACAGGCTGTTTACTTTATTTTGCTGGGCTTTGAAACGTTTAAGCGTTTCTTCGTTCTTGTTTTTCAGGAAGTTTTCGAACAATTTATTTTTACGTTTTATTTCATTAAGACAACTTTTAGTCAGCCACGGTTTTTTGGCTTTGCGCGTATGCTTGAGCTGTTTGTACGGAAAGCATTTCTTGTACACCCTTATCAGTTTGTCATGGAAAATATCATAGGCGGCTTCAGGTTCTTGCTCGCAATACACGCCTGACCAATCGGTTAACGATATCTCCTTGCGAAATGCAGCCAGTGTATATTCATTATTGTCTTGAATAACTATCGGTTCTCTGAGTTTGGCTGGCACACAGTTTACGGTTTCGTTGATCAGCATAAAGATAGGAAGGTGGTCACTGATGGGTGCGCTTAGTACGCCGGACAAACATTTCGAAGCATCTATGTTAGTAATGAACATATCTATTAATGTCGCAGTGTTTTTGTCAATGCGGGTTGGGATGATGATAACATTAGAAAACCCATTGGATTCAATAACTTGACAAAGTTCTAACTGACTTTCTGATGGCTTTGCAACGTCGATATTGAGATCACCTGCAAGAACTAGTGTACTACCAGTGTCTCTAACCCAACGCAAGTATGTATCTAAGAATACTAAGAAGTTCGACTTGTTACCACTAGGAGGGCGGTATAACACACCATAAACAAAACCGTCACTTTGTACAGTCAATATTTCATAATCATTAGTGACATGCGAAAACTCGTGAACCAGCCTACATTTTACTGAGTTTTTAGCCATCATCAAAACACCACCTCCTATTTTTGTTGGGCAATTCAAAAAGAAGGTTTCATAGCCGGGTGATCTTAGAACCTCAGATTCATCCCTGTACCATGTTTCCGTCATCATAAGAACATGAGGTTCAGAGTGTATAGTTGAAATAAGGGCGGTTATTTGGTCTTCTTTATTTCGTGCAGATTGTGCGTTGAGATGAAGGAAGGACAAGCCATTCTTTTTCGTGGAAAGTAATGCGCCTAATTTTTCGAGTGTCACGTAATCTATGTCTGCCATCTTTCTCTTTAGGTAACAGTCGCTTTGGTCATTAACAGTGGCTATTCTCTCATTACTGAGAGGTCCTGCACGCTGGCGATGACGTGAACTCGGCTGTCCTCAGTTTTTCGCACCTTGGTGCGACCATTGTCCACCCACAGAAACTTCCATTGCTTTTCTCTCTTTAGTGAGAGCGCCTGTGCAAACAATCTTTTGTTGTTGGGTGTGAGGTGGTCATTAACGTACACATTGGCACCTTGTGACTGAGCAAAACCGAGTGACTCGGTTGTTAGACGTGCCCTGCGTGCTTTACGCAAAAATTCATCCTTCTTGACCCGAGAACAAAACCTCGCGATTATGTTCGTGTCCTCTTTTTCTGGCACGCGATGCACAGCGTCGATATCATCCTTTTTTATGGGACAGTAAATTGCATCACCCATTTTCTGAAGAATGGTAGCGCAATCCTCCCCCTTTTTTAATGGCACACCCTTTATCTCAACGTTGTTAAGTCGTGAACGCTGTTCCATGTCAGCCAGTTAAGCAGCCAGTTCATCATTTGATTTTTGAAGAGACTTGTTTTCGGCTCAGGTGAGCTCATGCTTCTTTTTCATTTCTTCATAAAAAGTGCTGATGGCAGAGACACTTTCACGAAGCTGTTCAATTTCGGCTCGAAGCTGTAGCGCTTCGCGTGACAGCTCAGCATTTGACGGCATCATATAAACGTAACAGTGACTACAGCACAATAACCACCGGCAGCAGCAGTCGCGACAACAAAAGTAGAAGCAAAAATCAGCGGTGCAATTAATGCACAACCAACCTGAGCAAAGAAAAAACGTTGCTCAGTGGACTCGACTTCCTGCTGCCACGACCGCCACTGCCAAAATGTGGCCACACGAGCACAGTGTTGAGCCTAAGTAGTGTCTCCGGTAGGTGTCCTCGCAGTCCGTGCTTGCGCAGAAAGTTCGTTCTTTGTGGCTGTAGCGACAGGGTAGTGACGTTGCTTGACCAGATATTCCAAGTAGACGGGTCGAGAAATTCAGAGAATATCCCGATAGCCCGAAGAGCCGAACCAGACAACTGTCACGATATGCACAAGTCAGCACCTGCGCAAAGGAAGAACGTTGCTCAGTGGACTCGACTTCCTGCTGCCACGACCGCCACTGCCAAAATGTCAACTGAAGCTTTAGCTGTTTGTACACATTCTCGCTGATACAAGTAATTGTTGCTCCTGTATCGAGAATTGCATTTACTGGCTTTCCGTTGATGAGAGCACTGAAGTGTATTAATGAAACTCTGGGTCGCCCTTCTCGTTTCCCCGTTCAGTATCAATAGCGGACACATTGCCGCGGCGCGGACATTCGTTGTGCCAGTGAAACTGTCGAGAGAAACCAGCATCTGAGCAGTATCTACATTCGTTTTGCGGGGCACGCGGTTGAAGAGTTATTGTCGGTTGCTGCGATCTGCTGAAGAGACGTGGAGCTCTTGATGCGATACTAGCGTTACGAGTAAAGGAAACTCCTCTCACCCGTCTTAAAGATGTTTCGACCCGTTGAGCAGCGGTGAGCCACTCTAATGACGTGTTGAAAGACAGTCCGGCGAGCGCCAGTTCCACATCAGGAGGAACACCATCAGTCATCCCAGAAATGATGTGGCACTCTTTAAGGTCAGCCAAGGAACCCAGTCGCTTTTTCTCGTCGTAGTAGTCCTTGATGGTCTGCCCTCCTTTCAGTCGGCAGTGAATGAAGAGACGGAAGGCATCTCCGCCAGTCGAAGTAAATCGGGCTTTATGTCACGCTTGATATCGCCCCAAGTTGTCTCGCCGTTGCCGAAAATCTCCGTCAGGTACCACTTGAACGCTTCCCCTTCAATGTATTCGTTGAAGTGAGTGACCCGATCACGGTGAGTCCATGATGCCTCGGCTGCCTTGATGTCGAAAAGAAGATCCCACTTGTCGATGGGGACGTCTTCTGATGTTCCCTTGAACTACTGTATGTTGAGCGAACGCTTTGGCTTAGCCATGGCACGTTGATGAGGTCGATCCTGCCGACTTGTGTGACGCTATGGAGACACGTCGTGGTCCAGATGCCATGCGTTTATTCTAATGCACGCGCACTTCCTCTTCGTCGGCTTCTCCTAGAATCGCCTTGCGAATGCGTCACACACACACACACACACACACACACACACACACACACACACACACACACACACACACACACACACATATATATATATATATATATATATATATATATATATATATATATATATATATATATATATATATATATTGCTACGTGCCAATGCATGGAGTTGAAGAAGACAAAGCAGATAGACTGGCGCGAGCTAATCTGTGTGCTTGCTGACGCTGCTCGCCTAACCGGCTGTAAATACATCTGTGACTGCCCCTCTGAGTCATTCTCCTTCTCGTAACATATTTGGTGGAGTTGTGCGATCCCCGTCCTCGCCACGGAACTCCGAAGCGGACGCTTTCTCATGGCTTACAACATGACCACTCAAGACTCGGCTACATCTTCTCCAGTCGCCCGCCCTTCTGCTCGACTTGTCAACCCGGCACCCGCAACAACTTTCGTGACGCTTCCCGCGCTCAAAGAAGCCGGCGTGTTCTCGGGAAGCGGGGGTTCCGACGTCGACCAGTGGCTACACCTCTATGAAGGCGTCAGCGCCACTTACAGGGGGGATCCCACTCTTATGCTCGCAAACGTCATATTTTATCTCGACGGAACCCTTCGAGTTTGGTTTGACAACCACGAGCATGACATAACAAGCTGGGACTGCTTCAAGGCAAAGATTCGTGAGCTTTTTGGCAACATTTCTGGTCATCGTGAAGCTGCGAAAATGAGTTGTCGACTCGCACACAATCTTCCACGGAGCCCTACAGCAGTTACATTCAGGCTGTTTTTTCACTATGCCGCCGAACTGACGAAAATATGTCCGAACCTAAAAAAGTTGCGCATATCCTAAAGGGTATCGCCGACGATGCGTTCAACTTGTTGATACTCAACAATGTGTCATCTGTTGATGCGATCATTCAAGAATGCCGCCGGTTCCAACAAGCTAAAAGCAGACGCATCTTCCATCAGTTCCAGTGCCTTCCGAACACCACTACGACGTCCTCGTGTCTCGGCACATATCATCCACCAGACATCTGTGACAACTTGACGCGAATCGTCAGGCTGGAGCTTGAAGCGGCTGCTCCAACTAAGAAGGGACCAACGTCCCCTGACCCCTCTCCGCCAATAACGTTGCCTCTCATTCAAGCAGTCGTCCGGCAGGAAATCGCCAGCTTGGGAATTCACTCTATCTCACCGCCTCCCCGCACCTACTACCAGCCCCGATACATTCTTGCACGTCCCTTCCCGACCGGCTCTCCCTCAACGTTCCGTAATCCGTCCGCATTGCGAACACACGGTGACATGCCGATCTGCTTCTCGTGTCACCGAATCGGGCACATTTCTCGTCATTGTAGAAGTCGCTGGGGTACTCCTGCACAACCTTTCTTTCGTCCCTTCTATGCACGTCCTGCCTATCGCCATGAGACCAGCCGCGACCATTTTGCCCAGGAACCTGCTTCTGAACAGTAATACTCCCGCTTACCATGCCCCGAACGTCGCCAGTCTTGTTCTCACAGCCCCGCCGACCATCTTCCACCGCCTTTCCACGAGGTTCCCCGACGGAAAACTAAGCGTTGCAGCCCCTGGAGGTAGCGCTGGATTGCTCGGAATGACCGAAAATCCTCTTTTGACGATACCGACAAAACGGAACCTCATAGACGTACAAGTAAACGGCGTACATGTCACTGCTCTTGTCGACACCAGCGGCCAACTTTCCGTGATGACGAGTGAATTTTGCCGCAAGCTCAAGAAGGTTCTCACACCTGCGATCACTTAATTCGTCCGTGTTGCGGATGGTGGAATAGCATCTATCGTTGGAATGTGCTCCGCCCGTGTGAGCATTGCGGATCAACACACAGTTGTTCTCTTCACCGTCCTTGATGAATGCCCCCACGGCGTAATCTTAGGCCTTGACTTCCTGTCAGCGCATTCTGCCCTTTAAGACTGTTCGACCGGTACTCTCCGTCTACACTTGCCCGCAACAGAACCTCTTGCACAATGGCCGAGTTTTCTCTGCACAACGGGACACGCGTGCATCACTCCCCAGACACTGACCTACATAGAGCTCGTCTCAATACCACCAGTTCCCGATGGTGACTATGTTCTGACCCCTATCCCCGATGTCCTCATAAGCTGTGGCATTACATTACCGCACACCACTCTGTCCGTCGCAGGAAATTCTACATGCCTCCCCAGTTGTCAACTTTAGCTTGACACTTCAAGTTCTGCCACAAGGGATCTTTTTGGCATTGCTCTGCACCTTAGAAGAGAATGCGGTAGATGTTTTCGCGATGTCCGCTCCTTCTGACCCCCACGCTCAACATCAATCTGCCACTTGCTCCGACAGTGCTATCACTTCAATAATCGCTTCCAACTTAACGCCGCAGCAGACTGATGAGCTCCACCGCGTTCTACTGTCATACTTCGACGTTTTTGACATCAGCGGCCATCCATTGGGGAAAGCTACCGGTATGAGCCACCGCATAAACACTGGTTATGAGCATCCTATTCATAGGCGTCCATATCGGGTGTCGGCGGCCGAGCGTCACATAATAGAAAGTGAGGTCGACAAAATGCTTGCCAAGGACATAATTGAGCCATCCTGATGTCCTTGGGCTTCTTCTGTAGTGCTAGTCCGCAAGAAAGACGGTGCATGGCGTTTCTGCGTGGATTATTGACACCTAAACAGAATTACCAGAAAAGACGTCTACCCTCTTCCACGAATAGATGATGTGCTGAATCGCCTCTATGGGTCTCACAATTTTTCCTCCATAGACCTTCGTTCCGGCTACTGGCAGATATAGATAGATTAAATGGACCGTGAAAATACGGCATTCATCACTACCGATGGCCTATATCAGTTCAAGGTCATGCCCTTCGGCCTTTGTAACGCTCCAGCCACCTTCCAACGAATGATGGACTCCCTGCTCAGAGCATTCAAATGGTCCACCTGTTTGTGCTACTTGGACGACGTCATCGTCTTTTCACCAACGTTTGAAACTCATATAGAGTGCCTCTCAGTCATCCTGGAAATTTTCCGTCGTGCTGGCCTGCAGCTCAACTCATCCAAATGTCACTTTGGACGCCATCAAATCACAGTGCTTGGCCATTTAGTAGACGCCAACAGTGTACAACCAGACCTAGCAAAAATTAGCGCCGTCAAACACTTTCCTGTACCAAGATCTGCGAAGGATGTACGCAGCTTTATCGGACTATGCTCGTACTTCTGACGCTTCGTAAAAATTTTGTGCACATAGCTAGGCCGCTTACGTAGCTCCTCAAGAAAGAAGTCCCGTTTTAATGCGGCTCCGAAGAGGTTTCTGCGTTCTCGACTCTCGTCGCTCTTCTCAATGCTCCTCCGATTCTGGCACACTTCAACCCTGCTGCCCCTACGGAAATCCGTACAGATGCAAGTGGGCATGACATTGGTGCAGTGCTGGCTCAGAAACAACATGGCCATGATTGCGTTATTGCATATGCCAGCCGCCTCTTATCCGCCCCTGAACGTAACTATTCAATAAAAGAGCGTGAGTGCTTGGCTCTTGCATGGGCGGTGGCGAAATTTTGACCTTATCTATACGGACGCCCATTTTCGGTAGTTACCCAGCACCACGCACTATGCTGGGTCAACTCTCTGAAAAATCCATCAGGCGGCCTTGGTCGCTGGGCTTTGCGCCTGCAAGCGTTTTCCTATTCGGCGGTCTACAAATCTGGCCACCTACACCATGATGCCGATTGCCTCTGCCGGTACCCTGTCGACGATCCTGAGGACACTGACGAGCCGATAGAGAACTCTATCTTGTCAGTGTCCGACTTTCTTAATATTGGGGAAGAACAGAAGAGGAATCCAGAGCTGCTTGACATCATCAGCCGTATGGAATCCTCCACAAATGATGCTTCCGTCCGCTTGTCATTTAAAAGTGTGTGCTATACCGTCGCAATTTCCAACCACACGGGCCCAAGCTTCTCAATGTTGTGCCCAAGCATTTACGCTGCTGTGTTCTCACCGAATTTCACGACGCTCCCACGGCTGGACACCTTGGCGTATCTCGCACGTACGTGCGCGTCCGGCACCGTTTTTTCTGGCCAGGCCTCGCTCGCTCGGTACGCCGATACGTCGCCACGTGTGACCTATGCCAACGTCGTAAAACATCATCGCTGCTACCCGCTGGCCATCTTCAACCAATTGACATACGCGCGGAACCATTTTACCGTGTTGGGTTAGACCTGCTTGGTCCTTTTCCCACATCAACATTGGGAAACAAATGGATAGCTGTTATTACAGACTACGCTACACGCTACGCTATTACACGAGCTCTACCGACCAGCTGTGCAACCGACGTCGCTGACTTCTTGTTACGGGACGTTGTATTGATTCACAGTATTCCGAGACAGCTTCTCACAGGCCGTGGCCGTACATTTCTATCCCAAGTCATCGCCGACATTCTGCGTTCTTGTTCCACGCAACACACACTAACAACCGCTTACCACCCTCAAACGAACGGCCTCACGGAACGATTTAACCGCACTTTAATAAATATGCTCGCTATGTACGTGTCGCCCGACCACCGAGACCGGGGCCTTGCTTTACCATACGCCACTTTCGCGTATAATTCATCCCGTCACGACACAGCGGGCGTTTCGCCATTCTACCTAGTGTACGGAAGTGAGCCGACAAAACCACTGGACACAGTCATCTCAGCTCACACTTCGTCCACCAGCAAGTATGCCCGCGACGCGATTGTGCGAGCCGATCATGCCCGTCAGCTCGCTCGCGCTCGTCTGAAGGCGTCGTAAACCAACCAAAGCCGTCGGTACGATGCGGAACATAGAGACGTACCTTTCGCTCCCGGCCCCCTTGTTTTATTCTGGTCCCCTCATCGTCGGCTGGGCCTATCCGGAAAACTTCTGTCTCATTACACGGGACCCTACCGTATATTGCGTCAAGTAACACCTGTCACCTATGAGATCAGCCCCATCTGTCCATCATCATATACTACGCGACCCAGTGATATTGTATACGTCTCGCGGATCAAGCCCTACAAGAATGCGTCAGATGACCTTTAAAGCACCGGGACGGTGCCTCTGCCCCCAGAGGTCATGCTACGTGCCAGTGCATGGAGTTGAAGAAGACAAAGCAGATAGACTGGCACGAGCTAATCTGTGTGCTGGCGCTGCTCGCCTAACCGGCTGTAGATACATCGGTGGCTACCCCTCTGAGTCATTCTCCTTCTCGTAACAATATATATATATATATATATATATATATATATATATATATATATATATATATATATATATATATATATATATATACAACAGAGAAAAATCCACTAAACGAAAGGAGTATATCTGAGCTTGGGTACAGGCTATCAGATGTGATTTGAGACAGAGGCAGTGATGGGTCCAAAATGAATGTTATAAGCAGATAAATTCACACTAACATGGCACTCGTTTTGTTTCAATTACGCAGTCGGATACCGCAAAGGAGACATCCCAGTGGCTATAACCTAATCTAATGCTGCGAAACGATAGAATTACTGCCAAATTTCATTCTGATCCTAATTTTTCAAGTGGAGCTACCAGGCATCTTTGCCACTGATAAGCATACCGGCAGCACAATAAAAAGAAATGATCTATTGTTTCGGTTTCTTCGCAAACCAGACATAACGGCGACGCCTTTAGACAAACTTTATGTAAATAATAATTTAGTGGTGGATTTCTACAACGTAATCTTGAAGTCTCTTCCAATCGGCGTGTAGTGGCTGCGTAAGCCGTATCAGGCAAAGTAGAGATGAGCGCACCGCTAAGAAATACTGTGGTAGTGCATCCGCCATCTCATTGAGATATATGCTACGATGGCCTGGCACCCATAACAGCTGAAGTTTTTGCAAGTTTGTTGGTATGAGCTGTCGAAACCTATAAGTGTTAAGTTGGCTTCTGGAGAGAGTGCAGCCCATACTTAAAATGAATATGTAATTACGACTTCTTCTGATTCGCCCGAAGGAAGTTTACGCAGTGCCTGTACAACAGAAAATAATTTTGCTATGAATATTGGTGTGTGATCTGCAAGCCTAACCGAAAAAGACCAGCGAATAGAACGCGAGAAAATACCTGCTCCAGAATTTTAATTTGATACGAATGCATTCGTCACATCTATGTTGTTCATGGTAACGTGTGCGAAGTAATCTCGCAGGCGATCATTTAAATGTTGGAATGACATTTGCTTCGCATCAGATGGGTTAATATTTCCAAATTCTATTTGAAGGTGTATATGAAGTTGCTTGTTGTAGAAAAATGTTTGATTTTGACGTTCAGTGGTTCTAGCAGCGCTCGAACGAACATGATCTCTGGGAAGTAGAAGCGCGACCACTGAGCTTTTACAAAATGATCTTGGCGCTTCAGTAAACGCATAAAACGTTTCTCTCTCGGGCGAGGTGTATAGATTCCAAAAATGGTTGGGCAGTAAGTAATTTGAATCTACTTAGAAATGCAGGTAGTCACGCTTCCACGTAGAGCCATTGTTAGCAACAAACTTAGGCAGTCCAAGGCAATCGTAACACTACCATTTCCAACTGTATTAGCTGTCTCACTGAAATAACGCCCAGAAATAACGCCAGAAAATAACGCACAGTCGAATATTCAAGAAAATTGTTTTTCCTTTTCTTACTCTTGGTACAATAAGTTATAAATACTATGAAAGTTGAGAGCGTACCGTGCGCGGCATGTCTTAGCATGTTTTATGAGCATCCAGCTACGTAATTGAGCGTCCAACATCCAAAATAAATAAATAATTATTCGGGCTAAGGGGATCTGGTCGTGGTCTTCTAGCTAATTTAATTTTACAAGAATATTTTGTTGTATTTCTCACAGATCACAGGGAACGGGAGCTCCCGGCCAATACTGCTGGTGCGGGTGATGCCCTGTTTGACGAAAATAAACATTTCTAGCCTTGACTTGGTCTCTTCAACTTTTCGTTCATACGCACAATAACGAATAAATTACTGTGGGAGTCACAGCTGACCTGACCAATCATTTCAGTTTGGTGAAGGTGGCCAGGTGATTGAATAGTGAGTTAATCATTAGTCCCTTAAAAACCGTTCAAATGAATTAAGTTTATCCCGAAGGAAAAACATTCACACTCCCAGGAATGATTTCTCGGGATCAACAGTTAGCCCTTATGAGATTGCCATTTCCTCTGTTAGAGACCATTTCCGAAAATCAGCTGTTCTAACAGGAGCGAGCAACCACTAGTCAGCCCAGGAGCGATTCTTAGTCTGTTGCAGTTAGTTCTTCAAGGACTAACTGCTTATCCTCTTGCTGTTAGTCCTCAAAAGGACGAATTGTTGTAGCAAGTCAGTTGCTCCCCAAGATAACTGAGCTCCCAACCTCTTATTCCTTTTTTCTTAGAGTGTGCGCATCTGAGCACAGTCGTTTGGAACTATCTAACACGTGTCTAATGTCATCGTTGTCTTGAAACGTTTTCCCAATGAAAAAATTCGGCCTAGAATGATTATTCCCCTCTACATGCTTTCACCACTCCACATTCTAGGGAGAGTGCCTCGAAGCCAAGGAGACTTTTCAACGAGCTCTGCGTGGCACATCTCTCAAGAAGTTCTGTCAATTTCGTGCACTTAAAAAAGAAGTCAAATGCAGAAGAGCCGAGGAGTGGAGCATGGTCAAAGTTATTGGTTCCAGTAGTCTAGCGGTGATCGAAAGCTACTTGTTTGCAAAAGTCCTTTGCTTACACATTTGCAACGAAATGTTTGCGAAACGCCACTGCGATTGATTCCAAAAATCTGTTAGTGACTTTCTAGCAAGACTACCTCACACTCGTTGACAGGATGTTCAGTGCTCTAAGCTTGCTTAGTGCTTCTTTAGTACTCCACCTTCTTGTCAAGGTACCGTGTTGCGAAAGGAAATAAGTACTAAAAAAAGCCATAGACCCCCCTTGATTGGAAGAAATGTTTGTTTTCCTTCTGTTTCAATATATATATATATATATATATATATATATATATAGAAATTGGCTTGAGCGGACAAACGTGCGAAAACTTTTATTGCTCCTACGTTTCGGCCGGGGTCCGGCCTTCGTCAGGGAATACATTGCAAATGTCAACGTGCTGCTTATATACATTGGGGGCCCCCAACACGTGTCTATTTAATATCAAATGTCACATATATGACAGTGGCACACAAATCAACATGCGGAAGAGCACAATGTGATAATGCCAAGACTATATCACGAAATGATAACATACGGTGAAGTCTGCGCAGCAAAAAAAGGCGTTTTTCATAGTCACGAAAAGGATCAACATAACAAGGGTGATAATGTACCACGAATGCATTTAACAATATTGCATTAAAACAACTTGATGAACTAACAAGAAACATTGGTAAACAACCAGCAACAATGCGCTAAAAGAATTAACAAAAAACAGATGTAAAGCAACGAGAACAGCAATATGTGGCGATGGTGATTTGAAAAAAAATATATATATAAATGTGTATATATATATATATATATATATATATATATATATATATATTTAAAGTCATAACCCCTCTGTCTTATAGCAAAAAAATTGTGTAAAAAACGCTTGCAACCTTGTTTCATTCTGTTATTTAGTGTGTTTCATGTATGCTCACCCTGCTTGGACTTTTTGTCTGCAGTATTCTATAAATAAATAAATAAATATATATAAATATATATATATATATATATATATATATATATATATATATATATGAAGGTGCACCATTTTCAGAAGGAGGCCCAAAAGGAAAAACTGTGGGATGGCCTCCAAACAAAATTCAAACAAAATAATTATTTGCGCAAGAACTTCGCTTGAACAAGCACTCGCTCCCGCATTCGAAAAAAAATTTTTGCTGCGTCATTTGAGTAAGCTGATTATTTCCTTCTTTTTTGTTCATCAACGCATGACATGACGTCGAATCAAACAAGACGTTTAAGAAAGAGCAACTTCTGCGAATACTTCTGGAAAAAATAGAGAAAGCCACTAAATCACGACACCCTATCTTTCATTTGGCATAAAATTTAAAAATCAGTATGTCTACTGAGAAACCAGCTACCATGGCAACACTGCTTCCATGGCCTAGGAAGCGTGGTCGGCTTTTCTTGGAGGGTGGGTCTGCAACGCGTAGACGCACAAGCCGATTTGGTGTTTGCCTTAGGGTATGAAGCCAAGAGGGAAAAAAAGCCACCGGCATCACCCCACGTGAGAGGAACTAGAGTAAATGCGTCACTGAAAGGAAGGGGGGTAGCATGTTACTGTTGTGTATTTGAGCGTTGTTTGAGAATTGATTGATTGATATATGAGGTTTAACGTCCCAAAACCACCATATGATTATGAGAGACGACGTAGTGGAGGGCTCCAGAAATTTCGACCATCTGGGGTTCTTTATAGTTGTTTGGGAGTGCCTCAATGTTATTTCATCTTTATTATTCATATTTATTTAATGAAGGAGAAGCGCTGCCTTCAACGAGTGGTGGGACGCTGGTGTTGGGTTGTGCCTAAATACAAATTGAAGGTACTGCTGCTTTCATTGCATGTCCTCAAGTCAACTGAAGTGTTAAATCAAGCTCAAGCCAAGTAAGGATGTCCTTGACTGCATTACTGAATAAACACACCACCCGAATTCGAGGGAGAGGAGTACGGAGGAGAGGACCGCAACCCCACTGCGAATTCAGGGCTTGCTAAACGCCTGGCGGTGTATTATTCTTTAATGGCTCACAGAGGGAAAGTTTTCGGGTGTCTTCCGGAGCCGGCACTAGGCGCGAGCATGCGGAACGACAAGCGAGGCACGAGCTTGCGCCCTGGGGGTGTGGACAGCGCCGCAGACGCCGAAACGCGACATCATGCGGCCTATAAATTTACCGCTTTTGATGCTACTTTATTCTCTAAATGTCTTTTTATGGGGCAAAGCTCCTTATAGCGGCACCCGTTCGTCCTTCGTAGCCTTTGTAGTGTGTAACAAGTATAACATTTAGACCTCCATGGTGGTGCCGGTGAGAGATTTCTTCTGTGCGTTGTTGAACAAAAAAATAGTGCTCAATGTACGTGCCATTGGCTGCTAATGGGGAATGAGAGGCAGGAGCATTCGGCTTTCAGTGAACGCGCACGGTGCAATCCCCATTAGAAGCCATTGGCAGGTACATTGAGCACTATCTGAGAAGAAAGCATTGCTGCGTTATACTCGTTGCGTGTAACCTCCTTAGTTTCAGAAATGTTTAGCGAGCATTTACCCAATGTGCCACGAATACAATGAACTAGTATATACCATGAACTCGAGGTGGATAAAGGTACGAAGTAGATACGAAGCGCAAGCCGTAAGAAAGTAAAAGCCGAATTCTCGATCCTGTCTCTCATTTCCCATTAGCAGCCATTGGCATGTACATTGAGCACTATCTGACAGGAAAAGGTTGCTACGTTATACTCGCTGGGCGTAACCTCCTTTGTTTTAGAAAGGTTTAGCGAGCGTTGGACCGCAGTGCCGTGTTGGGCCGCAGTGCCGAGAACTAGTATATACCATGCACCCGAGGTGGTTAAAGTTGGGAAGTAGACCCGAAGTGCAAGCCGCAAGAAAGTGTGCGTGTGCCACCTCTCGTTTAGTCCTTGGAATGTCCGCTGTATGGTGGTGCTTCTATATGGGGAATATATGATGAAAAGATGCGAGCTGGTTGTACTTGGACTGTTGAATAGATGGACGAACAAAAACACAGACAGATGCAGGAAAGGACGCATTAACAGATGCAGGGGGACGCCTGGACGAATGCAGGGACGGATGCACGAACGGATGCACGCACGGATGGGCGGATGGACGGTACACAGACAGACGCATGGATGGACGGAAGCAAGAAAGAATGAACGGACAAATGCTTTGTCCCATTCCCCATAATTTACTCCGTGGATATGCTGACAATTTTTCGTTTGTGTTTTTTGCAAAATTTGTTTGCAATTTTTGGTAGTGTTTTTTGCAACACATGCAAAATGCTAGAACACCCATCGCATACAAAATCAAAACAGAAAGTGCCAGTTTTGTGTGTATCATGAGATTGGTGAAGCATTTCTTAGCAAACTTCGGTGACTTTGAGCATATCTATCTATCTATCTATCTATCTATCTATCTATCTATCTATCTATCTATCTAGCCACCTACGGCTTTTAGCTCTCCTAAGTGTCTCGATAATGGTATCGATACCAAACTTCGTATGGGATTACATGACTGTATTAAGAACATATTTGACTAGTCATAACTTGAAAACTATGATATGATTGTCATGAATTTCATGCTTTACATTTCAGGCTACTGCAGCTCTTTTGGTGGTTACGCTCTAATGGCATGTTGCAAAACTTGTATGGTATGACATGATTGCATGGCGAACTCAAGCGACATATCCTAACATAAACATCATGACACGCGTGTTACGTAACAACATGACTACATGCCACACTCATGATGCGCTCACGACCGTTTCGCTAGCGTCACATATACCAAATTCGGTATTACGGTACACGAATAGATGACGAATATATGTGACTGGTGCAAACATGATAATCCTGAGATGCGTGTCATGTTACAACATGACTACTTGCCACGCTCATGATGCGCTGGAGGCCGTTTCGCTGGTTTCACTTATACGAAATTTGGTATTACGGGACGTGAATGAATTACGAAGGTATGATACTGGTGCGAACATGATAAACATAAGATGTGTGTCATGTAAACGCATGACTACATGCCAAGCTCATGATGCGCTCGTGGCTGCTACACTAGCGTCTCATATACCTAATTTGTTGTTAGGGTACCTTAATAGATGACGAAGGTATATGACTGGGGCAAACATGATAATCATGAGATGTGCGTCGTGTGAGAATATGACTCCTTGCCATTGCCAAGGCCCCAATACCTTTCGACGCTACTAAGGTCCCTAGATAAAACAAGGAGGCGTCACTCATTGTTCTCGAGTCGTCCTCCTCACTCTCTCGATTACTCCTCTTTTTCTCTGCCATCCGCGTCTGTAATTGGTGCATTACTTGCACGTGATCTTGCAAGTGGCTGGTGGTGTTATTTATTATTATGCAAAAGGTTCAAAACGAGTACGCATGCGCATATGGCTCCAGCCGGATTCTCGCCGTGACCAGACGACAAAATCGTAGCCAGAACATAAACTGAAGAGGAGGAGCGTTTCGGTGTGCGCTAAGTCGACCAAGATTGTTTCGCCATGCTCGTTCAATGCAACATCTGTGTTTTTCAGCAATGCTGCGTTGCCGTAAACAACAGAAAATGATTTCGCTCTCTTCAACTTACCTCGTGCTTTCCGAGATGAAGCGCACCATGAAGCGCAACTATGAAACATTTCATGGGAATGCTTTCGTGCAACTCCGTCAACGTATGTCGACGCGGATCTGCGAAGCTAGTTCACTTGTCGGTTTTTATTGAAACGCCAGGCGGGCGTCTAATGCGTGTCTAGTGCATGCCAGTTGGTAAAAATACATGTGGGTATGCACGTATACAGAGCAGCTGTAGGTTGTAATCAACGCACCTTCAGAAACATTTCACTCTTGACCAGTTCCCGCTTGAGCCGGAACGCGCTGCTTCGAGACGCCTCACCAGTAGAACTCTCACTTTTCAGGAAGTTCCCAGCACCACATCAGAATCACTTGGCATCACGATTGTCCAAATGGGCACATTAAAAAAAACGTCATCGCAGTGCTGCTGGACGAGTGTTCGTACCAGTCTGGTCGTAGTTTTTTTTCTTGCGTGTGCACAAGCCGGTTGTAATCAATCGTCACAACGTCACGCCCTGTGGCCACTTACAGGATCCAGCAAGAAGCACGTTCACAGTGTCACAACACGAACAAAACCCAATCAGAGAAGTGGACTACTTAGAACTGGACGAAATATCGCGGCCGTGGAACTAAAATGTACTACGCGAGACGCGGCAGATGCCATGGCTAGTTGTGTAAAGTATAGAACTGCACAACGTTGCCAGTTGAGTAACGCACATCCCGCTTGCTCTTGTGTTGTGCCGTTTATGTTCATAAAGGTAACTGTTTATTCTACGTCCTATTTCGTTCCATTTTGTTTCATTTACATCTATTCACTGTAACAACAGTACCCAAACATTCGCTTTTGGATGAAGGTTTTCAACCTTCTAGGGGGCGCTTCAGGCAAATAAGCGAGGAGGAAAAGGGAGGGTGTGGCTACCTTGGAAACTTGTTTCATCTGGGGACCTTAGACGCTACGTGGTGCGCGTGCTCACCGGTGTTCATTTCGACGCATCATGCCGGCGTTGTGACGCCAGGCGCCGGTCCCGCTATATACTAGCAGGTGCGCGCCGCGCTGCGTTGCTTTGACGCATGCGCGTTCCAGCGCGTTCGTAGTTTCTTTGTCACGAAAAGAGGGAAACGCAGTGTTGTCTGGGCAACGCGTTGGTGCGAAATACAGCATGCCGCATTTCGCACCGGTTGCTGTCGTGTCGTTCCGACGGACGCTGGTCGCGCGGGTCGTGCTTGCCGTCATACAATTGAGTCATTGCGTTTTGCTAACGTAGCGTCGGTGTGCAAAGCGTGCGCGCGCGTCAACGCTACTTTTGAGTACACTGAGCCCTTCGTGATGCACTCGCGGCCATTTTGCTAGCTCCACATATACCAATTTTGGTGTTCAAGTCACGTCAATGAATGAAGATAGTATGTGACTGGTGCAAGCATGATAATCCTGACACGCGTGTCATGTAAGATCATGACAACATACCACACTCATAGAGTGTTTGTGGCTGTTTTGCTAGCTAAACATGTACTAAATTTCGTATCACGTGACATGAATAGATGAAGAATGTAAACGACACATCCAAGCATGATAATCATGACACGGAAAACATATACGGCATTATACACCTCCACCTCGTAACGTTGTGCTGATTTTAAAATGACGTATCAACCTTTCTCATTTGGGCTTCGCATATCATCGATTCCCTCTGTACGTGGGATCTGCCAATTTGTTTATTGGTTATCAAGTGCAAACATCTTTTAATGCTCTAAAAGGATTGTCAACCCGTAATTTCAATTTATAAGAGCTAAACGCTTCATTACATGAACGCGTAAAGTGGGACGTGTGTTGTTCACGCTCCAAGACATGCATGCGAGCTTACTAACCATCAAATTTTCTGTCTTCGACATTGTGTCAATTTAATCTTGGCAACAGAACAACATTCGACATTTTTAGGTAAATTCAGCTGGATCCCAGCCTCTATATTGAAAAAGCGTGCCTCACAAATTATCAATGTTTAAGAAGCTAGAACTGCTGCTAAACGACGAAGATAAATAATTTTCGAGTTTCTACAGAAAGGGCACAATCAATGGTGAAACGGGCAACAAATATTAAGAAATTTAGCTCTGCTGAATATTTTCTGTAAGCACTACACCTGTTTCAAACCTTTCTTCATCATTTTCTCAAAACTTTTGCTTTAAATTTTGGTACAAGGATCGTGACTATTTCGCTTAGAAACATTTTCCAATAGAGCTTGGCCCACTCCTTTAATACACTAGTTGATGTGCGATGAAGCTCAATAAACCAAATTGTGCCACAAGATTCAGTATGACTGCTTCCTATACGAAGATGCTCCTAGTAATAGTGCATAATTTTGTGGTTACCTAATTATTGTGTTTTTAATATTCTTCAGAATCTTGTTTTCGTTCATTGCACAAGTTAAATGTTTTGTCATGTACATTCAAAATTTAATTATCAAAACCTAAATCTGATTCGTAGTGTTAATAAAGTTTAAATATGAACAAATACCTAACATAGAAGAGAGCGCACCTCCATGAGCAGCAGATACCCCGCAAAGTGCGCTTGTGCCTAACAAAATAAGCTTTAGGTGTAATACCGACAAACGTGAGGTGCTTTGTATTCAAGTCATTTGTGCTTGTACGTACATATATGTTTGCGATTTCAAACTTTCCAGATATCTAATGTACACTGCGTGCGTTTACGAGTCATCATCTTCATATCGGCGAAAATTCTTCAGTACTGGGAATAGCAGTATAAAAATATAATAATAAATATTATGTCCTTCATTTTTCATAAGGTGAGGGAGGCTGGTAGAGAAAGCAGAGCAGCAGCTTGACAATAGCGGCTGCGATACCCAAAGGTACACTTTAGTTAGCTTACAGCAGGGCACATGAACTGCTTTATTATCAAGATAAATGAACAGGTCGTGATAAAAAACTGAATGGCGGGAAAAAGAAAAGTATCAGTAACAAAGCAATGCATATCGTTAGAAACAATGTAAAAAGATATTGCCACAATTTATACTGCAAAAAAATTGCCCGCAGCTTCCCTCGGGGGAACAATGAGGAGGATGCGGAGCATATAATTGGTTAACGGGGTGTTAAAGTGCGACTTACTTGGGTCGATGGCTAAATTGGTTAACGTGGTTGTGAAATAGGGTGTTAAATTGCGACTTACTTGGGTCGATGGCTAAATTGGTTAACGTGGTTGTAGGAGGGGGTGTTAAATGAGTGAACACGTACACACGTATGCGAAAGGGCGGCGCTGGTCGAAGGGACGTCGATCATTGTGTTTGTGGATTCGTTGGAATTCATTTCACCACGACCTTGGACGTCGACGCGCCGTACAAACCAACCGACGAGCGGCAACTGAGCGAGCGAGCGCCGACCTTGAGTATATATACAGCGCGACGGCGCATGCACTGTCAGCTGATGAATGTTCTCGAAGCGCGACGGCGCATGCGCGTCCACTGGAGAATCAGGAGAATTGTAGAATGTTCTCGAAGGGGAGAAGCGCGCGCGGCACAGATGGTGGTTGACGGTGCATGCGCGCGTCAGCTGTCGAATGTTCGAGAAGGGGGAGAAGCGCAACGGCGCATACGCGCGCGTCAGCTGCCGATGTTCTCGAAGCGCGACGGCGCATGCGCGCGCGTCAGCTGCCGATGTTCTCGACGCGTGACGGCGCATGCGCGCTACATTATACAGCTAGCGAATGTTCGTGAAGAGGAGAAGCGCACGCGGTGTGTAGAGGAGGAAGGGTGCACAGATGGTGGAGGAGTGAAGCGCGCGCGGTGTGTAGAGGAGGAAGGGATGCACAGATGGTGGAAGAAGGAGGAGGAAGCTTGCGGACGACGCCGCACTACAAGCCTCGAGTATTAGATGCTCCGCATCTAAAAACACATCCCTCTTCGGAGAATCAGCATTTTAAGTGGAAAGAGCTCACATAAATATTAACGCCCTTTGAAAATATAAAAAATATAAAGTAAAGAAAACCTCGATGTTTCAAACAAAATAACTTCCAAAAGCACGGAGCCCTATCTATACCTACCTTCCTACCTTGGTCTCGTCCGTTCGCGCACTGTTTTTTCCCGTAATGCAGCGGTTAGTCGTAAAAGGACGTGGTTATTTTATTAGCAGTAAACTTTAGATGCAAAGTCCCTGAAATCCTCCAGCAACAATGTGAAGCGTTAGTGACGCCCTCCCATGATTCCTAAAGTTTGGAGTTTGTAGGAGAGGGGGGTACTAGTTAACCACCTTGATTCTGCCATTTAGGCCGTTCTAGAGTAGACGAGGCAGGTGTCATAGGTTTTACGAATACTCTTTGTCACGTCAGAACTCTTTACCATCTCGCGAGCTTCCGGCAACGTGTCACTGGAGGTAATCTCGGATGCCATGAGGCACTCCTCGCACTTTTCCAACACGTCGGCAGGTGCCGCTAGGCATTAAGCTGACAGTGTAGTGCTGCTAGCGAGGCTTCACCTGCAGACGCTGTGCTACCCTAATCCTTGCATACTGTTCAAGGTACGCACACAGCAGTGCACGTTCTGCGCCTGTCAAACAGTCACACTTTACATCATACTATGGAAATATCCAAATAACAGACCTTAGCGATTCAGCGCACAACACAGTAAAGGGTTGAAGGCAGCTCTGTCGATCTCGGAGGCGAAAACCCAAGAGGCCCTCATAAAACTTGCGAGGAAAATGGCCTGTGTCAGTGAGATTCCAGCCTAAAGATCCCACTCACTGTTACCCTCACGCAGGACATCTAATGAATCTTTCATTCTGTCTTTAAGCTAACAGTTCTTATGGTAATGCTCACGAGGAGCTCATCGTCAAGCGAAGGTGGTGTCATTGTTCTGGTGAGTCAAACTAACTTACATCTGCGTGTTTTACATTTCAAGGATATTTAATAAAACCTGTGGTGCATACCGACGCTAAGAAATAAACAATAGTGCACACCAGTAAAATTGCTCATGATAGGTACCAGCGCAGAATTATTTTTCCCCCACAGAAGCACCAAAAAAGTTTAAGTGAAGAAATATAAATACTAATCCGCATTTTGTGAGAAAAAAGTGTTAATTTTAAACAAAATAAAAAATCCTCGTAATATGGAGGTAACCTCTCCTTCTTCTGAGCGGTTGTCGGTCTCACTTAAGTACGTTCCTTAAGTGTGTTAACCTTATTTTGTTGATGCCATCCCGAAGAGTGAAAATTTCCCGTTTTTGCCATTTCATTCGAGAGGGTTGCGTACTTGCAAGTAATGTCAAAACACGGGGAAGTGGTATTCCCGTGTTATCCAATTTTAGAAGCGTCAAACACAGTGGGGAACGGCCAGTTTGGATCTGAGTAAGATGCAAGGCTGAAGAAGAAGAAGAAGAACCTTCCGCACTGGTTGCCGTAGCCGTTTTCACTGCTCTGGTTATCTTACTCGATGTACCCAACTGCCGGCTCTTTTAGCAGCAAGCAACAAGGACAACACGAGGACAAGCTTTTAGCTTTGCATCGTGAGTACATGTTTCCTTTTAAAAGTGAATGCAGTGATAGGAGCCCTCTTAGTGCCACACACAGCAGATAAGCTAGCTTAACCACGACATTGAAAAAAAAACAAATAGTAACATTTCATTCTGTATAGGTAGGAAAGACTGATTCGCAGGCATTCTATCCGTAACCCCACTCTAACACCCAATTATCAAAAATAGCCCTTAGCTATGTATAAATTGTCATGTGGAGCTTTCATAGAGATGGAAACGATGTTTATGCGTAATATCAATTTTTTAGATTGCGAAGGAACGAAGATTTGGTATTTCAGAGTAAGCAGACAGTCGCGTATCTACGCCGTCATAAGCCGGATTTCAATACGTACCCATATAATGCGTGTCCTCGTAAGTGCAATAACTAATAATGTCTGAGAAGTGTAGGAATAAAAATTTATTACACGCAACAGCGAGAACGCCCATTGTCAACCTATTTCAAACCACCGTCAACCTATGGCCAGCCTATGAGGTTTCATGCACTGATTGTCACGCCACGAATATCGGTGAGACAATCACCACCCAAGCACTCCGTATAAGTGGGTAACCAGCGCAAGCTAAAACGTGCAGCCTCTGCGTTTAGCGCTGGGTTTACCCCGACGCTGCACAGAAGCCTTTCAAAATTGTTGGGTACTTGTTCGTGCTTCTTAATGAGGTTCGACAGGTTTGGCTTCGGTTTACCACGGTGTTTATTTCACATGCCACACAATGTGTCTTGCATGATCACGATTATGGAGGACTGTAGTGAACGGTTAAATTTGCTTGGCAATGCGTTAATCACTGTGAGTATTTTTGAACCACAGGACGTTCCAGACGTCACAGCCAAAACCTAAGTGCTGCTGGAGAAACTCCCGATGAACAGCGGGCGTTCGGTCACCGAACTCGCTACCGCAATCAACACGTTGACATCATTGTGCCCACAACGCGCTTGTTCGGCACATATTGTAGAAAGCATTTGACATAGTGAACTTGGCGGCTCAATTTGCGGCATCTGCCCTTACCAGCGCTTCCATTTTCGTTCGCCATTTAGCGCGGATTAGAAAGCGGCCGGATCATCGGTACGCAGTTGTTGCCGGTATTCAGCCTCCCGAGCCCGTTTTTGTGCTTGGACTGTAGCATCGGCACTGCTATTGCGCGCTCTGTCGCGTTTCTACTGTGGGCGCTTTTATAGTTGTCAGCGGCATACGCGTTATGAAGCTCTAAGTAGAAACCTATGCACAGGTGCTCGGCGCCCCGGCTACTACGGCATGCATGGCGTCACTCGAAGTGCAGCCAACGGCATGCGTGCTTGGGTACTATGCTGAGAACAACGTACCTGATAGCACAGCCAATGGAGACCATTCGTGAAACGTATGCTGAATGTCTTTTTTTTTGGTCATGTACAGCTTGCGCTGTAAAAATTATGCGTGCTTGCACGCTGTAGTTTCTGGTTCAAATGCTATCTGCCGTTGGTCAGTCGTTTCCTTTATGAAACATATGGCGACGGAATTGACTGGAATATTACCCTAAGAAAGGTTTCATGGCAAAACGTTTTTCTTCTAATTTAAACCTTCTGTTTTCAAGCAGACAAGAATACTGTACTATTTAACAAATGCCCAGAGCAACTAAGTTTTTGTCATTATTGGGGTAAGTGAGAAGCAACCATATAACCTATCCTGCATATGGCTAATGGACCGGTTCTGCCGTGGTACTACCTTTTGATCCTTTTTTTGAGGTTATGAATTTCAATTGAGGACAGTGCAGATTATGTTAAAGATATTACAGCTTCCTCGGTTCTCGAGTGTCTGGTGCTGTCGTCATGCACATAAGTGGCTCACAGTGAACATTCTGGTTACTTGTATCCACATCAAAGTCATGTCTCTAGTTGTTTGAGGTGCCTCTCAAGGATCGCTGACTTACGCTTTCAGTCACTGAAGCATTGCACAGGCACAGTGCAACCACCCCTACAATGATGATTTCTTATGAAGATTTCTACAATAAACTTTCATTCTAAATTTTCGTGCTTCCTTGAAAAGCATTCAATTGGGGGAATTAAACGAGAAAGTGCTGAGGCTAGGCTAACTATATTAATATTCAGATCCAAAGATAACTGTTGAACTATCATCATCAGCCTCACTACGTACACTGCATGGCGAATGCCTTTGCCAAGATCAGCCAATCAATCCGGTCTTGTGCTTTTTGTTGCCACGTTATTCAAGCAAGATCGGGCTATAGGTGGCAGCACCGTCCCGCGAAAGGGTGGATAGGCAGTCGATGGCGCGTATACAAATACACGCAGCGGTGCTTCGTTGCGTTTGGTCTGAGCCGATTGTCGGCGGATAAAATACGTTGGCTACAGCGTACTGTTGATACGGTCTCCTCTACTGAATCGGTGCACGATGCCTATGCAACATTAACAATACCCGCGAGTAAAGTGCATTTTGCTTTTAATAAGGATGCTCTGCCTTGGTGGCTTTCTTCAGGCTTTTGCACTAAATCACGCCTTCGTTGTGTTGTTTGTACGTGGTTAGCTTGTGTTCTACCTGCTACGCACTGCTTTAGCGTGACTGAACTACTTATTTACACCTCTGCGATCTGCATATTGCAAAAAAGAGAGAAAGATAGATCGTAGAAAGCCCGCATATCTGTGCAATTCGTTCAGTATCGCCGTTCACAACCTATACTCTTGTGATTCTTTTTTTTCTCTTATTCTGTTCACTGTGAAACGTGGGACAGTTGATAGGCCTATCGAGGAAAGCTTAGTGGCTGACGGTGTTTTGCGCTACATTGCGTTTACCACGTGTGCACACATGTTCTTGCACCAGTAAAAATCCTATATAAGAGTTCAGCAGAAAGCTTTCATCGAGAGATTACGTGCATGACAATGCTTCCACCTAGGCCTAGTTAGTTGGACAAGCATGTTTTTTTTTCAGACAAAAATAACCGCTGGCTTCCATCGGTCGCTAAGAACATCACACAAACGCTGAAAACAATGCAAAAAAGAAAAATTTCAGTAAAATCTTAAAGGCATGTCCTCTGAATTCCTTTTCAACGTCTATTCTTCTTAAAGCAGTTTTAAATCTAAGCACACGGTTGCGCACGTTAACTCTGTTTTAGGCACAGTTTACGTGTCGAAGTATCACAGTTTATGTGATAGCAATATTTTGTATTGTGGCACCACGGCTAGATAAACACAACTAAGGCTCTTCACACGATTGGCAAACTGCAGTGCCGTAGTGTTACACGTACCAACAACGCGCAAGCGCAGGGCGTAGAGCCTCTTTCTTGTTTTTTCACAACCGAATCACTATAAAACGCTGGATTCACATACCACTTAATAGTCCGCATGTTTGAAAGGATGCCAAGAGCATTTTGCAATGTGCTTGAAAGAGAAAGCCCTCTCTCACTCTGAAATAATTTTGCTGAATTAAGGGTACGATGACAATAAATAGAATTTAAGAAAGTTGCACTTGCTGATCTTATTACAATGCATTAGCAGCCGAGCAAGACCAAAGGCTTTCGTACATCGCTTCAGGCATACGTGGAAACAGTTACACTAGCACTTACATATCTGGACAAATCATACTTTAGGAATGTGCATGACGTACACGCACATGAACACACGACGTGGCTTACAGACGACGTATGGAGCAATCCACACTTCACCACTTCGGCCAGTTGCCGCCAGGCCGTGACTCTGCTTGATTTTGCGGCCAGTACCTGCGACCTTTTCATCTCATTGGCCCATTTAACTTTCTGTCTCCTCATCATGCGTTCTCCTTCTCTGGGAATCCAGTCAGTTACCCTTAATGACTAGCGATTATCCTGCCTACGTGCTACATGCCCAGCTTATGTCCATTTCTTGTTCTTGGTTATCGATATAATATCCTTAACCCTGGTTTGTTTCCTGACATTCTCTGCTCTTTTGTTGTCCCGTAAGGTGGTACCTATCATTTTTTTCATCACTCACTGTGTCCTCCTCAATTTAATCTGAACACTCTTTGTAAGTCACCAGGCTTCCTCTCCGTAGGTAAGTACTCTCAATATGCAGCTGCTATATACATTCATCATGAGGGTTAGTGGCAGACTACCATTCATGATTTGAGAATGCTTGCCAAATCTAATCCACCCCATCTTTATTATTTTAGTTATTTCACTATCACCGTTACACTCCGTGGTTATTAACTGTCATAAGTACACATATTCTTTTACAACTGCCGGCGTCTCTCCACATATCGAAAGTGCTGTTTTCTGCCGGGACTGTTGCACATTACTTTAAATTTGTGCATATTAATTTTGAGACTCACTTTTCGGCTTTCCGTGTTTAGTTCAGTATTCATTGTAAGATTGCACGACAAACGGGCACAGACCCAAAAGCACGATCTTTTTATTATTTTTCTTCGTCTTCTCCTTCTTCCTACCTAATCTGTCCTTCGTAGTACCAACCCACTACAATTTCCCTGCTTTTATTTTATCACTCCACTTTAAATAATGAATGACATTGTAAATGGCTGCTACTTCCATCAAACCGTTTTTTGTCATGTAGCCGATAGTCTTCAGCACTCCTTCTTTCTTTGTTAGTTTCACCACACTAAAGGGATCTACAAGCTTTGTGTTAGTACTACCATAACCTTTCTGCACCAGAGCCATTTCACCTAGTGCTATCGCTTGAATGTTTGTGCTATGACGTTTGTCGAAATTTCTATTTGTAGCTTCTATGGGCTTCTATTGTTGGTAAGACGTTTTCTTTGTTTCTTTCAAGTGAAGCTTCTCTGCTATGCCAATTGTGTCATCCACAGTTAAATAAGCAGGTTCGCCCCGCCGCTGTGGTCTAGTGGCTAAGGTACTCGGTAGCTGACCCGCAAGTCGCGGGTTCGAATCCCGGCTGCGGCGGCTGCATTTCCGATGGAGGCGGAAATGTTGTAGGCCCGTGTGTTCAGATTATAGCGCACGTTAAAGAACCCCAGGTGGTCGAAATTTCCGGAGCCCTCCACTTCGGCGTCTCTCATAATCATATGGCGGTTTTGGGACGTTAAACCCCACATATCAATCAAATAAGCAGGTTCACCAAAGGCGGCGTATTGAGGGCTGCACTCAAGAGTGGTTGCATGTCACTTGGCTGGCGGTGGTTGCATGTCAGGGCACGGCACTTGGCTGGCGGACAAGATGTCTAAAACACCGTTGCTGCTATTGCAGATGCTGCCATGGTTTATCGTCGGAATGCCTGTGGACGACGACGGAAGCTGCTTTTTCTTCGTCGATGCGCAGCGTTGCGAAAATGGAAGCTTGGAGTGCGCACTTTCTGGACTTGCTGCCACGGGTGTGACGTCACCAGCGACCAGTCTTAAAAGGGGACAACGCGAGAACATCGGCTTCAGAGGGCACGGCACTTGGCTGGCGGACAAGATGTCTAAAACACCGTTGCTGCTATTGCAGATGCTGCCATGGTTTATCGTCGGAATGCCTGTGGACGACGACGGAAGCTGCTTTTTCTTCGTCGATGCGCAGCGTTGCGAAAATGGAAGCTTGGAGTGCGCACTTTCTGGACTTGCTGCCACGGGTGTGACGTCACCAGCGACCAGTCTTAAAAGGGGACAACGCGAGAACATCGGCTTCAGAGGGCACGGCACTTGGCTGGCGGACAAGATGTCTAAAACACCGTTGCTGCTATTGCAGATGCTGCCATGGTTTATCGTCGGAATGCCTGTGGACGACGACGGAAGCTGCTTTTTCTTCGTCGATGCGCAGCGTTGCGAAAATGGAAGCTTGGAGTGCGCACTTTCTGGACTTGCTGCCACGGGTGTGACGTCACCAGCGACCAGTCTTAAAAGGGGACAACGCGAGAACATCGGCTTCAGAGGGCATGGCACTTGGCTGGCGGACAAGATGTCTAAAACACCGTTGCTGCTATTGCAGGTTAGTTAGAGCTCTACGTATCGCAGTGATAGTAGATACTTGTTAGTGCTGCCGTGCCCTCGTAGATGTTGTGCTATTTTGAACGATTGCTGGTCAGTACTGTTACTGCTGATGGCTGGTGATGTTGAGGAAAATCCAGGCCCAAAGACTGCTGACATTTTGCAGGAAATTCTCGAAAAACAAAATGCTTTGGACTGCAAAGTAGACGACATCAGGAAAGAAATTGCAGAAGTGAATGCTAAAACAGATAAGATACAAGGTGTAATATCCATGTTTGATGAAATGAAAGATAGAATAGATAAACTGGAGGCCATCGTTCGAGAGCAAAATGACAAGTTAATTGATTACGAAAATAGAAGCAGACGAAATAATCTCTTGGTGTTTGGCCTTCCTGAGAGCGCGAACGAGTCTGCGCAAGTGTTAAAAAGACGCATTGTGAATGACATTTTTTCTAAAGTTCTTCGCATAGAAGTTACTACAGTGGAAAGAATTCACCGGATCGGAAAAGTAAATCGTGATAGACCAAGGCCCGTGATCCTGAAATTTTACGACAGCAAGGAAAAGGATACTATCTTTAAAAGCTGCGCAAAACTAAAGGGAACTTCGATCAGAATAAGCAACGACTATGCGAAGGAAACAGTGCAGATACGAAAGAAGTTATGGCAAAGCGCTGCCTTGGATAGGGAGGCGGGTGCGAAAGTAGTTCTCGTACACGATAAACTCAGGATAAACGATGACATATACGCATGGGATGACGTCAGAGGCTAGCGCCATTTGCACTCGGGCAAACGTGGTACTGTTACAACGAAGCGAAGTGAGCGCGTCGTATCACCTGAGTCAAACGGATCTGATAGCCCAGGCAGCTCATTTGAGGCACCAAAAAAATAGCTAAGATTGCTCTCGTTCAATGCTCGCAGTATAGTGAACAAGACTACGCACCTTGAGTACTTATTGCTTTCCCACGATCCTCACATAACCACGATAACAGAAACGTGGTTGCATGAAAATATACCGAATGATTGTGTTGTACCTCCCAGTTACAACATATTTAGAAAAGACAGAGACTCACGTGGAGGTGGGGTGTGTATAATCATTAAAGGTTCTCTTAATGCTTCGTTGATTGATTGTGAAGTACCAGAAACTCTCTGGTGTAGAATAACATGTGAAAGCACCGTTTTCCTTATTGGAGTTGTATATCGGCCACCCTCAAGCTCCCCTGAGTTTCTGAAATCCTTGAACAAGTTTTTATGTGCTCATGTAAATGGGAACACTAGGTTGATATTGACTGGGGATTTTAATATTCCACATATAAACTGGAAGAATTTTTCATACAGTGGTGGGGAGCCAGTAAACGCAGAAAAAATGCTAGAAATTATGTTTACCTACAATTTGAAACAAATAGTGCTTGAAGATACCAGAATTACGCCGACGTCAAGGTCGATACTAGACTTGGTGTTCCTATCAAATAAATTAAATGATTACAAGGTGATGGTGCAAGATGGTATATCGGATCACAGGATGATCTGTCTTGATCTGCCTGTTCGAGCATTGAGACATGTGAAGAGCTATGTGCCAGTAAAAGTTAAAGACTATGCTAGGGCTGACGATACATCGATTCTTGACTATTTGGAGATCCAATTGGATAATTTCGAGAGCATCTCGGGTTTAAAATCAGTAGAAGAGCTATGGCAAGAATTCAAATGTATTATATGTTACTGCATAGCCAAATATGTTCCATCACGCGTTAAAAAAACGAAACAGAGAAGTCCTTGGATCACCCGAGATATAATTCATATGAAGAGGAAACTTAAGAGACTGCGTAAGGGGAGCACGTCGCCAGTGGTTCTGAGAAATTTAAAAACTGAACTCAGGCGTACCTTGGCTACATCTAAACAAACATTTTTTGAAAAAAAACCTCAGTGAGTTCCTCAGGTCTTCACCTCAGAAATTTTGGCGGTATTTTAGCGACAGGAAAGAAACAACTGATGAAATTCATGTTGGTAGTAACATTATAAGAAAAAAAGATGAGATAGCAAACCATTTCAACAACTTTTTTCAGTCTGTATTTAACCCACCGGAAACTACAGCGAGTACGGAAGAAGCCTTAAGAATTCTTCCCACTGTCCCAATGGAAACACTCGAAATAGCTAGGGAAGGCGTATTTCAACAACTACTCAAATTAGACACGAAAAAATCGAGCGGTCCCGACGGTATACCAACTGTATTCCTCAAGCGATATGCAGAATGGATGTCGCATTATCTGACTATCATCTTTCAAAAAACATATACAACGCACTCACTGCCACAAGATTGGCGCACCGCATTCGTCATTCCTGTATTTAAAGGAGGCAACCGAAAACAGGCTACAAATTACCGTCCAGTGTCACTTACTTCAGTTACCTGCAAACTGTTCGAACATATAATAGCAAAACATATACTCAGGTTCCTAGATCAGAACACTTTGCTGTATCCTTATCAACATGGCTTCAGGACCGGGTTATCAACCGTGACACAGTTAATAGAAACAATCCATGATTTTGCGGCTGCTGTAGATATAAGACAACAGGTTGATGTGGTTTGCGTGGATTTTGCGAAGGCGTTCGATAAAGTACCTCATGTCCAATTAATCTTCAAATTACGTAATGCAGGAATAAATGAACTCGTGATAAGATGGATTGAAGCATATTTAACAAACCGTACGCAGGTAGTGAAACTGGATGGCCATGTATCAGATCCTTTAGCTGTACTTTCAGGGGTGCCCCAAGGCTCAGTATTGGGACCACTATTGTTTCTCCTCTATATCAATGACATCAGTAGTGTGGCGGCAGAAGAGGGTGTCCAAGTTAAACTTTTTGCAGACGACTGCCTAATCTACGCCACAATTACCAAGTTAGATGACCAATTGAAAGTTCAGAATTGTTTGAAAAAGTTAGATAATTGGTGTAGGAAATGGAAAATGTCAATAAATTATTCTAAATCTACATATACACACATCAGTAAAAGGAAAACTATCCATTCCTTTCCGTACAGCATTGGTGGACACTTGTTGGTGCATGCGCAACAGTTCAAGTATCTCGGGGTAACAATTACGCGAAAATTGTCATGGACTGAACATATAGATAACGTTTGCACGATAGCCTATCAAAAGTTGTACATATTGAGGAAAAAACTGGAACATGCATCGCGTGACGTAAAACATATTGCATACACCACCTTCATTAGGACGATACTAGAATACTCAGCCGTTGTTTGGAGTCCCCATCAAGCGACCCTTAAGAAGAAGCTGGAAGGAATACAAAGACTGGCGGCGCGTTTTATTTGTTCAACATACCGAAGAAAGGAATCGGTCACGCTGATGTTACAGAGATGCAACTTAGATACTCTTGAACTACGGAGAAAAAAATATAGGCTGAAGGTATTCTTCCAAATAATTCACGATCAACTTAAGATTGATAAGTTCAAATATTTACACCCCCCAGGCAAAATAAATCCCCGAACTAACCACGATTGCGTCATAAAACCATACCAAACAAATACTGACATGTTTCGATATTCTTTCTTCCCGGATGTCGTAGAAATGTGGAACAAACTACCAAACGCAATTGTTGTTTTAAACAATGTCACCGACTTCGAAAATGCTGTAGAGGCACACTTACGAGATTGTTGAGTTTGATGTAAGCGACCTCATGTCCATTATTTTGGAATATGTCAGTGAATTTTGAATTGTTATTTTGAATTCTGAATTGTTATTTAATGAAATACCTGTTTTCATTGTGAAGTGCCGAGTGTTATGCAACTTTATGTACCTTGTACATTTTTTATGTATGTAATTGTATTGTCCTCTCTGTTATGACCCTCTTGGAGGGTTGACAGTATTATTAAATAAATAAAAAAATAAATAAATGTGACCATTTGTGGTGCGACACAGCTGCTTGGAGGCAACGCTTCCACCCAGCTGGAAATCCCGGGTAAATACATGTTGTTCGACATCTCGTATCACATGCTCCGCTAGTCGTTTAGCTGATGGGTGGTATGGGGCTGTAAACTTCAGGACAATGTTTCTTTCTTTTGCCCATTTTCCGAATACATGGTTCTTGAACGTGGCTCAATTGCTGGAGACAACACACTTCACACACCCCTTTAAACATGCCTCTGCTCAAGAGTGATATGACAGTAGTGGCATTTTCTTTTCCTGAGTTGGCAGCTAGCATTCGTGGGCATTCATAAATGCACACTAAAAAAGGATTGTGTTTTCTTCCCTCCTTCGCTTTTTTTCTTCAGTTCAGCTAAATTAGTGTTCATGTTTTCAAACAAAGCATTTGAGTAAGGTGGAAATATCATGCTGTCTGTCTTTTGCTTAAATTTTGCTTTGTTCACTTAAAAATCCTGACAAGAGCTAATGCAATCGCTAATAGATTTTTTCATGCGAGGCCGCACAAATCTTCTCGTTTTGTAGTATGTTCGCCAGAAGTCTTTATGCCCTCATGACTGTACTATCGTGTTAAAAGTCAAGGAGTCTTTTTCTCACAGTATCCGGTACCTGAAATTTTAAATCTACAATCACCAGTGTCTCACTCGCTTCCCTTATTTGAAGTGAGTTAACGCTCTCATCGTCCGTACAGTTATTGGCGATGGGAAGTCGAGAAAGGGCGTCAGTGTTTTACAAATCTTGTCCGCTTCTGTGTTTCGCCTCAAAATCAAATTGCTGGATTTCACTTATCCATCTAGCGATTCAGCCTTCCGCTTGAGCACCGTTTAGCAGATATGTAAGCGCCTCAGGGTCAGTGCACATCTTGAATTTTGTGCCCTCTAGGTATGATCGAAAATACCTAATCGCCACGACAACAGCCAATGCCTCTTTTCAGCCATGCTGTAATTTAGTTCCGACTGCGTGAAAGTGTAAGACTGATATCCTATCACTTGTCGTTGCGTCTGTTCTTTGGTACAGCACAGCAGCTGCGCTGTAGTTCAGTGCGTCCGTTGTGAGTTCAGTCCGGCAGTGAAGAACTAGATCTGATGATATGGCTAATACCATGTTTTAGGGGCGAAGCCCCTTATGGCGTGGCTTGGGCGTCTCTCGTATGTAACAACTAGTGGCACATACCCGAAATAGGTATAACACTTGATCTCCAAGGTGGTGCCAGTGAGAGATTTCTTCTGTGCGTTGTTTAACAATAAAAAATAGTGCTCAATGTACATGCCAATGGCTGCTAATGGGGAATGAGAGACATGAGCATTTGGCTTTTAGTCAAGGCGCACGCAGCGATCCCCATTAGCAACCATTGGCATGTACATTGAGCACTATCGGACACGAAATAGATGCTACATTATACTCGCTAGGTGTAACCTCCTTAGCTTTAGAAAGGTTTAGCGAGCGTTGAGCCGCAGTGTCATGAATACAATGAACTTGTATATACCATGAATGAACTCAAGGTGGTTAAAAATGAGAAGTAGATACGAAGCGCAAGCCGTAAGAAAGTAAAAGCCGAATTCTCCTGTCTCTCATTTCTCATTAGCAGCCATTGGCATGTAAATTGAGCCCTATTTGACAGGGAAAGGTTGCTACGTTTTACTCACTGGGCGTAACCTCCTTGGTTTTCGAAATGTTTAGCGAGCGTTTGGTCGCAGTGCCATGAATACAGTGAACTAGAATATACCATGAACTCGAGGTGGTTAAAGGTGGGAAGTGGACCCAAAGCGCAGGCCGTAAGAAAGTGTGCGTGTGCCACCTCTCGTTTAGTCCTTGGAATATCCGCTGGATGGCGGTGCTTCTATATGGGGAATATATGATAAAAAGATGCGAGATGGTGGGACTTGGAGTGTTGAATAGATGAACGAACGGACACACAAACAGATGCATGGATGGACGCATGAACGGACGCAGGGGCGGATGCATGAAAGAACGCAGGGACGGGCGCACAAACAGACGCATGGACGGTCACACAGACGGACGCATGGACGGACGAATGCTTCGCCCCACTCTCCATCATTCACTCCGTGGATATGCTGCCATTTTTATTTGTACACCCGCTGACACTCTTATATCAAGATTAAATCTGTGTCTTTGCGAAGGAAGTTATTCAGCGGCTTCCCTCGTGGTGCCAAATACTTATGTAGCTTCTAAACTGTCTTGTGAGGCCTAGAAACACTCTGACTTCGTGTACATTGACTGGCTTCTTTGTCGATTGTGCACAATGTACGGACTCTAAATTCATACTGTTTGTATATCCGTCCAAAATGCGCCCGAGAAATGTAACCTGTCGTTTAAGAAATTTAATTTTCCTAAAGTTGACCTTTAGTTGGGCGTCCCTTAGTGCGATCAAAATAGATTTCAATGCTCTGCATGCGATGTTTGATTTTTGAAATAGACTATGATGTCGTCTACGTATACAATGCAGAATTATCTAGGGAATGGCTCAACAACACTATTGATCATCTTTTGAAACGACGCCGCACTGTTTCTTCACAAGAAAGCTAAACGAATACATTTGTACATGTCAAATGGGGTGAAAAAAGCCGTCTACATTTTGTGTTTCTCTTCCAGCGGAGTCTGCCAAATCCTTCGCAGAGGTCTATACGGAAAAACAGCTTGAAGCCTTTGGTTTATTCAAATATATTATCAATCCTGGACATCGGAAAATGAAATGTCTGTTTGGCAATTTAGAATCAGGTAATCAATGCACAGTCGTAAAAATCCGTCAGTTTTTTAAGCCAAAGTAATAGGCGAGACGAATGTAGAGAAGAGCGGCCGCATTATTCCAGCATCTAACATATTCGGGATTTTAGTCTTCAGCCAAATTTTCTATTCGCGGGACATGCTGTAAGGTTTTTTTTTGACCAGCGTACTATATCTCAGCCCAAAGAGAACAGTAAGTGTGTGGTTGCCGGTGGATAGTTGCCTAGACAGGCAAGTGCTAAGAATTTCTCACGCACGTGTTTTTTCACACTTAACAAGGTGGTCCGCAACGTTCAAGGACGCGCACGTCTCCTGTGCCACAGTTACTTTATCGTTTCAATAAAGATTTATCTTCAGTGTCTACATATCAGGTCGAGAAAGCAAAAATTTAGAGTCACACCTTTTTACTACAAGAGCGTCAATGTCAGCATTCTGGCCTTCAAAAGAGACACTTGTTCTCACCCATTCATCATAAATTTTTATCCTTCCATCAAAACTGCACTTGTACCGACCTCCTTCAAACTATTTCTTTCCTCTTTACAAGCGCCGCAATTATGACAGTCGTCGTATACTCGTCTTCTTTCTTCAAAAACCAAGCCGCCGAGCTTAGTTTGCTGCGTCGCAGAATGAAGCAAAAGCAAAACAGCACCAAGAAGCAAACAGATCTTCATCTAGCTGCAAAAACGACGAAACTCACTGTTGGAGACTTCTTTAGGGTGAAAAAACTCGCATTCGTCTTCAAGGGAGACCTTTCGTGTGGCTGTCCCTGTACAATTGTCGAACAACGCGGACCTGTCTGTTTCCGTCTCGATGATGGCAAGGTATGGAATGCATCCACGCTTGCCATAGTTCCTTCAGATGCCTACGTCTTGCGTTCACAGAAGAACTGGAGCGTGCCGAAGGCTAGCACACCGATGTCACCATCACTGGATTATGCGGAGCTACCAGCTGCTCGTAAGGCACCTCAAGTGGCAGCCGTAGTTATTGCTGTTCCACCGACCACTCATACGGCTCACGATGCCGGCACGAAGTTGGTGCGTCTCTTCCTGCTTGGTTAGCCAAGCAAGCTGTTTGAGACCCGGGCCTGCCTGAACCACAACCGTTAGTGGCTCTAGAACGTGTGCAACCACCACGGGCAAGACGTCCTCCAAAACGATACGACGACTATGTATGATAGAGGGTTTTCTCTTTTGCAGTTTGTTTCCTTTTTTCATTAGAGTTAGGTGTTGTAGTTGTGGTAACTGTTTTTTAACACACTAACAGCGTAGTTTTAAGGGAGGAAATATGTTATGTTGCTAGTTTCGGTTTCAATAGATAGTCTAGCAACATTCGATGTCCTCTTGTTGTCTTACATATACACGCGTTCTAAAATAAAGCTTCATACAGTTTGTTGTGTTATAGAAGCGTGTCCGCTCTCTTCGTCATGGCTCCAGGCCACGATACCACAGGAAGCTTAAACAGCCTTCCCCAAAGGACAGGGGCACGTGCGTATTCCTGCCGCGAAGTGGTAGCATAGTGTCTGTTAGATCGTGCTTTGGTACCACAAGGGAGGCATGGACGCCGTCGATTAGTGGTCTGGTGGGCAGCTGGAGTGATAGTCGGGTTGTCGACACAATCGCCTAAAAAGCATAGACGGCGTTCCTGGGTGCCACCTGCACGACCTGTGAGGACGCGTGCAGGTGGCATCAAACGAAAGGATCACTTGTCAAACTGCACCATTGTAATGGATACAGACACAGAGATAGCGCCCGTAGAGCTGATGCTGATGGCCTCAGATGGATGGTGCTCACCCACAGAGGGGGATGGGTCAAGAACCGGGTGGCACGATACCTAAATAAAACTAAAATGAAAATATACCCAATCTAAAAAAGTAGTTTACAAATAATACTACCAATAAACAAAAGTGTTTGCTGAGCAAGCGGTCAAACCATCTATTGTTTTTGACATACATAGCTACGAATTAAAAACTAAAGATCTGAAAAGTTTAGGGTTCACTAGCATGGTAATCTTTTAGTTGCGTTGATGTAATCAAACACAGTGGAGCATATATCCCTGTGGCAGTAACCAAATGAAGTTCCGCCAAGTGACAAAATTGCTGGTAGATTTACTTCTATTCCTAGCTTTTGTAAAAGAGCTACTAAAAATCGTTTTCACTGAAAAGAATAACGATGACAGAATAAAAATAAGTGTTCAATTGTTTCAATTTCGTTGCACTAAATGCATAGCGGTGACGCCTTGAGTCGAGATTTTTAAGGTAATAATTTAGTTGTGGAACTGCACAGGGCAATACGGTATAAGTGACCTCTAACTAGCGAGATACACACCACTGTTTATTCCAGCAATGCCTCAAATGCTCGAAATCTTAGAATTTATCCAAACTACCTTTTCCCCATTGCAGACAAACATTTCGATGAGCTGTTATATTTTGTACCTCGTCTTCCTCTAACTCGCGTGCTGCCCACGTGCTCGAGGCCCAGCGTCTTTCTTGGTCATGATAATATATACCCTATTGCAAAAAACAGCGTCCTCAGCGTGATGCCAGTGCGTGTTTTGGCACTGGTACACGCTGAAGCACTGGTTCATGCTGGTATTTACTGGTACTTCGCTGGGCGCACTGGGAAACAGCTCGGTCGCTCTGGTAGGGGCGCTGGCTTGACAGCTGTAGCGCTAGTCCACACTGCGATTGTGCTAGAATTTTCAATGGAGTGTGCTGGTGCAAACTGCAGCACGCACTGTTTCTACCAGCGCTGCGCTCACGTTTAGGTAGCCTGTGCAGTAAAATGTTTCGGCGTTTTTTAATATAAAAACCTTGATGGGGCGGCACGGATAGGTGCTACACTTTCAGATCCCGAGCATGCCTTACAAGTTCGCGTAAGACACTATATGATAGTGATATGCAATATGCGAAATCACCGTCATTTTCGTAAATGTTTGCTTTGGAACGTCCACTCTGTTTTAGTATCCTCAGTGATAATTTTCCATCCTTTTAGTGGCTATTTCTATTCGATTTCGCAATATTTATTTCCATGTGGTTGTTCATAATGCCTCCTTCCATTTTCATTTTTCTTCCAATACTCAGCGTGATACGTTTGTGATTATTACCTAAGCTTCTAGACTCATATTCATCTAGTTTCATCACCCTTAGCGGATCATACATCTTATGTGAGATCATCGAGTGATGTATCGTCGAATGCAGGCTTCCCTACATCCATGTTTTCTGCCCTTCGCACTCCTCGGCACTGTTTCAAACCAAAAATCCAGCGTTTCTCACATCTATTAGCATTATGCCTGTTGGGTCAGTATATCCATCCATAACTTCTATGTGGGCATTGATATTTCCTCGTATAATTATCTCGCACTCTTCTCCTAGTTCATCAATGTCATTTTATATGCACTGCACCATTTCTTGGTTGGTATATCCATCCATAACTTCTATGTGGGCATTGATATTTCCTCATATAATTATCTCGCACTCTTTTCCTAGTTCATCGATTTCATTTTATATGCACTGCACCATTTCTTGGCTTTTATCTCTGGCTTTCACCCCTGTCCGAATGTATACAAAACGGATGAGCGTCATATGCTCTGCCACTTTCCCTTCTTGCCATAAATGATCCCTGCACTCCTGCTTGACCTATTGCCAGTCTGTACTTTTACGAATAAATGTCCCAATGCCACCCTCTTTCTATGTGGGCATTGATATTTCCTCATATAAATATCTCGCACCCTTCTCCTAGTTCATCAATGCCATTTTTATGCACTGTACCATTTCTTGGTTTTTATTTCTGGCTTTCACCCCTGTCCGAATGTATACAAAACGGAGGAGCGTCATATGCTCTGCCACTTTCCCTTCTTGCCATAAATGATCCCTGGACTCCTGCTTGACCCATTGCCAGTCTGTACTTTTATGAATAAATGTCCCAATGCCATCCTCTTTCTGCGGCCTTCTGTTCTATCAAATTATTCATATGCGTAGTTCGGATTGCTAGCGGGTGGTTGTTCCTGTTTCTAAGAGTTTTTGCTACAAATCCATATACCATGAGCTTCTCCTCCCTTGGGTGTTCTTCTATTTCTGCTTTCTTCAACCCATTCCTGCCACCCTGCAAGTTAATGTACCCTACGTCTGTTTTGCCTACGTCAATTTCTCCCCCGCACTCTACGTGTCATGGATAATAGTGCAACTTTGGAATCGAATCTGTCTATACCAATTGTTTGAGAGTCCCACTCCCCCTAGTTGCTTTCCTCGTTACTAGCTATTCTAGAGCCCGAATGGCACACGTGCCCCCACCCCCCCTCCCACAAAGCTACTGCACATTTTGCAAGTCGCCAACCCACCTCATGACCTAGCCTCCTATTGAATTAATTTTGTCTTGTTGACAACCATCTCACCCATGCGCCTCTCTGTTGATTTCCACTACCTCAAAGCCTTAATCTCGACTCTTTTGTCATATCTATTTGCGTCAACAACCGCAGTTTGCAGGTTACCGTCATGCACCGGTACCTCCGGTATTGTGCAACAGGTGCCCCTGTTGGTTGTCACCCCTGTAACAAACCACGATGTAAAGTTTGTGCGCACATGACCACTGCGACTGTTGCTGAAAGCTCGGCATCTAACTTTTCACTTAAGATTAAAGGATCTTGTACTGCAATAGCAGCAACATCTTTTGATCATTTTCATGCTCAATCTGCCCCATGCAATACATCGGTCAAACCGAGACATCCTTTCGTATCCGTTTCAAAAACACCAAATCACATGTAAACTGTTTGCCACATCTACCATTGTCCAAGCATTTTCATCTACCATTTCATTCGTTTGACAAGGGCATGGGGACGTTATTAGAATCCGGCTTCAAACCACATCATGGTCGCGAAACTCGAGAATCTTTCTTGATCGATAAATTCAATAGTGTGTTATCCGGCATTAACGAATGCGTAGGCAAAGTGTGATGCCTTTCTATGATGCCCTGACGTCCGCATTTGGGCGAAATATTTAAACAAGCATCTCTTACGTATTGTTTACTTCCTAAAGGTTATCACTTTTTTTCATGCATGATCATCGTCGTCAATGGTCAGTGGTACAAATGCATTTTTACATGCCCATAATCTTGTCTACTGTATTACAATTTTTCTAATGCTTTTTCAGTGTTGTCGCGGCTGTTCTGAAAATTTCGGGAAACTCATATGCTGAGCGACCAGACACTCGTATTTCTGTTCATCCTGACGAATGCCGTGCCACTGCCGAAATGTAAAGTAAAATACTATGCAATTTTCGTCAGTGTGCTCCATTATTTCTTGACTATAAGTGCACCGTAGATATATATATATATATATATATATATATATATATATATATATATATATATATATATATATATATATAGAAATAGAACGAATTGTAATGCAAATGTGAAGCAAAAAAAGAGAATGAAAAGATAACTTGCTGGGATCCTGTCGACTTGTGTGACGCTATAATGAATGGGTGACGTGAACCGGCTCATACTCCATGTTTATTCCGTTCTGCACTTCTTCCTTCTCTACCTCTACTAACCATCACATGATACGTCACACGATTCCCCCTCCCCCTGAAAGAATGAGCACGTTACAATCAACAAAACAACAAAAAGCATAAAGTGAAGAATGTCAAAATGCACGGTAGTTCGATTTCATAAAGCAGTTTCTTATCTCGCACAAAAGCTTCACATTCACAGCAGAGGGCAGCTGTCCGGTCAAATATAGGGTAACTCTGGCGGACGAGGCTGGCTGTTGCGTTCTGGAGAGCATAACCCTGCATTCGACGTGGAAAATGATGATGACACAGCCTGGATAGTAGCGAAAAACGAACAAGGTTGGGAGTCCTTGTAGCGTTGGAAGGTTGTATGTCTAATGCGTCGGATTTCAAGTCGTGGCTGAGACAGACGCATTGTATCTAGAATGCTTGCTTCTTGAGAGATGGTGACGGCTAGATGCCTGTGTGCTGGCGGCGTGCAAGAAGTGCTTCCGCGTCTTTCTGGGCGTTTTCCGTGGTGTTGTCTGTGTAACCGCAGACGCAGAGAGCGTCTTTGGCGATGTTCCTTCATCCGGAAACGTCCTACTTCTTGAAATGACCCTTGAATCAAAGTCGTTAATTTTTTAAGTAGTTCAAGTCGTGAGTGTGGTTCTGTTGAAGTTTTCATTCGTCGTCGTATTTTCTTGGTTTGGTGATGGCTCTGAGAAAATTGTGGTTGGTCATCGTCGTTGAATAAGGAGACGCTGTCGGTAGTGCCAGCATTATTTACGAGTGGGATGCAAGCATGATTTCTGTCAAGAAAAGCAGTAGATACCTTTTCGTTTTTATCGGCGAGACTCGCATTGAATGGTGACTCCGTAATGTTTCCACTTTCGGTTGGTCCGGTTCCTGAGAATGACATCGCCGCAAACATCGCTTGACGTGGTTCCAATTCCGTAGGTTCGTTTCTTTGCGGGAGAATTGAGCCAAGCGTTCCTGAAGTACAACCACTTTCGGAATGGCAGTGGCTCGACAAGTTATTTGGCCAATATTTCAGGTGTTCTGTTGTGTATGCGGCGATATCTTGAGGGGTGCGATGAGAGTAACGAGCACCAGACGAGCTACTTGGCTCAAAACCAGGTGGTGGCTTACGTAAGCAAGATGAAGAGTCAAGTACATTGGGTGCTTGAATATTGTCTTGATTTGTGTATTGCATGGAAGAGGTTAGCGTTGGCGATATTTGTGCAGATGCGAAACCAGGTGGAAGGTTGGGCCTTGCAGAAAAACTGCTGGGATGTCTTTCTATGAGCAGATGACTGACTTCGCCTGACGGGAATTGTAAACTTCTGCTTTGTGCTCGAATGCGTGAAGGCTGCGTATGACTGTGATTACTGGATTTGAATGCATCAATTTGGCTGGTTGTAACCGAATCTTGATTATAGTCTTGAAACCATATGATCATGTTTTCTTTTATCTTTTGCCAAGACTCATCGTTCTCGAAGATGTGGGTGAGGTAAAACTTGAATGCCTCACCTGAGATGTAATCAGTGAAGTTTATGATCATCTCCCGTTCCGACCAGGCTGCAGCGGCGGCGTGGACCTCGAATAGGTTGAACCAGTCCTGTACGGGTCCGTCGTCCGCTGATCCGGTGTACTTGGGGATGTCGAGCTCAGTCGATGGTTCTGTCATGGTGCCGGTAACTGAATGCGCCTGAGATCACCTCTTCTGTGGTCGATATTCAGTTGAGGCGTACTGCAGGTGGCTTCGTGAATGATGTGAGGTTGATGAGTGGTGGCCAGGTCTTCATCCTGTCGACTCATGTGACGCTATGAAGAATGGGTGACGTGGCCTGGCTCATACGCCATGTTTATTCCATTCTCTGACTTCTTCCTTCTCTACTTCTCCTAACCATCACTTGATACGTCACATATATATATATATATATATATATATATATATATATATATATATATATATATATTCTTTCGATGACACTGGTTGATATTTTTGATGAACAGGGTGTGTATATTCATCAGGCGCGTTTTTGTGCGAGCTCTGGTGGCCCTATTTCCATCCGAGCTCGTTCTGCATTCAAGTTCGAGAGCACCTGCGCTTACAGAAAGGTTTCTGCTGTCTCACATATTGCGCCCAGTGTTTCGCATTTTCATTCTTTAGGAAAGAATCTTAGTGCTGGGGAACAGCCTTCCATGAACTGTTCAGATATGATTACTTCCCTCAATTCAGAATAACATCTTTCTGTGTTGCTCATATCGAGCCAGTGATCAAAATAACTGAACAGTCTCGCCGCAGACGGCAGGCCGGAATCATTATCTTCGGGTTTCGCCTTGCGAAAATTCTCCCTATAGCCTTCTGCAGTGTATTGAAACCACTGCAGCAGTGCCGCTTTTAACTGGCCATAATCCATCGCAGCGCTCAGATCCAACCGTTCTATCACAGTAAGCGTCTCTCCAAACATGCATAAACTCAATGACAACGCCCTTTTCTCACTGGGCCGCCATTCACACGTCGCGACCCGCTCAAACCCTGTAGATAGGTGTGAAGGTTGTCACTAGTTTCGTCACAGGGCGGTATCAGTTTATGAGCGCTACACACTTCTGGTGCACGCGTGGTGCTCAAGGTAGGTTACCCTGTTGCACTAGCCCCAGTACACTCCCCTCCCGTGCTTTCCTGAAGTGGCAGCTTCAGCTCCATTATCTTCAGTTCTTGTTCCTGAAGTAGGCGTTGCCGCTCAGCGCTTTCTCTTGCGAAATCGCATTTCTTAGCACGTTCATCGCGGGCTATTGCAAACTCTCTGTCCACGCATTCCGTGAGCTCATCCTTCTCAAGTTCACGACCAAGTGCGAAAAATCTTTCCCTCTTCAAGGCTTAGCCCCGCATCAAAGTAACGACCATAACGTTAATGTGCCATCCTGGCAGAGACTCGCCAAATGTGGTATTCTTAGCCCTCAGACAGACCGCAGACACCTTTATGGAAGCGCAGCTGCTCTCGGTGGTACAGGCCTGTGCGTCTACATCGAGCCATGATGATCGTTTGGTTGAACAGTTCTATGCAGAAGTCAAGTCAGTCAATATTGAAGTAAAAGCACAGTATACTATTCTGATGGGTGATTTAGCCCCAAAGTAGGCAAAAAAACAGGCCGGAGGCCATGCAGTGAGGGAATATGACATTGGCTCTAAAAATGCCAATGAAGAGCAATTAGTAGAGCTCGCAGAACGCAAAAGTTTACGGATCTTCAGTAGTTTCTTCATAAAGCGGGCTAACCGCAAAATGACGTGACGAAGTCCTACTAAAATGACCTGGGACGCCATCACAAAATACACGTAGGACGCCATCCTTTTTGTTTTCATCTTGTGGCTAGACCATGAAGGCGTTGAACTAGTCCACCTCGCGGTTCATGTGAAAGATGCGAATGGTGGATGGTCTGGGCTAACACCGCAGGGTATCGACGGCTAGCTCGAGCTGATGCTGCATCGTCACCTGGCCGTGATATCACCTTGGTTTTTTAAGTATTCATGCAACCAAGCAGTATTGAATATATTTAAATGCGAGGGCTCTCGGCGAAGAAAAAAATTGCTGCATATTTGTAACGGCCTTGGCGTGCGCGTAGTAGTGCCGCACCAGCAAGATACGAACGTAGTTAGCAGAACAAAAATAATGTTAATTGAGAAGTGTAGAACGTATATATAGACAAATTAGTGGTAGACAGATAACGGTGAACACGTGATAGTTGCAATAATCTGATGTGGTGCAGGTGGGCAGCTAAAATATCAATGTGTGCGCGCGCACTTACACGACAACACGTAAACACATTTCTTCTCTTTAAGAAATGAAAGCGCTGTACTCGCTTGCATTCTCTTATTGAACACATGAGGGATTGATAGGCGACACCGTAATTCCATGGGCTCACTGTGACCTTTCGTGATGTCCGTTGTGCAGAACCGGCCTTTCCTGGTATGGGCCGAGCAGACATGCTTTCATTCGGGTTTACCTCTTGCGGATGCGATCGTTCTATTGCGTAGTCTGGCTCGATGCAACTTTTTGCGGTAGTTAAAGGTGCCTGATATTTCAAAGAGTCCTGTCGTGGGCAAATCTGATCTACATGGCACTGGACGACACAGTCTGACTTTTACGCGGTCACCATTCTTGCCCCCAACGTTGCTTTTACATTGCCAGGCGTCCATTTGCTCCCCGTGCCAAAATTACGGGAGTACACCTCACTTCCAGGTAACGGCAACCAGTCTTCTTCTTTTGGTCCTGTAAGCGCGGGAGAAAAGCTTGTGTAAAACTGTGAGCGTATTTGGTAACATAAAAGCAACTCTTCTGGAAAAATACCGCAATTTTTTGGCGTTCTTCGACAGTTAAACAGCAACCGCACCAGACTTTCCTCCAGCTTTCCTCTAATTTTCCGAAGGACGTGTTTTATAGTTCGCACTGCCCTTTCAGCTACGCCATTTTAGACTAGGAGTGGTATGAAGCAAATCGGAGGTGCACTATGTTGTTGTTTGCCACAAATTTCTCAAAATCATGGCCAGAAAACTGACGCACGTCGTGGGAAACGATTGTGCCAGGTATGCTGAACCTGCTTAAAATGTCACGCGAACAATTATTGGTAGTTTTCGTTGAAGCATGCGACAGAGTTATACAGCTTTGAACCATTTCGTGTGGACTTCAACTACAACGAGTATCATTTTGCCGCAGATCTGCCCCGCATAGCCAATGTGAATGTGGGACCATTTTTCACCTGTGCCAGGCCACCTGACAATGGGCGCGGTAGCTGGCATCGGCAAATTTTGAACACAGCTCTGGTACAGAGCAGACACTTCTTCACAATTTCTGTGTCGGCCTGGCCACCAAAAGAAAGAGCGCGTGGTAAATTTGATTGCTGGTGAACCTTGGTGAGTCTCATGTAGAATCTGCAGTACTCGTGCTCTAGCTTCCGCTGTTGTTGTGACCCCATTGCCCCTGCAAACAAGGTCATGTGCCACAGAGAGCTCGAGCTTGCTGTCAAAACAAGACAGTATGTCCTTTGCCAGCCTGTTTCTGTGTCTGGGCTACCCTTATAGTATGAACCGCTTGACTTCTGCCAGGATAGGATTTGAAGCGGAAAAAGCTTTAGCTCGCGCCTTGTCACGACAGCATTGTTCAGCTGGTTAAGCGAGAGTACGTATTCAGGTGGCTTACCATTGTCGTCAGTTTTCGTTTCCGTAGGTTGCAGCGGTAGTCGGCTTAGGGCCCCCGCTTTCAATACCTGTCGTCCTTGGGCATACTGCAGTTGGTACCGGTAGGCCCCCAGCTGAAGTGCCCACCGTTGTACACGGGCAGTGGCCATGGGGGGCGTCTGATCGTCTCACCTCAACAGGCCCAGCAACGGCTAGTTGTCTGTCTCCAAGGTAAACTCCCGACCTAGAAAGTAGTCACTAAGCCCCACCGCGGTGGTCTAGTGGCTAAGGCACTCGGCTGCTGACCCGCAGGTCGCGGGATTGAATCCCGATTGCAGCGGCTGCAATTCCGATGGAGGCGGAAATGTTGTAGGCCAGTGTGCTCAGATTTGGGTGCATGTTAAAGAACCCCAGGTGGTCGAAATTTCCGAAGCCTTTCACTACAGCGTTTCTCATAATCTTATGGTGGTTTTGGGACGTTAAACCCCACATATTATCAAGGTAGTCACTAAATTTAGTTACACAAAATATGCGTACCAGTGCCTCTCGCTCGTGCGGTGAGTAGTTGCGCTTTGCCTGCGTTAACGCTCGCAAGCGAAACCCGATCGGCCTGTGAATGTCACGAATCGTGAGAAACAAGACAGAGACCACATCGTATGGAGACGCATCGCACTCCAGTTTTAGTTCCTTCGAAGAATTGAAATGGACGAGAAACTTGGCTGCCTTGAGCCTTTGCTTAGCAAACTCAAACGCGAGGTTTTGCGGCTGTTTCCAGTGCCAGCGCGCATTCTCTTCCAACAGCTGATACAAAGGAAGAATAGAAGAAGAATTGTTCGAAAGAAATCTCGTGTAAAACGTAATCATTCCCAAAAAAGAACGCATTTCGTTGACGTCACGTTGGCCTGGAACCTACATGATAGTATCGAGGTTTTCTTTGTCGCATGAAGACCACTCGCGATCAATGCAATAACCGGGATATCTAACTGCTGGGCTGCGCAGCTTGCACTTATCGTATCTCAACCGTACGCCTCCATCTCGAAACCGCTCCAAAACGCTTTTAAGCCTTTTTCGCTGTGCTTTCAAGCCTGTGCCCCCACAAAACCACCCAGCTCCTAATTTATTTTTTCTTTGAAATATCGCCGGTGGCTAGGCTATTCGGAAAGGCAGTCGGTTATAGCAGAAAAAAACTCTTCTGGTGTGTTAATGACGCAAATATTCTTCGCGGAATTGTCTAATGCCACTGTATTGTATGCGTCTCGTAAATCCAGGATGTTGAAACAATCGCCATCGTGCTGTTGTACAAATATATTTTCAATGATGAGCAAAAGAAAGGGGTAGTGTTCAGTGGTGCATGCGGGATTTACTGTGGCTTTGAAATGGCCACAGATTCTCACTTCGTCCTCCTTGAGCACAACTACTATGGGCGACACCCAATACGAGTGTGCCCTTGGCAATAACACGCCCAATGAAACTAACCGATCCAGTTCAAGCAACACGCGGTCACGTAACACATATGGAATGAGTTTAGACTTACAGAACTTAGGCACGGCGCCTTCCTTTAGTTGAAAACTGACAGGAGGGCCCATGATGAGCCCCAGTTTCTTGGAAAACATGTCGTGGTAATTGTTGAATATGCTGTTTACACTGAACTGGCTGGTTTGTTTTTTAAGCTCTGGGTCTTCAACGCGAACCAAATAGGCACGAAAAGCTGGATTAAATCACGACCGCAGAGGCTCGGTCTCGCGCAGTCTAACACGGTCAGTGCGCACTACACCATCGCTCCCTTACGGAAATCTCCAAGTGCAAGCTCCCCAAGCAACAGCAGTCAGCCTGTACGGCAGAATAATTTTACACTGGACGGTCTCAGTTTCGGCCATTGGTCGCGGTGTTTCTCGTACAGTTTATTAGGGATGACACAAACGGGCGACCCTGTATCGACTTTCTTGGTAAGCTGCACACAACACCAAAAGAACGTTCGGCGAATCGGTGGCTCTAGACAAGACTTTCTTTCCGAAGCCAAGGTCCAGATGTGCGCTGCTTCGTGTTCATGGTATGTCGATCCTTCCGTCCTCGTGATATTGTTAGTTGGTGCTTTCCTTGCTGCTCACGGGAACCACAGCTTCGACATTTTCTTGCAAGGTGACCCCGTCCTCCACAGCGGTAACAGCGAGCGTTAGACCAGGGGCAACTGGTTTAATTGTGCTTTTCACTGCCGTACCTTGAGCATTCTCGACGTTAAGACTCCACCGCTCGTATTGCAGTGTTTCCCGCTGGTCCGCTTGTAGTTTCAACACTGGTGTCAAGGGCAATCTGTTCATAATTTTCACACCCATATCTGCAGCTTCAATTGAAAGGACCATCGCCTCAGCCTCTTCAAAGGTTAAGTCCTTCTTCGCGAATTGCTGCTTGTACAGTACACTTGACCAGACACCACATACTATGCGATCTCATAGCATGCGGTTGAAGGCACTGCGAAAATTGCGATTGTCAGTAATTCGTCAAATGTCGTCTAGAAATTTACTAATGGCTTCATTCTACGTTTGACACCAACTGAAAAAAAATCGACAGATCACACGTACCTGAGAATCGATGTTACGTGAAGTATGCGGAGAAAAGGTAACCGTGATACAATTTTTTTACAGAGCAAAACGTCATAAAATGACGCTAATTATATGCACAAATGTTGCACCTACAGACATATGATGTAGAGTTGCAGATGTTTATATAATTAGTTGTTTACACGTGCGCAAGGAAGCCAACCTGAACATGCGTATTAGCAACCTGAGATACTGACAGGAAGCGCTGATGCTTGCGAGGATGCTCGCCCTGGACACTGCTACATAAATAAATTTCAGCGCATGGAAACTAACCACAATTGACGTTAGCCCGACGTGACGGCTGTATCAAAGGAGTACATATGTAATGTTTATAAAACTGGGTAGGCATCACTGCAACCACTATTGACGTTTAGCGAAGAATAGCGTCTATTTGAAAAGTAGTCCTCAAAGCTGGCGTAGCTCAGTGGTAAAATGCTTCTTTACCACGCAGAGTGCTTAAGTTCGATTCCAGCTGCGACCCCGGACATTTTTTCTTTGCATCCATCGGGTTGACGCTACCGGTGGCGTGCATTTCTTAACGCTCGCGCCTTAACATTTCCCATGTGTGTATACTAAGTGTCAATCACTTCCGACACATACCCGCATGCCAGCGACACATACCCACCCGTGGGTATGTGCCACTGTCTGGCGGGAAGTGTTTGACGACGTACAGGACAGGATTGTGGCATTATACCTGTCTTGACCAGCACGTCGTATTTGTCAAACCATCTTACCTTTCTATGCTAATTTTAGTACACACCAAGTTCAGGGGGTGACCACGAGAGCACCCAAACGTAAGCGGCTAGATAGATAAATAAAAAGATACGCTGAAAGTCCTTGAAGTGCGATTAGAAATGCTTAGCATTTAAAACTTCTAGTACTCGGCAATTTCATGTCGCTTGGGATTGTAATGCTCGCTCAAACTGCAACGTTTTTTTTTTTCATAGACAACTGATTCGGTTTTCGTGGGGCTACTTTCCCTGCCAGGACTTATATTGTGTGCGTGCTTAAAGCAGCATTCAGCAATGATCTTTTCTTAGACGAGTGCTCGCATGCGCTTCGAAGTATCCTTTGTAATAAATGGGGTATGGCCTTCACGTATCTTTGCCTTTTTCGACATCCGGAAGCAGGTGGTTAGCTATGATAGCCTTGGTTGCTCGGTTTTTCGTAGCCTCCGGTTCAGGACCGTTTTTCAATGCATGGGTGGTGTCCATCCTTTTCCCTTCTGTAGCATAGCCATGGCGCGCGCATAGCAGCACCAGACCAGCAAGATACCAACTTACTCGGCAGAACGAAAAGATAATTTATTGAGAAGAGTAGAATGTATTAGTAGGCAGCTTAGCGGTATTCAGATAACGATAAAGATATCGTAGTAGCAATAATCTGATGTGGTGCAAACGGCCAGCTGAAGCGCGGATGTGTGCGCGCGAATCCACACAACACGTGAAGACATAAAAATATTCACAGAGCGAATGATGATGAGTGGAGCGAAGCGTCCGTCTGTCTTTCTGTTCATTTATAAATCTATCCGTGGGTCTGTCTGGCTGTCTGCCCGTGTGTGCGTGCGTGGATCCGTCTGTCTGTCTCTTTTTCTGTGTGTCTGTGTATCCATCCGACCATTCATGCACTCCGTTGACAAGCAGCCGAGGCCCCCCACCTCATTTTGGCACAACCAACAAGGCCACCTGCACGAGCCACCGCAGCGCTCCACGCCCACGGATCTTCTTTGTCCATGCCCCCCCCAACAATCCCCCATGTACGGCAATGATCCAGGAGAGAGGCAGTCCTTCTCCGCGTACCCAGGCACACCTTGCGCAGCAGCCAATCGGAGGGTAGCACTACAGCGCCCCCTTGAATATCTTTACTCAAAGGCACTTTGTATGTACTTCTATGTGACAGTTCGGATATTATACTTTTTGGTAGCTACTGCCTTCCTTTTTTTCCTCGTCTCTTATTCTCTCGGTTACACCAGACACATGACAAGGTTAGACCTAAAGGAGCTTCGCCCCTAAAAACAAGTGCACATGCCGAGAGTAATTCTGAAGTCTCAGAAGAAGTGTACACACCCACCCCCCGCTTGACAAGGCACGAGCACAAATAGCCTGCCCAAAAAGCTTGTAAATGCGAAGCTATACTTATGACGTGAATAGACGACAAACACAAATGCTAGGCGCAAACATTATATTCATAACATGGAAGTCATGTACGGCACAATTAACGTCCGCCTGGTAACGTTGTGCTGATTTTAATGTGAAAGTTCAGCCTTCCTCATTCGTGCTGCGCATATCATTCATTCCCGCTGCACGTGAGATCTACCATTTTTTCCCCATTCTCGTTTCACAAGTGAGTGAGCATGGTCCTCATCATCACTATCATACGAAAAATGACCACGCTAACCGCAGGGTTTATGCCAATTTATATTTTTCTCCAATTAACCCAGTTCTGTGCCTGCTACGCCCACGCTAACCACAAAAACATGTGAATATGATCTGTTCGTTTCATTTGCGCCCTCTCGATTGTGCGCTTGCCTTCTGTTAGTATCCAGGATGTTCCTTTTAAGGCCTCCAGTTATCTTGTTTCTCGCAGAATTTTTAATTTTGACTAAGATTACTTGACTATAGCTGATTGTGATCTCTTCTTATCTCTTGTAAGGTTAAAACTATCTTATTGTCACGGGATCGTGACATCGACGAAGGCAACAGATCGTTCGTCGAACTTGTGGCAGGTCAACGACAAGCCAGATTACAGCAATACACACTTATAGCAACAAACAGAGCGTCACCTACCTTTACTGACAAATGGGGAAGCGTGTCGGTATTTACATACGTGGCGTCGAGCATTATAGTGTTATTACTAGCGACCTCGTAGGGTGCAGAATAATCTGTAATGTTCACGCTGTCGGCGTAGTTATAACAACATGATATGAATTGAAACTCATGAATTGAAACAGGACACTCGTAGCGTTCGGCTGCCCGTGCTGCTGCCACCACTCGTGGGCGTTCGCGGAACAAGGGTATTGCATTGTTGTATTGAGTAAGGGAGAGAACAGCTACAGAGGAGCATTACTCCTTCCGGTCGCTAAAGAGTCGCCATTTAGGTCACAAAGCGCGCACTGTCAGTGTGGTGGTGCAAAGCCCGTGCGCTTTCGCATGCATGCAGCCCGAATCAAGTGGGCAGTGCGCACCATTTAAGCAGACGATGCTCTGGATCTGCGCCCTTCGACGAAGAGGCACGTAGGCTCTGCAAGTAGTATATGGGATACAGCTAAGATATTGCACCTGACACGTGCTCGTAGACGTGATCAACAGCTACACAAAAACAGTTTGTCAAGTTTTTTTGTCGCGACGCAAAGGAAAAGCAGCATCCACGGGCCTATTACCGTGCAGCATTAAAACAATCACTTAGTATTTTGTTGTTTCGCCCCGAGCAGCCAATACTGCGGCTATTCTGCTTGGCAATTTTTTGTAAAGCTGCCGGCTAGGGAACCCCGAGTGAACTTCTGCCATATTTATTCAAGAATAGGCAACAGTTTGCCCTAGTGACAATAATTCACGACTGTATTTCCATGTTTCTTGAAGAAAGCCTGCCACTCATTTTTCTTCATGTCCAGGAACAAAGCATGAAGGGAATTTTCAATGTTTTATGCAGATGTTTCACAGGCAAACTAACGCACGCAAGGAGCAATCTCTTAACTGAATCTTGTGTCTTAGTTGCACAGTATGCGTACTGCAGCGCCTAAGTGCGAAGAACGAGAAGGTTGTCTGTTGGCGCTGCAATAAAAGTGGTGCGCAGTGGTAAGCTAGTGTGGTCGACATGCAAATGTGCGTGAGCCTTGGAGCGCCATTTTGGCAGTGTACACAAAGTGAACTACAGGCTGACACTTTGGCGACCGGAAAGATTATTTCTGCTTCGTACACTGTAAGGCAAAATTACCCGAAAAAGGAGTAACGGAGCTCAATGGGCGCACGCGAAAAACGGATAGACCGTGGAGGAGCAACCACAGAGGGAAGCGTGAAACGCAAAACCAAGGGATGAACCGCCCGGGCATTGCAGGCAGCGCGAAAAGCGTTGCCAAGGTGACCAGGCCTCCATCTTCTCCTCTGCTGGCTCAGTTTTTCCCCGTATTTCGCCGGTGATGGTCTGCGTTGCGTCGCGTTCGGAGTGCTCGACCATGGCCGTCTCAATTCGACGATATAAGAATTACGACGTGGTGCTTGTGGGTACGCTTGGATGAGCGTGGGCTGCTGCTTTTGCGTATTGCTGCACCCTATAAGTCTGGAGCAAGTTTCGACACTTCACCACGCCGCGCTGTATATATCTGGCTTCAAGATAGTCACGACCAACACATGACAGCAACAGTTGGGAAGGCCAATATGGTGGCCGAGAGGAACAGGCCTATCCGATATATACTTCAGTCCGACTCATGTCAGGAAACAGCGCTGGATTCTAAGGCAAGTAGGTTATCATTCTTTATTATACTCTACTTGTCGCGTGTGCGATACGGATCGCGCTTGCTGGCAACGGGCTCGGTCATGTTGTATATCGCATGCACGAAATGCATCGCGAAGGTCATCTTCGGCGTCTGCAGTTTGCCTGTGCTTCGCAACCACCTTGAAATTGGCCGCCATTGCCGTCGGCCTCCCGTACGCTCACTCATCGAGTGCTCGCCTCTCTTCGCCGCCGCGATGAGCTCCGGGCTGACGATATTGGGCTGAGACCTCGTAGCTGTATGGCAGTCGTCGAAAACACGTTGCGGGTTCTCGTAAAGAGCTTGGTTGTAGTATGTCGCGCGGTGTAAGTGCACGAGCACGGGCTGGCGGGGCTTTCACTAGCGTCGGAACTCACTGAAAATAGGTCGCCTTTACAGTCGGTCGCAAGAAACTCGGCGCCGTCTGGTGGCCACGGTGGCAGACTCGCGTTTGCGCGCTGCACTCGCTCGAGTTAGTGGAAAAGGGCTGCATTACCGTCGATTTCTTCGACGCTAGCTCCAAACCCGCTCGGCGCTGTTCGTGGCGGCGGCGAAGCGTATGCTCGCTTTCCGGTTCAAAGTTCGCTGGCGGCAGACACTCTGCGTGCAACGCCGTGTTTGGTCTCGCATTCGCTTGCTCGAGCTGAATGACGTCGCTCACTTAGGACTCGCCAAATTGTTAGCGGCACGGGGGTTCGCGGATTTGTGGCTGCAGCCGCCGCTCCTAAGCTGTTGCGCTACGGGGATCGAAATGAGTCTGACGATGTGCGACATCACGGTGAAATTATTAGTATGTCATATCTCACATATGTTTTCATTATTTTTTCATTTCACCTTGCACGTACTTCTCATATACATTTGTATTCATCCTCTGTCACGTGTTACTCACTATTTTACATACTTATTGTGCAGCCGTGGGCACACACTGCGCTGGCGTCTGCGACGCCCGTCATTCAGCTCTTTTGTCAGAGCAGCTTCAGAAGGACTGTGCGAGATGTGAAAGTAAAGTTATTTGTGTGTCATCTTTTAACGCTTGTTTTTATATCAACATGCGTGTACTTGTCATGTGTGTGCATCTTCATCTTCTGTGACGTGCGCCGAACTATTTTTACGATATTATTGTACGTGCAGGGCTGCTAGCGCTGGTGCCTGCAATGCCCTTCATCTATCGCTTCCGTCGGAGGAGCTTCCCAAGGAGCGAACAAAATTTGACAGCGAGACTGGACTTGTACACTTCACCATGTATTCACCTAAAAGAGTGGGGAAACTTCCTGTGTATGTGGGAAAATAAAGGATTTGTCTCACTGTTGTTTTTCGTTGTTGCCGTGACTGTGAAAGCAGTTACACAGAGGTGGCTAAATACTTTTTCGCGTGTTAATTTCTGCGGAATTTGTTGCTCACTGCGCAGAAAAACAGGCGAAAAAAGTATTAGGCCTGGCGGAAAATAAACAAAAAACAATGTTTGAACTGGGGACAAAAAGTTCATCCGATTGGAGTATTGAGTGAATGAACCGTTCATCCGGCAAGATGCAACTGTGAGGACTAATGGTTGCCCGGTAAGGTGGAAATGTGGGGATTACCAGTTGCTCTATAAGGTGCAAATGTGAGGACTAAATGTTAGTCCGCTGTGGTGAACTTTGGAACTAACAGTTACTCTCTATGGTGTTATTGCGAGGACCTAATGTTAGTCCCTTGAGGGGACTAACTGTTAGACCTGATACCATTAGTCCTTAAAGGGATTAAAGATTGTGGCAGCTTCATTAGTCCCCAAAAGGACAAACCACACACCCTTTTAACACCCTTTTGCTTCACACTCTGAAAAAGAGCGAGTAAAAAGGGTGTCTTCTTGTCCCACAACAATAATCGTCATCTATAATGCGTTCCATTCTTGCGCTATCGCCCCACGCCCGGTACATTCCAGTCACGATCGACATACCCATTATCAGTGTTACATTTCATTCTGAATAGCAAAGTGGCTAGCGCCGAGTTTTAAAGGAAGGAAGCGCATGCAAGCCTGACGATGATTATTGTTGTGGGACGAAAAGACTCCCTTTTTACTAGATATTTTTTTAGATTGTAGACTGTAGGTGTTCTTCCCCTTGCTCTATACTACAATGCAGCACATTGGTTCTACGCGCACCCATGAACGGCGGCACATGTACCGTCGGCCTCACGCTCCAAGTGTCCTGTTTCAATCCGTGAGTACTGAACTACAATCTTGAAGGTTCTCAAACACTGCTGATTGAGAATCACTCAATGTGTAGCGGTGCGATAAGAAAACTTGAGGAAAGAATGTTGCATTGCCTGACTCTGGAAAAGGCATCGTGCCGATGCGTTAACAAAAAATGAAAGTACTATACAAAAGTAAGAAAAGAAAATAAACAGTGAGTTCACAGACTATAGTACAGCAATAAATGCAGTCGTCATGTTCATTAACATGCATGAAGTGTCTAGAGGCGCGTGGCATGGACAATTTCGTGGCAAGAATTCTCGCGTGGCAACTTTTGCGTGGCATGAACTCTCGATGGACTACGAGGTTGTTCTCGGGGGCATTATGAACTCTCGATGAAGGGCGTGCACGCCTCCATCGAGAGTTCATGATGCCCCCGAGAACAACCTCGTAGTCGACTATGCTGAAACGTTCCCTGTACGGTCCGAACTACTATCGCAGACGTTTTTCGCTGAATCCACGTCAGTGTATCAGCGCAAAAACCCAAACGTAGTCCCCGGACTGGTATTCCATGAATCTGCATTGAGCATTTTAACGGCACCTATTGGTCGTCTGTTGGTCTTGATGCCTAGCTTGGTGAGATGTCGGGCTTCTTCGGCACGCTGAAGGTTGATGGTGGCGTCGAAGTTGTATTAGTCAGTAATGTTTGGGTAGCATGGCGTCGAGCGTAGTGGCCGGGTTTTTTCTGTAGACCAACATATACGGTGAATTGTGCGTTGTGTCTTGCACTGCCTTGTTATATGCGAAGATGGCGTCCCCCGTCTCGTGTTCGACATCAACGCACACTGCCAACATGTCAGTGATAGTTTTGTTTAGCCGCTCGGTGAAGCCATTTGTCTGTGGTTAGTACGTTGTCGTCTGGCGGTGGCTTGTCTGGCTGTATGCCAAGATCATATTCCACGTGTAAAGACAGGCTCCAGACTTCCTAATCACGTGTCTCACTAACAAGTGCTCCTCGCTTGCAAATCTGCACTTTTTTGGCTTCAGCTTTAGTTGGAGGAGTACGATACATGTGCCGGCTGGTAAGCACTTTTACCAGATGTCACGGTGTTGTGAGGTGACCTAATGGAGCAGTCTAGATGTTTAGGTTAAACTGTTTATTGCGTTAACTTGTGGCCACGTACAAAAAAAGTCAGATTACAGCAAGACACTGCCACTTATAGCGGGGAACAGAGCGTCTATTGTCGATCAATACCAAGCGGAGAAGACCGTCGGTATATAATACATGTGCCATTGAATATTCTGTCCTAATCACTGTTCTTCGCACAAGCTCTGAAATAATCTAGAAAGTTTGTGTTTTGCGCGCAACAATAAAAAAACGATCTGCAATAATTGTGAACCTTCCAGAACAATGAGGCGCAGTTTGCGCTGAGCATTGCAAGTAGGCTTTGTGGGCAAAAAATGAATGAAACATAACTTTAACTGAAAAACACTGTTTTATGCTTTCCAGTATTATATCTCATTAGTTTGTGTTACAACGCTCAAAATATACTTAGTGGAATAACTACGCTTATGCTGCCCAAAGTGTATGTGAACGCTGGGCTGTGTGCAGGCCCCACTCTTCGCTTTTTTTGCAGCTTTTCACCAGAGGTCCTCTCCAACAACTACTATGTTGAAAATATTCTTCTTGATTCTTTCGGTTGTTTATCATACCAACCGCCGTTTTTAGCTCCATACTTGTCCGCTGCCACCGCCTGTGCCATTGTACTCGACCACTACTGCGCAAAAAAGGAACAAAAATAAAAATGAACTAACAAAAAAAACCCACCCAGAATGGCGCGGGCTCCGAATGAGAATGAGCACCCGCTCTGTGGCAGTCCAGTATTTTACCACATAGCCATTCCGTGCTTGAAAGATATTCCCAAAAAGACGCTATACTAGCTTAGTGTCGGAAACCAACGGCGTTAGGATATGTAATGTAGCGTGGTAGAAGAGTAAAATTACAAGCAGGCCTTACAAAATGTGCGTCGTGTATTTTGGCTGCACACAATGTGAATTGCGTAACGAGCAGGTCATTGAATACTTTCTACCTATACGAAAGGTAAAGCAACATTTCTTCATCGTCAGCAGCCACGCCAACGAAGTGCACAATTTAGGATGTGTAGCAGTAGCCCCTCTTCACCGCAAAGTGTTGAATAATGGCGTAGTTGGTGCTTTCCTACTTGAAAAAAATTACCACCTAAGGCGTGATGCATAACTTGGAAGTGTACTTGCAAGGTATTCTCCAAGTTAGTTTATACAATGCCCCAAGGAGTTCGCACTCAGGCATGCTTGTCACAAATGCTACAAGACGTTTTTTCAATCGATATGGATGCTCGTAATCTCTCTGACGCTTCTATATTTAGGATATCGTCTGAATCATTGCAAACATCGGAATTCAAGCCAACAGAGTATCAATGAACGGCAATCTAGATGGCGAAGCTGAAACGCCGCTTCATGGCATACAGGCCCTTGTGTTGGTGATCTGTAAAGTGCCGTAGAGCTGTTGATGAGCACTTGTCAAGGAAATCTTTCAGAGTATAATTCCTTCCCGATGAGTTGCGAATTTCTTAGCTGCCACTGGCAGATCATATGCTGTTGGATTGCAACTTGACTTACAATGCGTCTTTAGTTCCCGCGCAATCGCCAGGAACTAGTTTTTTTAAAACAACCACTGGTGCGTCAAAGATGGAGGCGTATAAATTATATCAATTATATTTTCAGCCTGGATCTTGCCCAGCTCTTAATCTGCTGCATCGTGCTAGGCAAACGATATTTACCAGTACTTCAAAAGCTTGCGTGTCATGGTTTCAGTTCGGTCAGTGCGTACAGGTGACTCTGATAGTCAATAGAGAACTTCCTCAAAAGCGTCAGAGAATTTGGCTAAAGTATCGGCCGTGGTCGTTCACGTGGGACTTTTCAAGCAGGTGCATCGTAAATTCCAGTATATCGAACCAATTTCTACATGACAAACTGCCACTAGCTCCTCAAACAATGAGCAATTGTAGCACAGCTTTTTTCGTTCCTTTTTGATACAGCCACTGACGATAACGGAGCCTAAAGCTTTAATTTTTGCGACTATGCCCTTGGCATCTCCTAAATTTGGGGCATTGTCCGACGAAAGGCGACAAAAGGAAACTTCACCTATATAAAGAACGGAGCTGTTCAGGCGCTCTTTATTGTGCACCCAGCTTTAAATGCACCAACGTATTGCACTTCATCGCCATCAAACTGCGAACGCAATGACTGAATACTGAACCAGTGCTGTTAAGATCGGCTTAGTTAAAATCGTTACACCCCACCTGCTTAGCTGCTGCACGTATTTGCAGCGTGTTCAGCACGCTGCCAATTGTACTCTTAAAGGCTTCAGAAAGAAACAGTCGAATACGAAACTGGACAAGTACACAGAAAGATTATAATTTTTTGGCCATTACATATCAAGTTGTTTTAACGAAGCATAAACTTTGGTAAGGAGCCAGAAAAACTATTTACTTGTAGTGTTCTCTTCTATAGAGTTTGAAAACTGTGTAACCCTAGCAGCCTTCCTTTCCGATTAGTTTACGACAGTGATTTTCGTCTCTTAAGAAGAATGAAATAGTCTAAAAAAATTTAGTTTCAATGTGATGAGGAATAGGACTAGGTGTTATGCTTTTTCACTGTTTAAAAAAAGGCTTTAGAAACGGTGGTGGTGAACCTAGGTTGGTTTCTTCTGGTCACTGTTGTAAGTGCAGGCAGTTATAAAGTATCCGTGACCAGGTGACATATGTTGTAGGCTCTTCGAAAGGGGAACAACTGATGAATTCGTACGGACATGGGATCCAATGAAATAATGCCGTCTGAACTCCTTGAGTCTTCCAGTCGCTGTGCTAATACGAATTCAAGATTTCATGAAACTGAATGCGCACTTGCTGAATGATATTGCGGATAAACGCACGAAACCTGATGTCCCTCCTGAGGCAGGTGCTGCGTTAGCTAGTTCGTTTTCTAAAATGTTTACGTTTCAATTCCTGGAAATAAACGTCCCAAACCCGCGATATGATTCAGAGAGACAGGGCTCCGTAAATTAAGATCAACGGGCGTTCTTTAACGTGAACCTACATCCACGTACACGAGCCTTGAACATTTTTGCCTTCATTGAAAATGCAGGCATGCAGCCGCCGCAATCACGATTCAATCCCGCGACCTTTGGTTTAGCAGTCGAAGTGCTATAACCACTAGACCACCGTGGCGGGCCGATTTTTCCTGTCTAAATGTTAATAATAACGAGCAGCTTGATCTTCCAAGTTCTTTTGTAGTTATCAGTGAGATTTGAAAGTTTTATGAAAAATATTGACATTCTGTGTAATTGTGAGTTGAGATGGTAAATTTATCTGTAAATACGAAATGGGGTGCTTCCTTAAATGCAATTAATTTTGTGGTGTGTGTCCTTCCAACATTACACATCTGAATTTTCCTGACAGTCATGTTTTTTTTTTCATTTTTGTCAAAGCAAGGTATACCTCTCCCGTCGCGTATGACGTGTATAATGATTAGCCGTCAGTTTATACGTCAATGACTTTGGTTTAGGAAAGAACTGCTTCTAGAGGCAACAAAAATCTAGTGATAATAAATTCATTTAATTTACTGGGGTGATCAGCCCAAGGACTGCATCAATAAAGAATGTCAGCTGGTTTGGAAGCAACAAGCAACACTAGACGACCTACATGAATCTAGACATGTGAGTTGTAATTGCTACGAAATTAGTCTCGCGCAGAATTGCTTGAGGGGGTCTTGACGCTACCGATGTTTTTTGATCACGGAGATACCTCAAGCGCATGAATGTCGACTGGTGAGTTGGAATACCAGACACCTCAATGAGGGATCAGGTTTGCCTCCATGTTGTGAAGGAGATTTACACATATGGCACTATCTGAGTATTGTATACGTTCAGGATCATGAACGTTGGATGAGCTTAGTAGCATGATAGCGGCCCCGTAATATAATGTCTTTGCTTTATTTCAGGATGCTCCACGAGCCAGGAGGTGTCTCAATGGATAACCAAGTTCGTCAGCCTTCACTGTACGTAGTCAACTTGCAACGTGTGTGAAAACACATTTAAAAGAACACAACGACTTTTAGGGGTATGTCGAAGCACACACCTAGTATCTCGCGATAAAAATTGAGAGCGCTCTTCCTCCCATCCAAACTCGAGGTCTGGATAATTTATTGGAGCATTTTTCAATTCACAACACAAAGATGATTGCGCATACAACAGAACTCTCCTGTAGAACATCTTTCAGTGGAGCTTAACGTGCCAAGCGGACTACGCAAGGTAACAGTGAAAGCTGTGTAGACGTGCTTCGTAGGTATTTTCCCGGCGTACGTTTCTGTATACTTTAGCCTGTCACCTACTTGACCAAAACCAACCTTTGCTTTTGCCTCCATCAAGGAAGGTGGGTTTTGTGACGCTCGTAACCCATCGTTACCTTTTTAACTTGTAAAGTTGAAGCTGCCCTGACGCTGTGTTTGATGCTGAGTTAGAAAAAAATGACCCACGCGACGAAAACAGCTGGTTGTGAAGCTTGTTCGGAATGTACTAGCCAAGCCCGTACAAAAAAAAGATGGTCGTATATATGTTTTTGCTGCGAAAATTCAAAGTAGTACGTGATTCAGACGAATTATTTCTGAAAGGAGAAAGCGGCCCAACGTCTTTTTATGCTGGTCACAGCACCCCCAACAGCTGTCTCCAGTCAATGATGCCATAGACTCTTTTAGTGAGCATAACACTGTATCGCACGATGGTGTGTCTACTTAGGTTAAGAATCTACAATATTCCATTCCCGATCGCGATCAGTTGAGTGTCATTGAAGACGGTATTCTTAATTTTTCTACCGTTCCTTTCCAAAATGAGTGCGTGTTACGCCAGCAGGCTGTCTGAATATACTCAAAATGTGCCTGAATTATACTTTCGTTCAATGAAATTGGCGGGTTTATTTGTAGAAATGTGGTGTATCTAGTGGTTCGTGCATCGTTCATACTCAGTGAATTGCATGAAGCCCGTGTTGATAAAAAGACTGAAGCGAGATTAGAAGGAACCAAGGTAGCAAAATGCTTCCAGTTTGTGCATGATGATCTCGTATTGTTTAAGTGTAATGTTGTCACTTTTGGACCTTTGTCTCAGGGAATCTTGAAAATTTTTGAGGACGACCTTGTACCTCTCGGTATAACACACGAGTTTGCTGAAGGTAAAAGGCGCGAATATCTCAATTAAGGACCACCCCTTTTTATTGATATGTGTGTTGAAGCATCGAGCCCCACGCAAACAAACCTCTCCTACCTTACACTTCGTCACTTTGTAGGCTAAGCAAAGAATCATTCGAGCAAGTTTGCAGAACTTTCTAATGAATCTTTTCCTCAGTATATTAGCAATAGCTTCTTTTCGCACACATGCATATTGAAGACAGCTGGCTATCTCTGTCAGCTTCTCGTTTCTGTAGCCTAGACGCTGCCAAAAACGTTTGAAGCATTCAATCAGTTGTCCGGCCCTTCAAGCAACAACGCGAAATAAGGAAGCAGCCATCCCGTATGAACATTTCATTTCACTCAAGCTCAAAAAATTGGTTGTAAGGCGGCGTCTCTGTCACATTGACGGCACCGCATAAACCATCTGAGCTAAGCGTCAGCACCAACCAATACAACGGAATCACAGTACAGGCAAAATAAACCACAACAATAAATTCGTTCACTGCTGTGTTAGCAGTGTTTATAGCAGTGCTTATCGCGCCACGCCAGCGTTGCCACGCCAGGCACAGGTCCTGCTATATACTCGCAGGCGCGCACCGCGCAGCATTGCTCTGGCGCATGCGCGTTTCAGCGCGTCCATCGTACCTCCGTCACAAAAAGACGGAGAGACAGTGTTGTCTGGGTAATGCATCGGCGCGAAACGCAGAATGTGGCTCTTAGTGCAAGTCGCTATCGAGCCGCGTCGACGGACGCTGGTCACGCCTGCCGTCAGACTATAGAGTGCTCGCGTTTTGCTAACGTTGCGTCACTGTGCCCAGCGTGCGCGCGCGTCAACGCTGATTGATTGATATGTGGGGTTTTAACGTTCCAAAACCACCAGGTGATTATGAGAGATGCCGTAGTGGAGGGCTCCGGAAATTTTGGCCACCTGGGGTTCTTTTACGTGCACCCAAATCTGAGTACACGGGCCTACAACATTTCCGCCTCCATCGGAAATGCAGCCACCGCAGCCGGGATTCGAACCCGTGACGCGCGGGTCAGCAGCCGAGTACCTTCGCCACTAGACCACTGCGGCGGGGCACACGCGTCAACGCTACGTTGGAGTATGTTGGGCCCTTCATGACGCCCTCGCGGCCGTTTCGCTAGCTCCACATAGATCAAACTTTGTGTTACATGACAGCGTTGGATGATGAATTATCTGACTGATGCAAACATGATATTCCTGACACGCACGTCAAGTAAGCGCCTGACAACATACCACGCTCATAGCGTGCTTGCAGCCGCTTCGCTAGCTCCATATATACTAAATTTGGTATGTCGTGACGTCAATAGATCACGAAGGTAAACTACAAATCCAAACATGATTATCATGACACGGAAGTAATGTACGGCATCATTTACCTTCACCTCGTAACGTTGTGCTGATTTCAAAAGTGACACATCAACAGTTTTCATTCGTGCTTCACTTATCTTCAAATCCCACTGTACGTGGGATCCGCCGATTCTTTTAACTAGGCACCACTAGTGTAGCACGCGTGTCATCATTGAGGCTGCGGATATCACTAAAGAAAACTGCATCAGAGAACCCTCAATTAGTCTTATTCACGAAGAATAGGTTACCTACTTCATGTGCTAAAAGAACCTGAATAAATTCCTGTTGATCTCCTTTACACCCTTTCAGGTTTTATGGAAATTCGAGAAGCTTGTAGGAGCTTGCTTCTTAGGCTTGATCTTTGTCCATTCGTCTCTCTGTAGCAGCCACGCTCCCACTGGAGCAATTGCACAGGGCCATAATGTAAATTGACGCACGCGCTTTTCTTCTTGCATGAGAAGGCACGCTGGGCAAGCAACGCTATCTAGTAAAACACGAGATCCGATGGGAGGGGCTGCAACGACATTCGCTATGTTAAAAGTGATAATAATAATAGTAATATTAATAATAATTGTAGGGTTTAACGCCCCATAAGAATCGCTGTCCTTGATAGGGCACGTCTTTGCGTCTCAGTATGATGGTCGAATGAATGTACGGAATATTCACAGTTTACCAGATTTAACCTCCGGAGCAAGCTGCTCCATCATAAATAATTGATTGATATGTAAAGTTGAACCTCCCAAACCACTATATGATCATGAGAGACGCCGTAGTAGAGGGCTCCGGAAATTTCGACCACCTGTGTATTTTAACGTGCACCCATATCTGAGCAGACGGGCCTACAACATTCAGTCTCCATCGGAAATGCAGCCAACGCAGCCGGGATTAAATCCTGCGACGTGCATGTCAGCAGTCGAGTACCCTTAGCCACTAGACCACCGCGGCGGGGCCCTTCACCATCATTACTTCGTGGATATGGCGTCACTTTTTTGCTGTTATTGCGTCTCTCAAATGCTTTGCGAGCCTGTCGCCGTGCGCAATTTAATGAGCAGTGATTACGTGTGCAATCTCAAAAAATTTTTGCAATTGTTATGTCCGGTGTTGTCGTCGGCCCATAGACGTACGCGTTGGTCGCGGTAGTCCAAAAAGCTCAGACAGCCTCGAACGGTTAAAAACAAGTTTATTCCTATTCGGATGGAGGCGGCGGCCGAACTGCCGGGGGAAACGACGGTGGCTCGTTTGCGCCGAGCGGGGGAAGGGGAGGAGTCAACATCTGGAAGCAGTTTTCAGCAACCGGTCCTTCGCGGGTTCGCTCGTTACACAGAGGTGCTTGGAAACACAAGAGCAATGTTCCTGCGAAAACATTTCAGTTGGAAGTCAGCGCTAGACTCGTCTTTTTCCCTTTCCTGTTTGGCTCAGGTGCTGTCTACGTCCCCATTCCAAATATTTTGTTTTAATTATTGAGACCATTACGCTGGCCACGGTGGCAATATAATATTTATTGAAGTCTCACGCTCCTCATATGGATTCCTGCATGTGTGATTATGTGTTGTCGAATGCAGCAGAGTATGAGCAGGACTTTTCCTAGGGCTATCCGATTTGCACTGCGGTGACATTCTCGTATACATCTCACCCATGTTTGCCAACCTAAATGTTTCTCGAGGAGAATTTGATGTTACTATGCGTGACTGAGCAGTGATTTGCCCGAGGAAGAAACTTGTACGTCCCCTGTAAATGTTTTGAACAGCTTTCACATTGAACATGAACAAGTTATACCTGCCTGAAGGCGTAACGTCGTTCTTATAATGCCTGGTCCGCAAGATATGCGGTTTCGATAGTTCACGTGGGGGTCATGCTCTGCCTGTAACTTCGTATTATAAGGAAGAGCGAGATGAAACGTCGCGACAGCTGTCACTCTCATTTCTATGGCATTGGGCCCGAAGGCTGTGGCCGCACAATCACTGAGTGCCAATAAATGGCAAACTAAGTTGGAATATTTGTTAGCCCAAAGAAGAAGCAACTTGTGCATTCATGCCAATAACGGCCTGAGAAATAATTCGCTCACTTATATTCTGAGATTGTTATGTGAGTTTAGTAAATGCGCCTGAAAAAATTTGCCCCTATATACATAATAGTCAAACAAAATCATCTTCGCTATCACGTTCAACGTGATAGCGTGAGGAACTAAATGTGTTCTGCATGAAACATGGTAGTTGAAAGTGTAAATAAAGACTGGCATGCTTTAGTCAAACATAGGTCGAGATGGTAAATTTTGTTGAATGCATATGAGCCCAAACATGACGATGATTCAAGAATACTTTACAAATGATTAGGACAGTAAACGTGTGCGGTAAAACATTAGGCAGCGTATGACTCTATATAGATAGGATTGCCTCAATACGATAAGTTGGTGGTGCGAATATTCGAAACATGATAAGGTACCTGTCAATCGCCATAGCAGCTGTTTGCACTTGCGACTGTTTTTGCCACACTGCGGTCACGTTATGCGATATATTGCATTGTGTATGATTGAGAGTGTCTCATTCTACAGTGGTATAAGATGGACAGTACTTATCGTGCAGGACAGAAGCGTATCTGACATTTATAGTCGGATGATGGTGTTGGGCGGGTGGAAAGCGATATTTACCTACTCTTCATGCATGGTCGTCCAAGCGTTTGAACGCGCGGCTGTACATGTGTTTTGGCACACATAAAGAAAAAAATACCATCGTTAGAGTGGTTTAAATGCCCAGCCACCTCGTTGTCTGCGTAAGAGTTATATACCATGCATGCGCTACTATCGAATTGGGAACGTGTACACTTCTAGAAGCAAAACAAACTGATGGTTTTACGACAAGATTGCGTGTGCGATAGAGCCGATTTACAGAATCATTAAAAAACGTGGTTTCGAGTGTAAAGCAACGCCCTCAAAAGTATTACTAAAGTATGTTGCATTTATTACCACTAATAGGCGGCAAGTAAAGCTACTTCACCACTTTTCGTTTAACAGAAAACAGCGCTATGTATATCCTCTGCATTCCACAGTGGAGCTATGGAGCCGAAAGGGTACACCCGAAGCGGTACACACACGAAGTGGTCTGTTGTGGCGAAACGGTACACCCACCCAATGACTCTTAGCAGTCTATTCAGGTTGCTGTTATTGCTTACAGATAATATAGTGTTCGCAAGAAAGCCCGCGGGACACACTGACGTTTCTCCTGGACTACGTTCAAAGACTGCAAACTCTGTCAATTCAGTGCGCTCAGTAGGCATTGGCTTTCCCGGATCATGATCCCAAGTAGGTGCATGCCACCACATTGTTGACGCAAGAAGATGAAGTGATGAAACCCCTCGTGTAACAAAATCAGCTTGATTGTCTTTTCCGGAAAAATGATGCCAATGGGTCGACTATGTCAGGCTATGAATCTCGGAGACTCGATGACGTACAAACATTTCTCTTTTTGGAAGCGTGTTCCAAATCAATTGCATTGTCACGAGTGAGTCGGTCCAGAAGTGCACAGGAAGAGAGCTTAGCACTGGTACTGTCTTCAAGTATGCGCACAACCTTGCGCCGATGACGCATGCAAAGAGCTTGAGACGCAGCAGCTAAATATGTTTACTGGTGCCACGCGGCTCTTCCTCATGTGGAGCAGTGAGTTGTAGCCACCACTCATTGAACACCTCGTACGTAGATGCAGGTAACCATACGATCTGGAACTTGCGTCGCAGAACACGCATAGTTCAATGAAAATCGTCGCATAAGCTGCCTGCAGGAATACGTAACGGTCGACAGAATAGGGATTCATGCTGTTGAAGTCAGTGCGCCAACTGTTTCAGCTTGCTTGTTATTCTGGTGGAAGGGCATCGTTTCATGCACATTTCTTCTCCCACATGTCTCGAAACAGTAGTTTTGCCCTCACCGAAAATGGAGCTAGATACCCCAACGGAACGTACACTCCTGCTAACATCTTGAGAACAACGCGCTTGGTTGAAGGCTTGTTCGCAGTGAAGTCAGACGCTTCGCGCATCAAGAGGACAATTCTGTCGCCTTTACCTTCCCAAGGTACACCAAGGACATTGAATAGGATGCTCTCTCCGGCTTCGTCTTCAAAAACAATCTTGTCTTTAGAGAAAATTTTCCGCAAGCATGTGCATTGGAAGCCCACTTGCGCGATTCCACGCTTGCTTCCGAGGATATCTTGCGTTTGTCATTGTACACCGTAGCAGCTTCGTCCACAATCGATGTCCCATGATAAGGTCATCGACGTAAAAGGCCTTCTCCTGTAATGCGACAGTCTCCGAATATCGTTCTCGACAGAATGCTAGGTGATGTCGAATCGTTGCTGTGACCGAAAATAGGCTAAACGA